>JANAVB010039817.1:1183102-1676036 GCA_029216955.1 Iris pallida | reverse complement strand
GAAGAGAACTCACCGAGAAAATTGGAGCTGCCGCCACCGCCGCCTCCTCCACGTGGATGGTCGTGCACCACCAACGCCATGCTCGCCGTCATGGAAACCACCGTCGTCGTGGTCGTGGAAACCACCGCCGTCGCCGCTCGTGGAAACCATCGTCGTCGCCGCTCGTGGAAACCATCGTCGTCGTCGCTCGTCGCCGGCGAGATTAGGGTTAGGGTTCGGATATTTGGGGAGAGAAGGTGAGGATAAGAAAAGAAATGAGAGAGCTGCTGATCTCTCTCTCTCTCAAACTGTATAAAGAAAAATTAGATTTTTGCAGTTAGGCCCTTCCGCCTAGACTATTTACAAATCAGCCCTATAATTTTACACCAACCCCCTCATCCTTTTCAATTATTACAAGAATGGTAAAAATTTAGTTAAAAACTTTTGGAAAAATTTGAGGGGACCACAGGTTGGTTATAACAACTTTTCAAATTTGAAAAATTGCTCCAAATTATTTCCTTCTAAAATATCAACCATCATCTTTATTAATTAAAATAATTAAAATTAACCATTTTTGAAACACAATCAATTACTATTTTAAAATAAAAAAAAATTATTTCCTCAAAAATCGGGAAGTGGAGTTACAGACCCGCAGTCAACAGCATGGAGTTCATCATCTCTGTCAACGTTCTGTTCTTTCTTTCTGCTACTCACTCCGTTGGATTGAGGAGGTACGGAGCCGTTGTCTCATTGATGATTCCATGTTCTTTGCAGAATGATAAGAATTCATGAGACCGATACTCCCCGCCTCGATCACTCCTTAACCTCTTGAGTTGTTGTCCAGTTTGCCGCTCAGCCTCGGCCCTGAACTCCTTGAACTTCTCGAATGCTTCGTCTTTAGACTTGAGCAAGTAGGCGAAAGCATACTTTGAGAAGTCATCGATGAAAGTAATAAAATACTTCATCCCGGCCTTTGTAGAGAATTGTTTGAAGTCACAGATATCTGAGTGAACCAACTCCAGAAGATCTGTGCTTCGATGGACCCTGTGAAAGGGTTTCCTTGTGATCTTCGTCTGAGCACATACTTCGCATTTCTCTACCTTACCTCCACACTTGGAGATAAGTCCTAGACTAGACATTCTGATAATCCTTTTACAATGAACATGTCCTAGCCTATTATGCCACAACTCAAGAGAATAATCAGAAAAAGTGATTGCATTTATATTATCATGCTGGGTTACAACAAGCTGAATCTTGTACATTCCTTCAGTTTGGAAAGCTTTCCCGAAGAATGTACCCTTCTTGGACATCACCAACTGGCCAGCATTGATGTCCATCCTCAAGCCTGCGTTGCAGAGTAGACTTCTAGAGATCAGGTTCTTAGCAATTACTGGAACATGCTTCACACCTTGAAGCGTCAGAGTGTTCCCCGATGTGAGTTTCAGCTCTACCGTTCCGATCCCCAGTACTTCAGCTTGTGCCTGGTTTGCCATTATGACCTTCTCTGAAGTTGGCTCATAAGAGACGAACCAGTCTTTGTCTGAACAGACATGGCAGGTCGCACCAGTGTCTATCCACCAGTCCAAGTCAGCCCCCCAGTTACAACCTGTGCTATCATGGCAACTAGATTAGTAATCATAGAAACCTTACTAGGCTCACCTTGTTCTTTGGGCTTGGACTTGCATTCGGATTTGTAGTGGCCCTTCTTGCCACAATTGAAGCAAGTCAGATGGGACTTGGACTTCTGCTGCTTGAAAGCAGGACCCTTCACTTTCAGATTCGTGAAGTCCTTCTTTTTGCGATGAGAAGCAGCCTGCTTCCCCTGGTACTCTCTGGTTTGGACCAGATTTGCCTTCGTCAGTTGTTTGGACAGAGTATCCATCTTCTGTTGAGAGCGCATCTCGTCCTCAACATGGATCTCTTGCAAGAAATCTTCCAAGCTAATTTCCATCTTCTTTCGATGCATCCTTGCATAGAAGTTGCTCCATTCTGTAGGAAGTTTCGCGACGATCCCTCCAACGACAAACTTGTCGACGAGAGGCATGTTTTCGTCTTCTAGTTTCTGATGCAACTTCAGAAACTCCTTCACTTGGGGCAGCATCGCCTTCTCGTCTTCGAAGGTCCACTTGTGGTATTTTTCTACCATAAAGATCTTGGACCGGCTCTCGTCATCTTCATAGAGCTTTCCCAAGGAGTCCCATATCTCTTTGGCAGATGTCTTCTTGGAGTAGGACTCTGCCAGAGAGTCTTCCATGGAATTGAGTATCAGTAGTTTGCATATACTGTTTTCTCTCTTCCACTTCGCTTGCTTGGTCGTAGCAGCGGCCACAGCCGCAGCAGATCCAGTGGTTGGAAAGATCGGTTCTTCTTCTGACAGCACGTGATCAACATTCACGAGTTGAAGATTTAAAGTGACCTTTCGTCTCCATATCTGGAAGTGTTCGTCATCGAATTTCTCCAACCTGTTAAAGCCGGTATCGATGAGCGAAGCACGAGAATTATCCATCTTCTCAATAAAGCTTTGAGATTGTTATTGTCGAGGCACAATTTTCGATGGAAAATTCTAAAACTGAAACAATTGTACAAACAACGTTTCAAATGCAACACCTTAAAGAAGATGTGCAACAGAGATCCTGGAGGATTCTGAATTACGAGGATCTAAAAAGATTCTACGTAATACACAAAAAATCTAAAAAGACTTTGTGCAAGCGACTATCGGCAGTAGAGCTTCTAAAAAGAAGTTACTGTAAAAGGCAACAGCAGCGATGACAGGCGAGAATGAGATGCTGGGGTGAATGAACCACCGTTGCTCAAAGCTTTATTCGCCCACACGCACGAACAGCTTCCAGGAACCAGCAAGTTCACGAAGAACTTCTGGAACACTCGTAAGTCAATATTTGAGACTTGAACGGGCTTCCTGGACTTAACAGACTCCCTCAACTCTCTTCTTGGTGCATCTTTCAAAGGAGGCCAAGGGGCTCTATTTATAGAGTGGAGTTGAGACTTCACCTCTTCTCCTATCCGATGTGGGACTAAAATACCAATACTCAAAAATAGAGTTTGATATTTTAGATCATCCCACAATCAGCATAGAAGTGTGCCAGTCCACGCCTACCCCCGAACACTCCCGTGCATGCACGAGACATCCTGGAGTCCGTGTCCGAGTCCGAGTCCGCACAACAAAAATTAACTTGCATCCTTGTTGGATTTAATCCTTTTTCCTTCTAGGAAAATACTTCCACATGGCACAAACTTGTGCCCCACTACACCTCATGTGCACACCTCAACACAAGCAATGCATTATATTGAGATACTCACCATTTGGTGTAGCCGATGTGGGACTATCTTTTCTAGTCCAAAGGCAAAAACACCAACAATTATAGCTACATACGCCAATATCCTAAAGTACGATCACGGTTATACAAGACCCAGTGGGTTATCTACATGCAAACGATAGGCTCATAAGAGATATAATGTGCAGTGCACTTGTCTCTGCAAATTATCCGATAAACCTGCAAGCAGATTGATGTTAGCATGTAATCTAATTTTATATGAAGGTCACTGGCGACTTGCCATCCTGGCCTCCTAGTGAGACGACGAACATTCTAGTCCGGGTAGCTACCCGCACCGAAGGTCCCGAATCACCCGGTGTTACAACACCCATGTTCCCCCTACGCCGACACAAATTCCTATGCCCTGGCATGCAACCGTCCGTGGAATACGTCATTGTGCATAAGTTGTCCATGACCATACAATACTTGTGAACCGCTAAATTACGATATATGCATGGTACAAATTTGTATTTACAAGTATACATTAATACATAGAGTTGTGAGGAACAATATTGTGGCGTTGTATGTTATCGGTCACAAACCGTTCCACTCTAACATTAAGGTGTATTATGCTACCTACAAACTCGGATTTTTTTTTTTTTTCCTGTATAATTAAGGGCATGCATAGCACGTCCAGGAGGAATCCAACAACCATTCGTCTATTAAACCCTGATCTTTATGTCTACAAATAATGCCAACTATCTGAGATAAATTTCATATTTATTTTAATTTGAGATTACTCTACAAAACTTCTTACTGACAGTCGTGCATGGGATGATAAATAACGGTTTAGATCGACATGCTCATTATGTCGGCCCCCATCCAAAAGTTGTGATTGTCCTTTAATATATTTGTTGAGATTTCACTCTCTCGACCATGAAATCATCTGGGAAAACACTATCAGTCCTGCAAGCGGGCCAGACCGCACGTCAGGTGGTCGAAGTCCATTGACCTCCCCTATAGGTATGGGTTCCATGCTAGTTGACTTGCCAATGGGAGACACTAGCTGGCGGCGGACCAGCTAGCAGCGCTCAATCATCTGTTGTCGCTATGATGGTTGGTCGACGATTAAGTGCAGCGCGACTGGCCGTCGATGGCTGCAAGCAAAGTTCTGATCCACGTGTTACAGTTCTACTGGCGATTTGTATATGTTGCAGATATTCTGCAACGTATATAGTTGGAGACGCAGTCCTATATATATGTTGCACTGCAACTTTAGGGTGTGTTTGGTAGGAGGGAAAAGTGGAAGGAAGGAAAATAGAGGAGGGAAAAGTGAAGGAAAAGATTCATTTTCTCTTGTTTGGTATGGAAGGAAAATAGGAAGGAAGGAAAAGTGGAGGGATTACTTTTCCTTCATAACCTAAGAAATCCAATCCCTCCAAAAGTGGGAGAAAAAGTGGAAGAAAAAGTGGAGGCTTGTATTAATTAACAATTATACCCCCATATGAATGTATTATTTAAAAATTATTTATGAAGTCAAATGGTAAATAAGTGTTTTTAGTTGAGGGTAGAATTGATAAACCCTATATTTTTTACTTTCTTTTTTTCCACTTTTTCTTTCATACCAAACAAAGAAAAATGCATCTCTTATCTTTTTCATCCTTGCTACCAAACACAAAGGAAGGAAATGATCTTTCCTTTCCATATGGAAGGAAAATGAATCCTTATCTTTTTTCTTCCTTCCACTTTTCCATCATTCCTACCAAACGCAGCCTTAGTTGCTTCAAAACCAGAGGAGTCAAATGTGAATTAATCATCTTCTTCTAAGTACTTCCAGAATGAAATTAATAGGTAATTACTTTCTCTGGAGTCGTCAGTTCCTGAACGCAAAGGCAAACTGCCATACAGTACTAGAGTGATGCTGCCTAAGCTGTGTCTAGGGTCGGCCTAAGGGATTGGGTTGTCCTAGCCGGAGCTAAATTTAGTTGTCGTTTGCTCTTGACATCAAAAAAATATATCAAGAAATTAATGGCAAGCGGGTTGGCAGCAGCATCGAAGTCCGATTCTGACAATATGGCGTGGAGTTCGGATTCCGAGTTCCTCTCCTTGAGCTACTCGTGACTTTTCCAGTGGGAACTAAAAACATGGACCTAGTAGATTGCTAGTTGAATTGACATAAAGGAGTTGCATGAGGTGGATCACAAAAGCTCTATTGGCAGAGAGGTGGGAACTTAGAGGCATGGGAGGTTGTCCTAACAAGAAGGGTTGTCCAAGTTCGATGGTTTGTCTGACTTATCCTAGGGCCAGCCCTGGCTGTATCTATGTTGTCCCTTACAAGTCATGAGACTTTTGCGTATTGGTCTATGGCATTATCCATATCACAACAAAATTGTCATGTTAACGTAGAGACTGAACTATTAGAATACCTTGATTAGCCTCCAGACCAATAATATACAAGAGAGTCTACAAGATAAACTTTATCTAAAATGAATAACAAACTAACAAATATGAAAACAAATCAACAACCTAATATTCTATTAAGAAAGTAACAACTAAATATCTCTAACATATATAATATGCTTGGAAATGGTTCAAAAATGAGTTGTCCAAACCGTTTGTATATCATACACTAACTAATAAAAGAAAATTTTAAATCCTTATAATTAACTACCACTAAAATCTTAAATCCTTATAATTAACTACCACCATAGGTGTGCCCTATATTCTCACTTAAGAATAATTTAAATTCTTATAAAAATAATTTAAATTTTTGCAACTATCTAAACATATATCTAAAATCCTATAGATATATATAACAAATTTAGATTAAAATATGTTCAATATTTAAACTAACTACATAATATTATCTAAACATATACCTAAAGTTTTACAAGGAACATATTTTAATTAAGATGTATTCAATATTTAAATTATTTTTAAACTAACCACGTCATTGTATTATATATATATATATATATATATATATATATATATATATATATATATATATATATAGCACATCGAGTCGTGGTGTATATATATATATATATATATATATATATATATATATATATATATATATATATATATATTAATATAGCACATCGAGTCGTGGTGTACTGGTAACACCACACGTGCATCGGAGGTGAGGGCCGGGTTCAAGTCCTCCCTCCCACGGAGGCGGCTGGGTGGCGGTGGCCACGGCCTCCGGGCCAAGGTCGGGTGGAGTCGTCCACCGGCTTTGGTTTCTAAAAAAAAGAAAAAAAAGAAAAGATAAAAAAAAATAAATAATAAATAAATATATATATATATATATATATATATATATATATATATATATATATATATATATATATATAAAATTAAAATATAGTCAATATTTAAACTATATTTAAACTACTATGGTATTATCTAAACTATATCCAAAATTCTAACCTAATTTTTCTAACAATATTCTTTTATGCACTTTTTTTATGCACATGCATTGCACGTGCACCTTACTGGTTATCCTAATACTCCTCTCCTCCTCAAACTCACGATAGTACGACGATGAGAGTTTGCTAAGTAAAGTGCCACTGAGAAGAAGAGTTTGGACGGAAAGCTAGGCCTTTGGGTAGCCCAAGAATGTCATAGATGTGTGGACTTTGAAAGGATATTTCTTTAGGGTATGTGGTCCGAAAATGTTATTGGATGCGTGGGCTTTAAAGAAATTGTACTCTTCAGGGTGGCTCGAATGTGCCATGGGAAGTATGGATTTGCAAAATAATTTTCTTCGGGGTAGCTAGAAGTGCTACGTGCAATGTAAATTGGAGAAATAATATCTTTCTGAGGGTCCAAGTGTGCCACGAGGACGTAGGCTTTGAAAAAATAATCACTTCTGGTGGTTTGAATGTGACACGAAAAGCATGGACTTTCAAAAACAATCCCCCTTTGGGTGTCGACTGAGTTAGACAAATGTGTTACTTTGAGTTTGAAGTTGAACGGTGACAACGGCCGACATGTTAAGATGGGATATATATATATATATAAATTGAAAGTTTTAGGGACTTGATATAGTGAAAAATGTGAATGGATAGTTGCTTGTGGCAGGGAGGAGGGAAGAAGATAAGACTAGGGTTTGTGTAAAGAGGAGGGTCCAGATAGCAACCTAATTCTGATATCATGTCAAAAAGTAGTATTACATTTTGAAAATGATAGAATATCTTCATTATGTACAAAGCCAGCAATATATAGGAGAGGTACAAATATACTAATTATCTAAAATAAATAGTAAACTAACAAATAAACCAACAAGCTAATATTCCATTAACAAAGTAACAAGTATATATTATTCTTGGTATATTATACATCTATGTACGTAAGTTTGTAACATAACATATCAAGAAACATAAGAAATATATGAGAACACTAATCATTATCATCATTTACATGCAATAATCAAAACTTGATGAAGTGTAATGTGATGAGGTTTGAGTGACAACTACATTATTTACATACTAAATTAACATTTATTCAAGAGAATTGAGAATACATGCGTCACGGTGCTACATTATTTACATACTAAATTCACATGTATTCAAGAGAATGTTTGCTTGTCCATGATGCCATATGGATGAATAACCTTATTTTTAATCATCCAGCCTGCAATAAATGTTTTTATTTTTAAAAGTAAGAAAAATCCCGGTATCTTGCATCTCGACGGATTACTTAATTAGAACACGTGACAACACTGACAAGTAGACATGAATATAACAAGTATTATAATTATGATCACAAGTTAACATTTCTATAGATTAATAAATATGTCACCACATTTCTAAATATTAAAATATTCTCATTTTGACCAGTGCAATTTCTATTACAATTTCTCGCTCCCTAACTATAATTTTGCATCTTCCTTTCAAAGTGTTAACATACCTATCTGTCCTTTCAAGTGCTACTGTGCTAGCTAAAGTTACTAATGTAACATTGAATTAGCCAAACTGAAAGTACCATTTCTCATGTCCCAACACTCAGACCCACTGTGATCTAGGGGTCAGCACGGTTCGGTTATATAAAAACCGAAAAGCCGTAAATCCTATTTCTCAAACTCGAAAATCAAATAGTTTAGACAAAAATCGAACAAAATCGAACCAAATTAATTTGATTCGAATTTCCATGTGTTCGATTTAATGGGTGAGTGAGTCGAACCTTAATTTTAACAAATGAGCTAATTTAAATAACAAATCTTCAAAAAAAAAATTGACTGCATTTATGAATTATTATCATTACAAATAGTGAAAAAATATTAGTATATATAGATTGAGGATAGAGAGAGAGAAAAAGCGCTAAAAGAAGTGACGATAAGTGCCAACGGATAATGGAAGGAAAGAGTGCACTTAGATAAGGTTGGTGAAAACATTATTATATATAAATTGAGGGTAGTTTGGTAAAATATTGAATCTAAATCGGTTTTCGGTTTGGTTGTGCGGACCAAAAGTCGAAAACCGAATCGATATTTTAAAATTTCAAATCTCCAAACCGAAAATCAAACCTATAACCGAAAAATCGAACTGATTGTCATATTCTGGTCTGGTTCGATTTTTTTTTCTAACCGTTATATGCTCACCCATAACCTACTGTGATCCACTAACACACAGGCCCACTATAACATGAGTTGTGCATCAACTTAGAGCATCTCCAACCCTATTGTCTTGTTAAGTGTTGTGAGTCTTAGGTGGCTCCTATGTGGCATGAGCCACAAGACAATGTCTTGTTTATGTGGCAAAATTATATCTCAAAAGACAATGAGATAGAAAAACTCTCTCCAATGCAAAAGTATTGAGAAGACAATAAAAAGTATTTTTTTCAACTTCCAAGGCAACTTTTAAGACAACTACTCATCTTCTTTCTTTTTTCTAATATTTTTTATTCATAATTGATGACATGGAAGAGAAGACATTGTCAAGTGCATTGTCTAGAACAAGACAATCAACTTCACAATGTCTTCTTTAATTTTTGCCACATAAACCACAATTGACTTGACAATTGCATTGGAGAAGAACTTTTGAATAAAATTTTGTCATTCCTATGTGGCATTAACTTTTTTCCAAAGTCACAATAGGGTTGGAGATGCTCTTAATGTGCATTCATTATTAGCTCAATTTGTAGAAATAATTAATTGTCAATCACCGCTAGTCCATTGGTGAGGTGGACCGTGGAAGACATCCACCCCCATATGATCCGAATTCGAAGGAGGTGTCAGTGTATTATTTCTTTCATTTATAAATAATAGAAGTTAGGAACAATGAACCCAAAAGGTATGCATGTAAGACAGTGGTCCCAAGAGTTATGCAAAATAGCATGTACAAATTTTTGAATACTACGTCGGATATCGCAAAAAATAAAAAAATAAAAATAAAAAGTAAAAAAAACAAAAAAAAAACTAGAGGCAATGGACCCAAGAGACATGCAAGATAGTGGGCCAAGAAGCATGTGGCCAAGAAGCATGTAAGGCGCAATATGTACAAAATTTCGATTATTATGCTGGACATAGTAAATTTTTTTAATTAATTTGAAATTGAAGGCAGCGGGAGTGGGCAAAGAGACGTACAATGCAGTATGTATAAATTTTCGAACGTTATGCCGGACATTGCAAAAAAGAAGAAGGAAAAGTAACTTGTGTAAACTTTGATATACTTTTGTACCTCCTTTTTGTTATCATCTTTGTTTTTTTTTTACAGATATTATGTTATATTCAAGCTTCGATCAAACTGTTCTAAAGGATAATAAACATGAAAAGGAAAAAGGAAAAAGAAAGAAAAGAGAGATGGAGCATACTACAAAAAGAAAAAAGATTTTTTTTGGAAGAATACACCCATGATCTTCATAATAGAGTTTATCCATATTTATAATAAATAAAGGGTCCAAAAAGTAGAGCCAATACAAAAATATGATAGATGATTCATTCAATTACATCCAAATAAACATATAGGCCTCGTTTGGTTCGCGGAAATAAAAGGAAAGAAAACCAATTTCTTGGTAGTTCATTTCTTTGAAAAATTATAATTTTTATTTATTTTTCTTCCGATGTTTGAAATATCAAAAAAAAATTGGAAAGAAAATAAATACTTCAAAGTGAGAAAGTGATTCTTGTTTGGATGGATGAAATCACTTTTTACTCTAAATTTTTTTCATTGGGAATCTCTTTCCTTTCCTCCTTAATTCTTTTGGTACCAAAACATAGAAAAACAATTACTTTTTTTTTTCCAATCCCATGAATCCACGAACCAAACGAGACCATAGATACTACTGGGTTATCCATAACTTAATTCTAAGGCACACCAAAATTGATGTATGACTTAAGGACCTTACTTGAAAATTCTCAAAGTTCAAGATCCCACTCTGTTGTATCCAAAAAAATATTTATAATTTGACAAGTTTGCAAATAAAATTCAACAAAATATGCAAACAAAATTTAACAACTACTCCTAATAAAGAATAGTTCATGCTTAAACAAAAAAAATAGAAAATTCAATTCACTATGTATATTATATATTCTTTTTCCTATTTTTTACCCCAAAAGAATTTTGCACTTGCTAACGGGGAAGGTCATATATGAAGCACCGATTTATAGTTATGTTTTACTCGGAATTCTATTTGGTATGAAATACAAGATGCAAACCAAGTAGCTTCTATTTTCGATGAATATTTTTTCAAAGATGTCAGTAATTTTAGAACTTAAATAGACATTTCCAAAAACTCTAGCACAATAAACATTTCGAAAACATATAAAACATAATTACAAAATAAACTAAGTTAAAAAATCACGACTAAAAGGACATTTTGGGTACTTTTAGTTCCTTAAATGCCTAAAACTCTTTTCTTTTGTGTACGCACTTGTGTGAGAAAAGAAAGGAAGCTTAGAAAGGAAAGAACTAGTCTTCCTCTTCCCCCCTCCTCTTTTCTCTTCTTCTTGTTCTCCAAAGGCTCCAACTTTCTCCATTGTTGCAGAATCTCTTCTCCAAAGATTCCAACTTTCTCATTCTCCATTACTGCCTATGGAGTCACCCGTCACCTTCAGGCCCATCTCAAGGCTCACACATTTCTCCAGCTTCCTCTTCTCTCTCTTCCTCTGCTCCACAGGTCAGTGCTGCATGCCCAACTCCCCTGCCACAGCTCTTGTTTCTTCTCATATCAATCTGCAGTGCCTCCAAAATCTGATCTTTCGGTTGTGTGGTCTTCCCATTACTTACTCTGTCAAGTTTTGGTTGTGATTGTGATGACCAGGAAAAGAGAGAGAATGGTTCTTTTCCCTACTTTTTCCTGTTTATTTTCAGTACCCAACTCCTCTGCAGGCCTCTTTTCTTCTCATGTCCTTCTGCAATCTCTCCAAAATTTGATCTTTTGCTTGTGGGTCTTCACATTTCTTGCTCAATGATCAGCTCCATTTGATTGACATAGGCAGGAAAAAAGAAGTCAATGATTCTTTTTTTATGAATTGTTCAATTTGGATGGATTTTGGATAATAGAGGTGCATGTTGCTATATATTCTGAATAACAAGTTTGGATTAGTGAATGTGACAACGTTTAAAAGCCTTGCTAGATAACCTTGGACAAGTACCACGCTCAGCTGGCTCTTTTGGTCAGAGAGGAAGGTATAACATCTCTGTCTAGGCGAGCGGTCTTGGGATTGAACCGCGGGGAGGTGTGGGGTGTGTCTATGGGAAAGGGCAGTGAGCCCAAAAGGCATGCAACGCAGTGTGCACAAAGTTCCGTCCGTTACGCTGGGTATCGCAAGAAAAAAAAAACTTGGACAAAGAATCTCAGGATATATAACCCTTGATTTGTTTATCAAGTTTTTTTTTTTTTTTTTTGGATTATAAGTTTAATAGTGGATTCTTAGTTTGCTAATGTTAGTGAGGGATGCTTCTTGACAGAGCAGAGTGAACAAAATTAATGGATAACCGGAATTCCAGCCAGGTCAAAATTTCGATCAGGACAAATTTTGCCCTGTTTTCTGATTAGTTTTCTTAGCATTTATTCTCCTTAGTATTCCTGGCTTAACCTTTATTGAATGTGTCTTTGTATTATAATGATTTTAATACGGTTTAGCAACTAATAAGTATGATTAGTTAGTATAGTTTGCACTAGACACCAATAAAATCTTTGTTCACTTGAGCTTTTGGCACATAACATGATAATTTAGGCTTGGCCAATAACTATAGAGAAGGTTCAATTTTGTCCAAGATCAAACAGTTGGATGTAATTATAAAGATATCGATGTCAGAATCCATTTAAACGTATCACTTTAAGTAGGTAGAGTGTTTCTTAATAGTGTGATTCAACATGTGATGCAGAAATTAGATTGCTTTTCTTTTAAGTTCTATTAATACTATTATGGAAGAAATGCTGATGAGAAGAGAAAAAGGGAATATTTTGTCCTCCACAGGGAATTGATGATTCTGCTTGTGAATTCCATGGGTTTAAAGCATGTTGCTATTGTTTGGTCGAGTAAAATATGAGACTTTTTAGAAGCATTAATAACCTTGGATCAGTAAATCTCAAGGCTATATATATATATCCTTGCTTTCTCCAGAATTATTAGTAATTTTTAAGTTTTGAAAATGTTCATAAGTTACAATGTAAAAGTGAAAATTTCCGAAATACTAATTAGTAAGACACAATAAAATCTCTACTTTAGACAAGATATGGCATATCATACTATAAATTTAAGTTTAGCCACATCTTCAAAGACCAAAGCAGTAAACAGAAAATAATTTGTAAGCTGTTGATGCTTGAACTCATTTGGATTTTGGACATAGCACTTTAGGTATAGGTAGAGGGCTTTCAATCATATAAATCAACAGAAAAACGAGATCAAGTCTCAAGTGAAAACCTGCGTGCTGGTTAGACTGGCTAAATCACAGCAACTGTTGGTATTTATATTGCACAAAATTGTCTTAAAGTAAAACTTACCAATAATTTTGGAGTTCGACTATATAAACTCAAATAAGACTCAAAATAAGAACTTGCAATATAGATGCGACACATGAATTTTACAAACATGAAAAATGTGTTCATTTGCTCTTTAGCACCTTGAAAAAATCAAGGGATGAGATACATGTAATACAATTTTTTATGGCCGAGTTTTAAAAATTAAGAACTCATGAGTTCCTCTAGGATTCTTGATAATTTTGCTTGATCCTTAGAGCATCCACATTGGGACTATTTTCAAGTGCTACATTTGGCCTTTAGCCAAATTTTGTTGCACTTGAAGGCTACAATGGACTCTTGTCCACACTTGAAAAAAGGTAGAAAGCCAAGAGACTCTCCAAATTTGGAGAGTCCATTAGCTCCTCTATAGTTATTTGCGGGCCCACCAAAAGTAACTTTTCATTATTTGAACATTGACCCATACGAAAATGAAGAGAGAAAATAGGGAGGGAAAAGAGGGAGGGAAAGAAAAAAAAGTTAATTTGGAGTATGGTTTGGAGGGTTCACCATTGTGTACCAATATCAAGGAGACACTCCAAACTTAATAATTGGTGTATGACTTGGAGTAATTTGGAGTATGATTTGCGGTGTACCCACTGTGGATGCTCTTATGCGCAACCTTGTTGAATTGCATTCATGCTCCATGCCCAAGCGAATCTGTAAATTTTGGGAACCGGGATCGATGCTCTAGTCTGATACATGTTTCTTCGTTTTATTTCTGCAGAAGCCTATGATTCCCTGGACCCTAATGGAAACATAACTATCAAATGGGATGTTATGCAATGGACTGAAGATGGCTACATTGTAAGTATAAAGCTTCAATCAAGTTACTCTTCACAGCAATCCTTTTCTGATCACTCCATTATTATGAAATGAACTTGTGGTATACTATTTTGCACTCACTTCTCAGGCTAACCAATATGTAAGTTTAAACACAACATAACAGAAGTAGTTTGTGTGTACTTCCAGGCTGTTGTATCGATGTACAATTACCAACAATATCGTCATATTCAAGCACCAGGGTGGACACTGGGTTGGACTTGGGCGAAGAAGGAGGTTATCTGGGATATGCTAGGGGCGCAAACTACTGAGCAGGGCGACTGCTCAAGATTCAAGGGAGACATCCCGCATTGCTGTAAGAAGGATCCCACAGTGGTTGATCTACTTCCAGGAACTCCGTACAACAAGCAAATAGCGAATTGTTGCAAGGGTGGAGTGGTTAGCTCGCAGGGTCAAGATCCAGCGAATGCCCTCAGCGCGTTCCAGGTAACTGTGGGTTCGGCTGGGACTACCAACAAGACTGTCCGAACGCCTAAAGGCTTCACACTGAGAGCTCCCGGGCCTGGATATACATGTGGAGTAGCAGAGATTGTGAAGCCTAGCAAGTTCATTAGCGAGGATGGGAGGAGAACAACACAGGCTTTGAGTAAGTTTTACTTTCTGCTGGACTTTCACTAGTATTGTGCTGAATATTTCGGTCATCAAGAATCACATAGCTCATCTTGAAGACTTGAACAGTGTTTCTTTGTTGTTGTTGAATCAGTTTGAGGACTACTTATTATTACAGCATTTCTGGCCATGTTAGTTTTTTTGACTTAGTTAATCTGTATTTTTCACTACAACATCATTATTGTGACTTGAAAACTGAATAGTTAGGTTTCCTTGAACCATTCATCTAAGCAAAATATTCCCAAATAACTACTATTAATCAATTGGTCTTGCACAAACCAAAAAACAGAAAGTATCGCTAACTTATCAGTCCCAATAATGATGATGGTAATCAAAATCAAAATTAAAATCAAGACTCTACCATGTAAATGTCATGTATTTTCAGTCAATGTGTTAAACTTTCCCTTAATTGAAATTTTTTTTTAAGGGAGACAGAGAACTTGGTAGGCCTAATCAAACTTTGATTGACGATGTAAATAAGGATACGACTTTTGTTAATGATTACGGCAACATGTTCCTTGATGAAGCTGAATCGCAGAAAAAGATTCAAATAGTCGACCCTAAAAATTTCGGGATAAAGTCCTTCGTTGTCGTTGTTGTGGAAGCTAAGCACCGTCTTTATCTTTCTTATTGCAGTGACATGGAATGTGAGTTGCACATACTCCCAATTCCTCGCCCAGAAGTTCCCCACATGCTGTGTCTCGCTCTCTTCTTTCTACAACGACACAATCGTCAACTGCCCAACTTGCACCTGTGGCTGTCAGAACAATCCGACACAACCTGGAAGCTGTGTCGAGTACGTTCCTATTCACTTAACTTGATTTTCTCGTCTCGAAGTTTTTCCTGCTCATCGTGTTGGCATTGGCATTGGCATTGTTTACAGGGGCGGTTCGCCTCATTTAGCTTCCGTCCTCAGCCGGCCGCTGGTCCAGTGCACTCCTCATATGTGCCCAATAAGAGTGCACTGGCATGTCAAGCTCAACTACAGAGACTACTGGCGGGCGAAGGTGACCGTAACGAACTTCAACTACGGGATGAACTACTCTCGGTGGAACCTCGTGGTCCAGCACCCCAATCTCGACAATCTAACGACAATCTTCAGCTTCAATTACAAGTCGCTAACTCCTTACTCGTTCATTAGTACGCGTTCCTAATTATCGCTGCCATCTTGAATTCTTGATGTTGGTCACAGTAGAATTAAGAACCTGTTTGATTCACTGTAATGTAATCGCAATCACAATGTAATCAAATTGAAAAAAAAAAAATTCATTTGATTACATTGCGATTACGATTACATTACAGTGTACCAAACGAGGCCTAAGTATGTACGTTCTTGTGCAGACGACACGGGAATGCTGTGGGGGATCAAGCACTACAACGACTTGCTCGTGGAGGCAGGGCCTTCAGGAAATGTGCAGTCCGAGCTCCTGTTCGGAAAAGACTCGTCGGCCTTCACTCTCCGGAAAGGATGGGCCTTCCCGCGGCGCGTATACTTCAACGGCGATAGCTGCGTCATGCCGCCTCCAGATGCGTACCCGCGGCTACCGAATGCCAGTCCTGGATTGAGATCAAGCTCCTTGCTTGTGCCAATAGGCGCAATCTTGTCGACAGCTTTGGCATGCTTGTTGCGCTACTTCTAGCAGCAGCAACTCATAGAGGAGCTCAATAGTTGGTTATATATTCAAGGTATTATTGAGCAAAGAGTCAGGTTATGTTGTTCCCATTACGATTCTGTTGGATTGTTTCTCGTTTCCAGTTGAGCGTTCAAATGGGGGTGATAATGGAGTTGGTAATTTAGTCCCACGTCTAGTCGCAAATGGGATCATGTGGTGTAGATAATTGAGATTGGTTCAGGACTTACATGGGAATTCTTTTTTAAGGCATATGAGCCCAATTCAATAGCCCACCTCATGGACCAACTCCGGTTCGAATCACATCGTGTTTCCAACAAGTGGTATCAAAGTCCATGGTTACGAGGGATGTGCTAGGTTGCTCGGGATTGCTCAGTCTTTATGTCGAGCACACCAAAGTAATATTGCCACTATAGCAGAATCATCAACAAGTAACGAAGACAAATCAGAAGTGAAAATCAGAGATAGAGGCCTAACATGCTCTTCGTGAGGAAGATAGGGAGTGTTGTTTCGTAAGGGGCCTAAACAAAAAGTATTGGTATGATAATTGTGAATAACAAATCATCTAGGGTTATATATATGTTCTAGTAGATGATGAGAGAGAATTAATGGGACTTTGAAGTTGGAGGGTTGGGTCGAAGACAAGAGAAAATTCAAGATGCTGGCATCTGTCTCTGACAAATATCAACGAAAGCAATGAATTCTCTTTTAGCTTTTGAGTTTATATATTATGTTTAAAAGTTCATTTTTGTTCATCCATGAAACTAGGAGATGGATGTTTACTATTCCACTTAAATATTATAACGTGTCATTTTCATCCCGTCTTTAGTTTAGTTTCGTGAACATCTACACTAGTTTTAGAGAAATTATTCTATGTGTCGGACTCATTGTGTACCCTTCGTCCTTAATCGGCATATTGTATGGAAATATGTGCAAAGGAGTGAGCGTTCGGTTTATTCAGTTTTAACCAAACCGAATTAGCCAAAACCAAAATCGAACCGAACCGAATAATGAATTCGATTTATTCGGTTTGTTCGGTTGAAATTAATGGGTCGGACCCAAAGTCAGGATCATGTTTAAATTATATTAAAAATTATAACTTTTATACACACATTTGTTAAATTTTAAAGTTACACACAAAGTTGAACTAGTTATTAAATTATCAAATTTGTAATTCAAAACATATACATAGAATTGTTATTTTTAAAATATACACATTTTTAAATTGAGAGTATTTATATAATTGTATAATCTTTATTCAGTTTTGGACTGAAACCTAAACTCAAAATCGAAACTGAATAAGAAATTTTTATATTTTGTAAACCGAAACCGAACCGAATTATTTTAATACCGAACTGAATCTCTTATTCGGTTCGGTTCGATTTTCGGTCCAAAACTGAAAAATGCTCACCTCTATATGTGCATGCACACATCGCCATTTAATCTAATAATTGGCATGGAAGGCACACGATGAGTCCGACACAGAGAATAATAACCAAACAAATTCTCTTGCCGACTTTCAGAAGGTAAAAGCAAAAACAGTCGAAGATGTACATTAAAGAACAGAATTTTGATGTACAATCCGCACCCATCGGATTGTGCAGATAAAATGCTGCTGCTGCTGCTCTCTCTCTCTCTCTAGCACTGTTGCAACCAAATGAGAATACTGTTTGCTATGAGAAATTAAGCAACTAAATCACAAGCTTTAGCTTTACAAGAAGAAATCACCATGAACTCATCGACTCACTTAGATAACAACATAGGCAACACGCGTAAAAAGAAGAAGAAGCATATATATCGAGAGAAGCTGTTACATAATGAGTAATGTTCTTACAGCATATAGCAGCAAGCAAACAGGAACACAAATTTGACACGACACGTTTGCACGAACAGTCGCGCAAATTTATTTGCACGAACACAAAATCGGACACGATACCTTTCAGACACGACTACATAGATTAGACATCTATTTTGGAGGGAGTCCCCGTCCTACAGTAGGCGAAAGCAATTCCTCCTCTTTTCGACATTAAAACTGCCAAAGTGATACATTAACCGATACATATATATATATATATATTAGTTCCTCACTCACTGCATACCTATCATCTCTCATGAAATGTAAGGTCGGTAATGCTCTCACTGATATTCTTCGTTTCTTAGCTCTTGCCCTTCTCTGTGCTCTAAGCTGGCATTCTGTCCTATGTTGGATCTTGGTGCTCGTGACAATGGCGACTGCTGACCTGCTTGTCCCTACTTCAGCAAAATATCAGCGTCAGCATAACCATTCCATTGTGACTAAATTCTAAATATTTATTTCCGTTGCCTCTTCGTATCATTCCTCTTTTTGGCAGCTGATATGATATGCTAAATAACATTATGTGTCATCTAATCTAACATGACAGCTAACACAATAATTTTGAACCCAAAAAACTAATTAGCTATTTTTTTTAATTTTAATTTTAATATTAATATTAATATCAATTTTAATTTGAAAATTTGTACTGTCAGCTACTACATCAATTGTCACGTTAGTTACATAAAGAGACATAGTTTGGAGGAACACTTTGGAGGATGAACATCATTATTCATTCTAAATGTAGAATCACTGTAAATCTGGTAGAATAGTCGTAGATGTAGTGTCCCGTCCCTACATCGTCCGCGTTTTCGTCCACGGGGTACGCGAGAAAAGGACACTGTTGTTATCGATTTAATCGGAACCGATAGATCGGGATCGGTTGAATCGGTCGACCGGGAACGATTGAAATAAGATCATTTTCTCGTTATGGAAAGATTTCTTCGGAATCAAATCCCATATTCAGCGGGTTGCTTCTCGAGGATAGACTATGCGGCTGAGTCGGGAGAGACCTCCCTTTGCTCTGTTTTTCATGCCGCACTTGCTATTTGGCTTTGGTTTTCGTGAATACGTTTTCGTGAATGTTTTCGATGGTTTTCATGGCTTGCGTTTTCGAACTTCGTATTCGTATTGAAACTCTTTGAATGATACGTACAGTGTGATAATCAGTTGCTTATGCGATTTTAGGTGATCGTGTATGTGCCGTCTAGCACAGCCAACGGGTCTTTTGTCTCAAACAAATAATCAAAGTGAGTGACTGGACCCTTCTTCTCCTTGACCTTCTTAAATCTCAAATCAATCGATAGAATGCTAGTTGGTTATGCAAAAGACACGAATGCTTAGATTTCAATGAACTGTTGCACGATTCATCACGTACACATGCTATAGAATTATTATGCCAAGAAAATGTTGCATGCTTAATGTGTTATGCCTGTTATAAAACTGAGATAAGCAAAGTTTTGAATCATTGAATAACTATCGCCATGATACGGCAAAACAACGATGAAAATGGTTATGTTGCTTATGAACTAAAGATCATGCTTGAATAACTAGTCTAACTTGCACGGTCATGGACAACTTGTGCACAAGGAACGGCTTCCTCGAACGATACCCCGAGACACAGGATCAATTTGGCTTAGGAGGAAGCAAAAGATAGCTGAACTCGACGAAAGCAAAAACATGGTTATTAGGGGAAATTGCAGCGGAGTTCGCTACTCGCGCTGAAAGGGTCGTCGTCTAAACCCAACTATAGTCCAAAATGGCTTGTGATGCCAACGACCTTCACATATATAAACTGCACACGCTAAAGGATAACAATTGACATAAGAACATGGTAAGTCTCGAATGCACGACGTGCTCTGCCGTGGGTAAGTTCTGGTGTAAATTACATTATATCTATCATATGCTTGTCTGAAATTCATTAGGATGGCTAGAAAGATCACAAATTAAGTCATAAAATTTCTTGAATCAAATGTGTAACGCCCCAGTCCCAAAATACTTAGGACTAGGTACGTAGACATGCCAGCTGTATACATACGAAATACATGGACCTCGTATGTATACATAAGCTGTAAATGTAGTAATCCAAGACAACTAAATCTCATCCACAATGAAAGGAATAATAATATAAAAATCAACTTGAATATTTATGATACAATCGTTGGGCGGAGACAAAGTCCACTACCAACTAATTTAAATAGGGAAGAAATATACAAAAAAAAATGATTGGTCGAGCGAAGCAATGACAAGTCCAAAAGCAGTCATCACGAAGGAAGGAATGGCCTTAGCTAGAGCACCTGCAAGAAATCGCGAAAACACACACCTGGGGAAGAACCAGGTCCTCAGAGGGACGTAACAAGACACATAATATCATGCCATAAACTGAATAATAAGAGCTCAATAGAAAATATGCATGAGTAAAGGTTCCTAACCATTCTATGTGAATTGCAATTTAGAGGACAACGTTCTACGCAGGGGCTGTCTCATGCATGTAATAAAGAGTGGCCAACAAGTAGCGCTCATCCGAGACACTATCGGCCGGGTAACACGTAGCGCTCATCCGAGACACTATCTCCCAAATGTGTGTAAAAAGTAGCCCCTACGCTAGTAGCTGTCCCCTCCCCCCCAATGATACTATACGTGCATCGTAACCACGACACACCAACACGTGTCATTTCCACAACACGGGTTTATAATAGATAACTGTCAAGTCTTCTAACATGCATCTATTGACAGTTATTCCTACGCATGCGCACGGGTGATCAGCCAACACGCAAGTGACCACTACATGATACTCACAACTCTCACACACAACTCGTGTACCATCGTGACAAGTCAATGAGACACACTAAATTTGACGGTAGTCCCTTAACTCTAAGCCAATTGTATAAAATATAGTAATTTGTATTTACATATAATTTAAAAAGAAACAACTAAACCATGCATGATATTGAGCAGAAAATTTAAACAGTAAAGGCAAGGTGTCTTGCCTGGTGTTACGCCTGGTGGGGTGCGATGATCTAGATGTCATGTTCTGTCCATTAGCCAGTGTCGATGCAACATGGTCCGAATTCGCGAGAAAATATGAATGGATGATTAGTCATTGACAATGGTGATAATCAAGGGGGATTTAGAGTAGAAGCTACTTAAACTATTTGTATTTATAATACTTAAAAATATATATATATTTTATTGGTCCAAAATATTTTTTTAGAGAAATATTTAATATGTTTATTGTATAGAAATTTGGAAATTATGATTTACTAAATATAACTAATTTAATTGTTTTAGACTAGGAACCTTAAAATTTGAAATTATATAGATACATTTGTATACATGTAAAATAATAATAGATAATCTTCAAAATAATAATTTTAATGATAATTAAAATATAATATCATAAAAGCTATAGCAAAATACTGTACTGTTAACAACATTGGATAATAATACTATTAATAATAATAATAATAATAATAATAATAAAAACAATAATACTAATAATAATAATTATAATGATAATAACAAAAAAAAAAACTAATGATAATAATAATAATGATAATAAGATAATCATAATAATAGTTATAATATAATAATAATAATAAATAGCAAATATCTCCAATGATCAGCACATGTGCTGTTCCCGAAAGGAAAACTTGTATATGTGGAGAGAGAGAGTAGATGAGAGAGTGCGGAAAAATGGAAGCTTACCGAGGTTTTTCCGGGGTGCTCGCCGAGATCGGCGGATCGAGCGGCAGGGGATGGCTCCGCTGTGGGGGACACCGGCGTACGGAGGTCGGAGAGACCGGGGCGCGACCACCTGAGGAAGGAGGCGGCGGGTTCGGAGAAGATCCGGTGCTCCGCCACGGAGCTGGTGGTGGCTGACGGCTGCGGAGGGCAAACCCCAGGCGGCTGAGGCCGGCCTCGGCGGCGCGGTCGCTCGCCGGACGGAGAAAGGGGGAGGAATACGGACGCCAGCGGAGATTAGGGCACGCGCGGCTCGGCGTCGTGCTACTGCTGCGGTGGTCGACGGCGAGGGCTTCGGGGTCGGCGCCGAGCGCGGCGGTTCCTGCCGGAGTGGGCGACAGTGGAGGAAGAAGAGGCGGAGGGGCCGGGGTTTCGAGTGGCGGCGGCCTGAAGAGGAGCGCCGGAGGGGGTTCGACGGAGGGAGGTGGCGGCCAGAGGCGGAGCTCGCGGGAATCTGGAGGCAGAGGCGGAGGAGGTGGATGGAAGCGGCGGTGATCGCCGGGGACTCGCCACGTCGGCGCGGCGGGGCTGCGCGGAAGTCGGAGGCTCGGCTGGAAATCGAGCGGGGTGACGTGCGGACGGCCGCTGGCCGATCCAAGCGGCGGGCGGTCGGGAAATGCCGGGATGCGGCGGTCGGTACAGGTTAGGGTCTTCTCCCTCTTCTTCTACTTCTGTGCTGGTGATGGTCTTGTTGTTGTTGGTGGTGTTTCGAAGTCGGGTGGTGGAGGAATTTGCAGGCTGTGTTGTGGCAGGGAACAGGGGGATGGGGATGTCGGGGATCGTATGGAGGCTGCCATGTCGGGGATGGTGGCGATCGGGAAGTTGCCGGCCGGGTGATGGCGATGGCTGGTAAAAGGGATTGGCAGTGGTCGGAGCTCGGTGTTGTGGCGTTTGTTGACGGCCACAGAGGAGTTTGGGGAGAGGACGATGATGACGTGGTGGTTGTGTTGATGGTGAACGACAGGGGAGGTGGCCGAGGAGAAGGTTCGGCCGGGTTGCCGGGATTTGATTGTTGGAAATCGTCGTGCCCGGGATTGTCGGACACGACGCGAATAACTGTAAAAAGTACTAGAATAAGAATGTGTGGGCACAGACACGATGCACAAAATTGATTGTGGTGTGGAAATTGGAGGAGTACCTCTCCTTTTATAGGAGGTGGGAATTCCCACTAGGAGAAAGATTGGGATTGTTTAAATCCCCAATTAGATAGATTCCAAATTAGTTTAAAATCGATTTAAATCTAATTCAATATAAATGAAACTTATCCTTAATTTAAAAGCTATTTAAATTAAGGCAAATACAATATTTTCCAATCAAAATAATTCAAATTTTAAGTGAAACAAAATTTAAAATATCTTTTCCATAAATATTAAAATATAGCTTTATTTAATTTCGAAAAATCAAAAATATTTCTTAAATATTAAATTATGAAATAGCTTTTATAATTATCAAAAATATGTTATTAGTAATTTTAAATTTCGCAAAATATTCGAAACACATTTCATATAACCCAAAATTTTCAAATCCCTACTTGTTTTTAAACAACGAACAAAATAACTATTTTCGTATTGTTTTGAAAACTAAAATTTTTCTATATAAATAAAATCTCAAAAAAATGTTTTACAAAAATATGTATCTCGCACATATTTGCATTCGACGAGAAAGTACGAAAAATACAAATTAGCACGCGACGTACAAATACGAAGTGAAAATAAAATTTTAAAATGTAAAAAAAAAATAATCGTAGTAGAAATTTAGGGGTTTTACATCCTACCCAACTTATAAGAATTTCGTCCTCGAAATTTAGGAGTAATTAGGGTAGGTAGGGCGAAGGGGAAGGAAAGGAGTTTACCGATAAGAATAGATCAATTTATTTGACAAGGAGAAGAAGTTTCCAATAAAAGGCAATGATTACGGAATAACTGCAAATTGGGTCACTAGGAATATAAATTCCAAGATATAGTTTAGAAAAATATCTCATGACAACCTATCAATATCAAATTTGATCCCCTCTACCATCCAACGACAAAATGATAATTTTGTAACTTACGATAGGCAAGGACTTCCTTTGTCTCAAAATCATGATCACTATCTCAAAATTTTAACTTTCATTCGATTTCGTCATAATCATCAATCCTCTTTCATATTCAACTTTTTATATATTTTATTAATCCTCTCAAGGTTTATAACCATCATTCCTTGAAATCTTTGTCTCCAACAATTACTCCACCAAAGTTTTGAGTATCCACTATTTTCATATGTCTAATCAAATATCGCAACGATAGAAATTCGATAAGTCAATACTTTTGGATTCGATAAAAAGAATTTCTTCCAACACATCGATATACCCTCTCTTTTTTTCGAAAATTAAAATTTAGTAATCCTTCAATAACCTTACTTTAACGGAAATTAGAATTCTATCTTTCATCGATACAGAAAGGTCAAATTCTCAATTTATCGATTTTTTTTTTTCTAAATTCTGTCCTCAAGGTTCATTCCTTCCTCGGAGTTGAAGTTCAAGACTTTCAATCAATTTCCAAAGTCAAGTCGAATCTAAGGATTTCGTACTCATTATTCATCGTAAAATCCTGCATAGGCATCATGATAATTTCCTCGAACATAAGTGTACTATTTTTCGAACATCCAATTTCTTCAAAAGATAATATCACCCTTTTCTTAATTTCACCAAATAGAAAAATTAACTCATGTTTTCCAATCATACCATTATTTTATTTAACTATAACAATAATCTCTCTAATCTACTTCCTCTTTAACCGAAGGGTGTCATGATTCAGTTTCATAATCGTACAAGGAAATCATATAAGGAAAAAGGTTGCATAACCACAGAGGAAACATGATAAATATGAGTGAAGTATTTCAATTGAAAGGGAGAGAGGTAGGGGTTGCTAATATTGCAAAAAGATGTTATGCGTCCAAGTAAATCAAAATAAGACATGTAGATAAAAGGACAATGGTTAAGCGATCAAGATAAAACACAAGATTTAGCATTTAAGGGATTTAGTAGATCCCAATCATGTATTAGGTCGAAGGATTTGAGTCGAGGCTGAGACCATATCTATAGCTAGAAAGTATATTGGTTTCATGGTAAAGGTTATAGTTTAGTCTCTTATGACCCAAGGTCATATTATGAAAATAGAATACAAGGAGAAGTGTTTTAGTGGCACGTGATATACCTACATGGAGGTGGGTTCGACTAGGTCTTGCATATGGGATTTGTTGGAGGAAAAAGTCTAGTGTTGTGCTCCAAATATCCAAGTCACGATAAAGGACACAAAAGAATTTAATAAGAAAGTGGGAGTTCATGAGATAATGATCAATGCACAAAAATAAATGACCAAGCTAAGGCATGAAATAATGATAATTCGAGTAAATCAAGGTAAAATAAGTTAGAATACAGTTTCTAAAGATATGATAGCCACTTAGATGGAGTACGAAAAAGTCACGATAAAATCTAGGTTTGAGGGAATGTCGAGTGAGTCAAGATTGAGATATCTTCACATAGTTTGGCAGATGACTTAACTACACCCGAGTACATACAACTATCATGGCAATTAATGAGGAATACTTGTATCCCATTAGGGTGACTTGCTTGATTATTGGTCCTCTACCAATATATGATCAATTTCAAATTTCAAGTTCCTCAACAGTTTCGAAATAAAATCTCAAGATACTCCATCAAGTTATTTAATCATAACTTAAAATTTAATTTCCTTTAAATAATTTTCCAAAAATTCTTCATCATATCTAATGCGGCACAACTAAATTTTCATAATAAGACACCACTTTAAAAATTTTAAATTCTCAAATGTACCTCGAGATGATCTCATAGCCGTTTCATCAATCGCAATCATATAACCCAAATTAAATCTCTCTTTTTTTTACCAAAATTTAAATATCCATAATCAAGGCTTTAAACTTGAAATCTAATTAAACCTTTAACCCATAGATCATATGACACAATTTAAAATTTAAAATTTTTTTCTTCCAAAATTGCTTTCATATCCTCCAAATATTTAAACAAAATTTTACCATCATCCCTTCGACTCAAAATTAAATAAACTTATAAATCGTACGCGTAATTTAAAACCTCAAGTTCTCTTCCTTCTAAATTTTCGTCTCTCTAGTCATCTACAAAATCATAATTTAAAATCTTAAAAATCTCGAGATATCCAACTTAAAATTAACCGTAAATCAAGTGTCACAATAAAAAAAACTCAAGATATCTCTCAAATTGATTTCATATCCCTAATAAATCATAACTATTTCACAATTTCAAGATTCATAAAAATTTTGTTTTCTCGATCTAGCTATCCTCTTGTGTATACCACCTTGTAAATTTAAAATAAAATTTAAACTATCCTTTTGATGGCGGCAATATACTACTACCCAACTTGGAATAAACTAATCCTTAAGATCAAATTTCTAGGAAACATAATACCTTTATACGCCCATAAGACCTTAATGCATACTAATTGTCAAGGTAACCCTTTTAGCCATGTGTTTGACCTATGAGCATATACAAGTGTAGTCATATTTCTAATTGTCACTAAACATGAAACTAAGAATTTATGGTAGAAGGAGTCAAGCAAGATGCAAATCAAGGAGGGCGAACGAGAGTTCAAAATTTGAAGTCAAGAATGATGTCAAGTAGGTGGATGAGATTCCTAGATTCTAATCCTATATTGCAGGCTCACATCGGTACAATTACGTAACCGAAGTGACAAACTCGACCTGCATGGGCCACCACAAAAACATGTAACGCCCCAGTCCCAAAATACTTAGGACTAGGTACGTAGACATGCCAGCTGTATACATACGAAATACATGGACCTCGTATGTATACATAAGCTGTAAATGTAGTAATCCAAGACAACTAAATCTCATCCACAATGAAAGGAATAATAATATAGAAATCAACTTGAATATTTATGATACAATCGTTGGGCGGAGACAAAGTCCACTACCAACTAATTTAAATAGGGAAGAAATATACAAAAAAAAATGATTGGTCGAGCGAAGCAATGACAAGTCCAAAAGCAGTCATCACGAAGGAAGGAATGGCCTTAGCTAGAGCACCTGCAAGAAATCGCGAAAACACACACCTGGGGAAGAACCAGGTCCTCAGAGGGACGTAACAAGACACATAATATCATGCCATAAACTGAATAATAAGAGCTCAATAGAAAATATGCATGAGTAAAGGTTCCTAACCATTCTATGTGAATTGCAATTTAGAGGACAACGTTCTACGCAGGGGCTGTCTCATGCATGTAATAAAGAGTGGCCAACAAGTAGCGCTCATCCGAGACACTATCGACCGGGTAACACGTAGTGCTCATCCGAGACACTATCTCCCAAATGTGTGTAAAAAGTAGCCCCTACGCTAGTAGCTGTCCCCTCCCCCCCAATGATACTATACGTGCATCGTAACCACGACACACCAACACGTGTCATTTCCACAACACGGGTTTATAATAGATAACTGTCAAGTCTTCTAACATGCATCTATTGACAGTTATTCCTACGCATGCGCACGGGTGATCAGCCAACACGCAAGTGACCACTACATGATACTCACAACTCTCACACACAACTCGTGTACCATCGTGACAAGTCAATGAGACACACTAAATTTGACGGTAGTCCCTTAACTCTAAGCCAATTGTATAAAATATAGTAATTTGTATTTACATATAATTTAAAAAGAAACAACTAAACCATGCATGATATTGAGCAGAAAATTTAAACAGTAAAGGCAAGGTGTCTTGCCTGGTGTTACGCCTGGTGGGGTGCGATGATCTAGATGTCATGTTCTGTCCATTAGCCAGTGTCGATGCAACATGGTCCGAATTCGCGAGAAAATATGAATGGATGATTAGTCATTGACAATGGTGATAATCAAGGGGGATTTAGAGTAGAAGCTACTTAAACTATTTGTATTTATAATACTTAAAAATATATATATATTTTATTGGTCCAAAATATTTTTTTAGAGAAATATTTAATATGTTTATTGTATAGAAATTTGGAAATTATGATTTACTAAATATAACTAATTTAATTGTTTTAGACTAGGAACCTTAAAATTTGAAATTATATAGATACATTTGTATACATGTAAAATAATAATAGATAATCTTCAAAATAATAATTTTAATGATAATTAAAATATAATATCATAAAAGCTATAGCAAAATACTGTACTGTTAACAACATTGGATAATAATACTATTAATAATAATAATAATAATAATAATAATAATAAAAACAATAATACTAATAATAATAATTATAATGATAATAACAAAAAAAAAACTAATGATAATAATAATAATGATAATAAGATAATCATAATAATAGTTATAATATAATAATAATAATAATAAATAGCAAATATCTCCAATGATCAGCACATGTGCTGTTCCCGAAAGGAAAACTTGTATATGTGGAGAGAGAGAGTAGATGAGAGAGTGCGGAAAAATGGAAGCTTACCGAGGTTTTTCCGGGGTGCTCGCCGAGATCGGCGGATCGAGCGGCAGGGGATGGCTCCGCTGTGGGGGACACCGGCGTACGGAGGTCGGAGAGACCGGGGCGCGACCACCTGAGGAAGGAGGCGGCGGGTTCGAAGAAGATCCGGTGCTCCGCCACGGAGCTGGTGGTGGCTGACGGCTGCGGAGGGCAAACCCCAGGCGGCTGAGGCCGGCCTCGGCGGCGCGGTCGCTCGCCGGACGGAGAAAGGGGGAGGAATACGGACGCCAGCGGAGATTAGGGCACGCGCGGCTCGGCGTCGTGCTACTGCTGCGGTGGTCGACGGCGAGGGCTTCGGGGTCGGCGCCGAGCGCGGCGGTTCCTGCCGGAGTGGGCGACAGTGGAGGAAGAAGAGGCGGAGGGGCCGGGGTTTCGAGTGGCGGCGGCCTGAAGAGGAGCGCCGGAGGGGGTTCGACGGAGGGAGGTGGCGGCCAGAGGCGGAGCTCGCGGGAATCTGGAGGCAGAGGCGGAGGAGGTGGATGGAAGCGGCGGTGATCGCCGGGGACTCGCCACGTCGGCGCGGCGGGGCTGCGCGGAAGTCGGAGGCTCGGCTGGAAATCGAGCGGGGGTGACGTGCGGACGGCCGCTGGCCGATCCAAGCGGCGGGCGGTCGGGAAATGCCGGGATGCGGCGGTCGGTACAGGTTAGGGTCTTCTCCCTCTTCTTCTACTTCTGTGCTGGTGATGGTCTTGTTGTTGTTGGTGGTGTTTCGAAGTCGGGTGGTGGAGGAATTTGCAGGCTGTGTTGTGGCAGGGAACAGGGGGATGGGGATGTCGGGGATCGTATGGAGGCTGCCATGTCGGGGATGGTGGCGATCGGGAAGTTGCCGGCCGGGTGATGGCGATGGCTGGTAAAAGGGATTGGCAGTGGTCGGAGCTCGGTGTTGTGGCGTTTGTTGACGGCCACAGAGGAGTTTGGGGAGAGGACGATGATGACGTGGTGGTTGTGTTGATGGTGAACGACAGGGGAGGTGGCCGAGGAGAAGGTTCGGCCGGGTTGCCGGGATTTGATTGTTGGAAATCGTCGTGCCCGGGATTGTCGGACACGACGCGAATAACTGTAAAAAGTACTAGAATAAGAATGTGTGGGCACAGACACGATGCACAAAATTGATTGTGGTGTGGAAATTGGAGGAGTACCTCTCCTTTTATAGGAGGTGGGAATTCCCACTAGGAGAAAGATTGGGATTGTTTAAATCCCCAATTAGATAGATTCCAAATTAGTTTAAAATCGATTTAAATCTAATTCAATATAAATGAAACTTATCCTTAATTTAAAAGCTATTTAAATTAAGGCAAATACAATATTTTCCAATCAAAATAATTCAAATTTTAAGTGAAACAAAATTTAAAATATCTTTTCCATAAATATTAAAATATAGCTTTATTTAATTTCGAAAAATCAAAAATATTTCTTAAATATTAAATTATGAAATAGCTTTTATAATTATCAAAAATATGTTATTAGTAATTTTCAAATTTCGCAAAATATTCGAAACACATTTCATATAACCCAAAATTTTCAAATCCCTACTTGTTTTTAAACAACGAACAAAATAACTATTTTCGTATTGTTTTGAAAACTAAAATTTTTCTATATAAATAAAATCTCAAAAAAATGTTTTACAAAAATATGTATCTCGCACATATTTGCATTCGACGAGAAAGTACGAAAAATACAAATTAGCACGCGACGTACAAATACGAAGTGAAAATAAAATTTTAAAATGTAAAAAAAAAATAATCGTAGTAGAAATTTAGGGGTTTTACAAAATGAGAGCGTGGTAAATAATTAGCCACTCGCCATTACAACGTGCAATGTACTGATCCTCACTCTCCACAGGTACTTCAGATTAGTAAGAGCATGCCACCTAACTCAAGACGACGCTTGGAACATTTTGAAGGCAAAGCTTGAAGCTGCTCTTTTGAAGACTCCACATTCGATCCAAGAAAAGATGTCTCGACTCCCCATGATCGTAGGTCTTTTATATGTTTTGCTTGTAAATAAGGATATAATGTATGAAACGACTATCTCATCAGCGTTCATTTTGTAATCGAGTCATGTTGTAAGCCCGCACGGCAATGATTGTAATGGAGTCATGTAAATGATGTTTTATTATCAATGAAAGAAAAGTTCCTTCTATTTCAAATGTGTTATTCAACTTATATGTGTACTCTAATTGATGTTGTGTTTCGGATAACCTTATGACATATGTCTTGTGCGGACGCAATGTAGGTTTGTACGACATCACACCCGGGGACGACTATCGATTCTATGGAATCGGGGTGTGACATAATGGTATCAGAGCACGACTTTACGTCCTTGGCCTTCCGTCCAGAGTCTCGAACTTTTGACCTCATGTCGATGAGATGAGTTGTTCCATACAAAGAGTCCGTAATATTTTTGGAGACTAATGTGACTTTCCTTTTTAATACAAAAGGTGTGGAGCCTACGGCCGCGACCGATTCAAGCGCTTCGAGTGGCACTAGCAGCTCGAAAGCCGAACATCGGTTGACCCAATGGAGCAGATATTGTGCAAGATGGAAGCACAACAACAATGGGCCGATGCCAGGTAAACTCAATTCTAGAATAGGTTCGTGGACCAATTCAAGGTGCAACAGAAGTAGCTTGACACTTTGCAACAAATAGTCCAGACAATCGTGGCCAATAACACTCATTCATTGACCGTGCCTGCCATGACAGAGCCCACGAACCAACGTAGCGAAGTCAACCCTGTCCAACCTCAGCCTGCACTTACGAAGTATGCCTCCTCCGAAATCTCAGAATTCAAGAAGGTATACAATACTTAATTTAAGGGAACTGAAGATGTCACGTCCCGACCCAAAAAATTGCTCGTCCTCGCATCAATTTATCCAAATCGTTCGTCCTCGCTGGGACGTGATGCCATACGAATCTGGAGTTATACTCGTACAAGGCAAAATGATAAGTTCTCAAATGATTATCTTTGATATTGTTATTTAGCAGTGAAAGAAACAGAGTATGCGAAATAATTCTCTTTATTGATAAATGAACTGAGGATACAAAGGCTTTCAATAGCCTAAGTAATTTGGGTCGGAAGAAAGAGTCGTCTCAATCGTTTAGGAGCCCGTTGCCCAGTACGCTTTGTAATGACCCGCTCCGTCCTAGCGGAACGCCGATTCAAACGGCAAGTGCAACGACTCAAATGAGCCGTCGACTCGAAGAGTTGCGTCGACCCGATGAAGTATCGATGCGAATCGATACAAGACTTACATTGGTCCGTCAAAGATGAATCCAGACTTAGACTTTCAAAGGCGTGCTCGGAGTATCGCTCGGCCGATGCGAACATCGCTAAGGTGGGTGGCTTCGATGAACCCGTCTTTGCTTAGCCTAGATACATAATAATACGGACACTATCACTGAAATCGCTAGGCGATAACACCGCTCATGCTAATAAATGATCCAACGCACCTAGCTAAGGGATTAATCCCATCTTGTATGCTTGTATAGAATATGGAAAGGAACATGGAAAATACGAGAACTCTCGTACCGCGCTCCACGCTCGTGCTAAGGCACAAGCTTACGTTCAAGTCCCTTATGCGTTCAACAATAAAAACAATGAATGGTTTACAACAATGAAACGGAGAGACTATCAACATAGTCGTTCCGAGTAGAGTTTAGCAACATTGAAAGACTATGGGACCGATGGGTCGCCAAGGCGACTCCCGTACGGGAAGTTGCATAATGTATAAATGAAAGAATGAACGAATAAACGAGTGAATGAATGAATCAATGAAAGGATGAATACGAAAATAAATCAATGAACGAATGGACAAGTGAAAGAAAGAAAAGAAGGAATGAATAAAAGATAAGAAGGAAAGGAATGGTTAGCGACAGGTGTGACGGGCACGTACAACGGGGCTCGCTACCCGCGCTGCACGGAAGCCAACCTGGTCGATAATGCATTGTGGCTAAGGGTTAGCCTATGACGATAAAATATGAAATGGTCATGGACGGACCCGTGCACGGGTGATACGGATTCCGCGGCATGATCAAAGGAAGGATCGTAGCCGGCCTAGGCGGGATCAAGTCATGGCTTTCGGGCTGCCTGGGTGCGGACTCAGCCACCCGGGAGACGTAAGTGCAGGAGTATTTAAGAGACTAATGGGGTGTGTGCCAGTCCTTACCCTACTCTAGTTGAGAAATACCACGACTTGGATGTGTCCAAAATGGCTTGTGATGCCAGCGACCGGTGCATATAGATTTAAGTGGGTTTTGCTGGTGGCAATCCACGTGCAAGTCCTTGCATTGAAATCAAAGTAGTCTAAGTTAACTGTACAAAGCACTTTCTGAATAGGCTTGAATATAACACACAAAATGATCAAGGGTACTTTGAGCAAACCAGTTAGAAAACGTGCTTACGACGTGCTAGAACCCGAGGCAAGGACACACATTTGACATTGAATGCTTTCATGAACTACGTTAAGTTATTTCATATGAATTGATGACTAACTTGGTTTACGTTGGACAGGGAAGGCCGAACGGTAAGTATGGGTAAGTCGTGCATGTATTACCATGCGACACTTAAATTTGGCAACACGGAATAGGTTATGACATATGCCATAAAATTGATCCTAAGGCAAGATTAGAAAGACAATGAATGATAGAGATGCACAAAAGTGAATGGAACGTGTTTGGTAATGATAGCATTGTGGGCGAGCTAGCCTCCCCACCAGTGCATAACAATGTACTGATAACCCCACAGTCTGCTTGCAGGATGCAGGAGACGCCGGCGGGTACGGAGCTTCCATCGAACGTGCTAAGGCACGGAGCTATCTCTAGAGCCTTGGAGCGTTGCAAGGAGCTGAAGCACCATATACAAGACATAATGTATCGGAACATCGCCATGAATCATTCCATGTTGTAAGCCACTTGGCACGCCTTTTATGTTTCAGAGAGAGAGAAAGAGCTTGAGCGATTTGTAATATCGGCCTAGCGCCGCTTGTAAACTTCTTGAATATCAATAAAGAGTTGGATTCGCTTCAAATTGCGTTCATTTACTTTCCGCTGCAAATGGGGACACTCTGTGCGACTCTGTGGCCTAGCTCAAATCGGCCGTTTTTGGACTTAGCCTTGCACGGGCGTAACCTAGGCCCGTACGGCATCACGCCTTAGCGAGGACGATCGCTCCTACGGGAGCGGGGCATGACAGATTGGTACCAGAGCACGGCTTTACGTCCTTGGACCTCATTTCAATTTTCTCAGTTTTGAAAGCTCGGTTTTGAAACAAAAGAAGTGTACGCTCTCTCTTGTTGTGCCTTGGGATATTCCATACAATAAGTCTAATATTTTCGAAAGCTCGTACGAGTACTCGGTTGGACGGGATCTATAGGCGAAGGCCTTTGTGCCACCACGACGGACTTGAGTTGGAAGGAACCGATGCTAAGAGTTAGCAAACGCAGTGCGTGCTTGAATGAGCTTACGCTGACAGCAAACAAGTACACGAGACCAAAGTATAGTTCGAACGGGATGGTTATGCACGCAGCCTTTTGGCTAAGTTGTGCAGAGTATCGCGCACCTAGACCCTTTGGTGCGAATGAGTTGCGAGCGAGATCAATTATCGCTCGAACGAGAATAAGTAAGCGTGCAAACTTGAATATGGTCCGCACAGAATCGCTATGCACACGGCCCTTTGGCTAAGTTGTGCCGCGTGTCGCGCACCTCGACTTTTGGTGCAATCGAGTTGTGAGCGATATCAAGTATCGCTCGATTGAGAACGGAGATACACTTTGAGTGTCTATCGATAGGAATGCTATCGAGTTAACGCTTAGACATACCCGAAAGATTGGTTTGGATTTTGAGGATTAGTATGAACGACTTAGTACGTCGAGGCGACGTGAGCGATTACGCTAGAGATTCGTCGAACGAATCTGAAGGATGTCTTAGCGCATGACGCGAACGTGATTGAGGACTAGATCGTATGGCTTGAATTCGAGTGGTGTATGTGATAGGTTCGGAGGAGAATAAGAATGAGTGTCGACGACTAGTCGAGTGGCTCGAACCCTGAGTGGTGTATGGACGTCATAGAAATTGTTCGAGCAAAACTAAAGGATTTACGGATCGTACGAGTATGTCGGCAAGCGATGCGATCGCGCAAAGCCTTAGAACGTGTCACGCTTAGTTGGTCGTGACTTCAAAAGTCCCGAACGAGTTGTCGCTGGACAACTTGTCAATGGGCAACGCGAGTTAGAAAATGGTTCGGAACGATGAATGAAAATGAATGGACTTGATCGAGAAAACTTTGAGGATCGTGCGTACGATTTCGGATTAATACAAATGAATTGTGACTTGAGTTTGAACAACGATCTTAAAACTAGCTTGAGGAATAGCAGTTGAACTTGATCTTGAATATTAAATAAAATTATGGAATATTCAACTCGGACAACAGCATCAACGCACGACTCGAAATCGGTTGCAAAGGAAGATCGTCAAGTTACGCATATCGTCGATGGTATTGAGGCGTATCAAAGATCGATATACGATAACTCGGGAGTACTCTGACTCGGCGAATGACGATCGTGCGAATGTCATTGTCCCGTTGGATGCTATACTTGGGATGTTAAAAATGTGTCGAGGAAAAGATAGATTTAGCTCAAGGATTTTCTAGTTGAATGTATGACGGTCAGACTATCGAATTGATTTGGCTTGGATGAAAATATGAATGCTTGGATTTGCTTCGTTGACAACCACAACGTTGACGTTCTTGTCTTATGCGAGCACAACTCCAGCCTCGCACATACGCCGCGTCGGATTATGGCGATCACTCCGCATGAGCGCTGATATGGTAATTCATACAGCGGGAGTGATTGAACTTGGATGGCGTGGCAATCTGATTGCTTCGACTTGTGGTTTGACGCGAAGGTGGACTCAAGAATGAATTTGTGTGCTTGAAGAATTGAACTTGAGGATTGAGTAGGTCCAATCCGCGTATCGAGAATGGGTTAGTCTAAAACTCAAACAAGAGTTACGCCCTAATGAGAATGATTATTCCGCGGGAGCGTTGCATGGTGATTCATGAACCGCCGTGGATAATCGGACTCGCGTGAGATTGGGGCGCAATGTATTGTCGAGCTGAATGACCTCGTGATCGAATACATGAATTGGTTAAAACTGGTGATTGAATGGAATTGAATATGTGCAACGTAAGTCTTGATGCGAATTAGGTGATCATGCTCGATGTTTAGAAATTTGAGTGAAACGAACTTGGGTAGAAACTCCCGTACAAGTGAACAAATGGTTTGACCATAGGATTTGGGGAGAGCATCGTGCAACGACCTTGCACGACGAGCCACGGACCTAACGTATAACTATGACCTTGTGAGCTGACCTAGCGGATAGGCGGATGACCCTATGCCGAGTGATTGAACCTGTGCGATTGACATTAGAGTATCGTCTGGACGGACGATAGACTTGGGGCAGCAAGACTTAGAGTAGGACGGGGAACATGGAGTGTGCGTGAACGATGATGAGATTGGCCCCAAACAAAGCGAATGATAGGAATGGATGATGCGCAAGTAAAGTTGGGGTTGAATCATTGATTGGAAGACGTACTCGGTGATAGTGCGATACTTGATCTGGAATTGGACGGAAATTACTTAGACTTGGTCGACCCCGCTAAGAAGAAATCGTATTGATTTTGTTGACAAGAGCGCTTGAGAAACGAATCGAATCATCTCGAGGACCGAGATAAACGATATGTGATACACACATGAGTTCGATTTTAAATCGAAGTTAGCAAAACGATCGGCAAATCGAAACTATCACGAGTAGCTTGTCCGACTTCGCTAGTCGCTAAGCTTGGTTGAAATGTACGTATTCGGGGGACGCCTTGAATGCGTGCACGATCCAAACTCAGCGATATGATGAACTCGAATGTAGCTACAAGTGGGTGTTGAGATGCGCATGAACGAATGAGTGAGTTTGCCTTAGCCTACGACTTTCGTGTTTGACGAATTACAACGCACCTCGTGCAACCGTTTCAGTCCCATTATACGTCGAAAAAGCAACCAAGTCGAAGAAACACTTGAATTGAATAAGTGCCATCAACTCTAAAATAATGAAAAGTTATCCAATAAAAATCGACCAAACGTATGCGACACGGAACTTGGAAAGGTACCGAGCATGGTTCGATGACATCGAACGATAGAGCCGTTCGATAGAATTGTCTATAAAACATGATGACACGAGTTAAGGAATGGTAGGATGACCTGCACTCAGGAAGTCTCGAGGACGAGACTTGTTTTGAGTGGTGTATTATGTAATGACCCGCTCCGCCCTAGCGGAACGCCGATTCAAACGGCAAGTGTAACGACTTAAACGAGCCGTCGACTCGAAGAGTTGCGTCGACCCGATGAAGTATCGATGCGAATCGATGCAAGACTTACATTGGCCCATCAAAGATGAATCCAGACTTAGACTTTCAAAGGCGCGCTCGGAGTATCGCTCGGCCGATGCGAACATCGCTAAGGTGGGTGACTCCGATGAACCCGTCTTTGCTTAGCCTAGACACATAATAATACGGACACTATCACTGAAATCGCTAGGCGATAACACCGCGCATGCTAATAAATGACCCAACGCACCTAGCTAAGGGATTAATCCCATCTTGTATGCTTGTATAGAATATGGAAAGGAATATGAAAAATACGAGAACTCTCGCACCGCACTCCACGCTCGTGCTAAGGCACAAGCTTACGTTCAAGTCCCTTATGCGTTCAACAATAAAAATAATGAATGGTTTACAATAATGAAACGGGGAGACTATCAACATAGTCGTTCCGAGTAGAGTTTAGCAACATTGAAAGACTATGGGACCGATGGGTCGCCAAGGCGACTCCCGCACGGGAAGTTGCATGATGTATAAATGAAAGAATGAACGAATAAACGAGTGAATGAATGAATCAACGAAAGGATGAATACGAAAATGAATCAATGAACGAATGGACAAGTGAAAGAAAGAAAAGAAGGAATAAATAAAAGATAAGAAGGAAAGAAATGGTTAGCGACGGGTGTGACGGACACGTGCAACGGGGCTCGCTACCCGCGCTGCACGGACGCCAACCTGGTCGATAACGCATTGTGGCTAAGGGTTAGCCTATGACGATAAAATACGAAATGGTCGTGGACGGACCCGTGCACGGGTGATACGGATTCCGCGGCATGATCAAAGGGAGGATCGTGGCCGGCCTAGGCGAGATCAAGTCATGGCTTACGGGCTGCCTGGGTGCGAACTCGGCCACCCGGGGGACGTAAGTGCAGGAGTATTTCAAGAGACTAACGGGGTTTGTGCCAGTCCTCACCCTACGCTATTGAAAAATACCACGGCTTGGATGTGTCCAAAATGGCTTGTGATGCCAGCGACCGGTGCATATAGATTTAAGTGGGCTTTGCTGGTGGCAATCCACGTGCAAGTCCTTGCATTGAAATCAAAGTAGTCTAAGTTAACTGTACAAAGCACTTTCTGAATAGGCTTGAATATAACACACAAAATGATCAAGAGTACTTTGAGCAAACGAGTTAGAAAACGTGCTTACGACGTGCTAGAACCCGAGGCAAGGACACGCACTTGACATTGAATGCTTTCATGAACTACGTTAAGTTATTTCATATGAATTGTTGACTAACTTGGTTTACGTTGGAAAGGGAAGGCCGGACGGTAAGTATGGGTAAGTCGTGCATGTATTACCATGCGACACTTGAATTTGGCAACACGGAATATGTTATGACATATGCCATGAAATTGATCCTAAGGCAAGATTAGAAAGACAATGAATGATAGAGATGCACAAAAGCGAATGGAACGTGTTTGGTAATGATAGCATTGTGGGCGAGCTAGCCTCCCCACCAGTGCATAACAATGTACTGATAACCCCACAGTCTGCTTGCAGGATGCAGGAGATACCGGCGGGTGCGGAGCTTCCATCGAACGTGCTAAGGCGCGGAGCTATCTCTGGAGCCTTGGAGCGTTGCAAGGAGCTGAAGCACCATATACAGGACATAATGTATCGGAACATCGCCATGAATCATTCCATGTTGTAAGCCACTTGGCACGCCTTTTATGTTTCAGAGAGAGAGAGCTTGAGCGATTTGTAATATCGGCCTAGCGCGCTTGTAAACTTCTTGAATATCAATAAAGAGTTGAATTCGCTTCAAATTGTGTTCATTTACTTTCTGCTGCAAATGGGGACACTCTGTGCGACTCTGTGGCCTAGCTCAAATCGGCCGTTTCTGGACTTAGCCTTGCACGGGCGCAACCTAGGCCTGTGCGACATCACGCCTTAGCGAGGACGATCGCTCCTGCGGGAGCGAGGCGTGACACGCGTCCTCTTCGAGACATTTCCCGATGGTGCCACTGCAGGGCTTCGATGCCGCACCAGCGTCGCTCCTCGGTAGAGCGGCGGCCAGCAGGAGGCAGAACGCAGTGCAAGGCAGAAGCGGTAGTATTAGGCGAAAGCCGTTCCTCCTCTTTTCGACATTAAAACTGCCAAAGTGATACATTAACCAATATATATATATTTCTTTATATATATATATATATATATATATATATATATATATATATATATGTGCACACTAGTCTACATGTACTTGCTTTGCAGGTATTTTTAATTAGAATATCATAAGGTCAGCTGTCCTCTTTCTGTCTTTTCCAGATGGCTATTCATGTGTATGTGGTTTCTTGTTACAATGCCAAGAGAGTCAAAGTACGATTTTTTTTATTGAGAATAATAACCTTAGAAAATGGTTAGGATAAAAATTTTTATTATCATTGGAACATGAATAGTTATGGAAAAAGAAAACTTCATAGCATGCAAACTGAATTGTTTTGACTTTAAACACAAATGACATGCAAGTCTTTATAAAATATTCGAGGATATTTTAGAAATTTAAAAAATTTTCCACCAAATTTTCATATATATATATATATATATATATATATATATATATATATATATATATATATATATATATATATTAGTTCCTCACTCACTGCATACCTATCATCTCTCATGAAATGTAAGGTCGGTAATGCTCTCACTGAGATTCTTCGTTTCTTAGCTCTTGCCCTTCTCTGTGCTGTGATGTGCTCTGTGCTCTAAGTTGGCATTCTGTCCTATGTTGGATCTTGGTGCTCGTGACAATGGCGACTGCTGACCTGCTTGTCTCTACTTTAGCAAAATATATCAGTACTGTCAGCATAACCATTCCATTGTGACTAAATTCTAATATTTTGGGTTTCTAAATTGTGTATTTTTTTTTGGCTTTTTCTTTCTTTTTGAATAATTATAAATTTTATTGAATTTTTTTTCGATGTTTGAAAATATCAAATAATTTGAAAAAAAAAAAAAACGCTTGGATGGATGTAATTATTTTTTTTCCTAATTTTTTTTCTATTAAAAATTACTTTTCTTTCCTCTCCAATTTTTTTGGCACTCAAACATAAAAAAATAATCACTTTTTTTTTCTTTCTACTTCATGATTCCGCAAACCAAACGAGGCCGCAATTTGAAGACCCAAACCTAAACATAGGAAAGTGATTTAACCAAACGAGGCATCAATTTGTGATTTCCTTTCCGTTTGGAGGCTCAAATAGGTTACGTTGGACAATTTGAATCCTAATTGTAACAATTATGTGAGACTCTATTACCAAATATTATTTGAATAGAATTGGAGCCTACTCTCCCTTCGCCACTCGTTGTACCATATTGTGAAGTCATCAGAAGACTTATGCAGCTTGATTCTCTAATGCCAAAGAGAGGTAATCATCTTAATCTGAACCCAACATGAATGCCTAGATAGGTAGTCTTCAAACACATAAATCAAGTTTAGCAGTATCAATATCGAAATCAGTAGTATCGACGATTTTGGATTGAAGTGTCAGATTTTTTTCATATCGGAAAGCAAATAATTCTTAAAAGTTTAGAAAAAATGTTTTGTACATTTAGACACAATTTTAAATATTTTTTGTGTTGTTTCTTAATAGTTTTGAAATTGAATAAAATTGTAGTCACCCTTGTCGATTGGTTTATCTGTGATAAATAAGTTTTCAGAAATTTTAATATAGGGAATTTTTTTTTGTAAAAAGTAGTCACCCAACCATTTTGAGTCCCCTCCCTAACCATTTGAGCTAGGGACCTTGTATGTACATACATACATACATACATACATACATACATACATACATACATACTAGTGTCGGGGCACACGTAACACGTGTGCAACGAATTTAGAAATGTTGGTTATATCTTATGTAGCAAAAAAAATATCCAACCAAACTTATTCAATTAATTTGAATTCAAAATATTGGCACTTAAATTTTTTGTTTCACTATTTTAAAACGTTAAATTTGATAATTGATACTCTTTTTATTATTAGTTTTTCCAGTCTCATATATTTTAATAATATTTTCAATGACGTACAATTGTGGTATGATTTTATTTTGGTTCTTTTATCTTTTGTCGTCAATGATTATTCCGTTTTATTATATAGTTGCATTATTTTTCGCATATCCGACTCCAAAATTTTAGTCGTCAAAATTTATTTAACAAAATAGCATACTTTAGTTGCATTATTAAGTTAGATAAAATTTATCTAGTTTAACTTAATCTACTAATTTAAATCTAATATAATCTAAAATTTGATCAAATATTTAAAATTTAGTCTATTGTTTCAAATTTAAAATTCAGTCTATCATTTAAGTTTTAGCCTTAATATAGTTTAAAAATTAAGTTAATCTAATCTAACTTAAAATTTAACCAATTATCTAAAATTTAATCTAATATATAAAATATAATATGAATGAATGTTTTTTGCTATGTTTAAAATTTATAACTTAAATTTCAAATTAACCTTAATCCAATCCAATTTGATAAAAATCTATGTAATCTAATTTTCATCTAATCTATTAAAAATAACTAAAGCTAATCTAAATTAATTACAATTAAATTTAATCTATTGTTAATTATAATTAATATTCTAAATCTGAATACAACTTTTTAAAAAATTCTATAATAATATAAGTAATATCCTATGAAAGTTTGCTAAAACTTTATGTAGTCCATCGATCTTAATATAGTCTAATGAAAATTTAATCCAATTTAAAGTTAAGTTATATAATTACAATTTTGATCCAATTATAAAAGTTGGTACCTAATTTAATAGTCTAAATAAAATATAATTCATTGAGATAGACTCGATATGACTACACTAAACATAAAAATTTGATATGAAAGACATGATAGATTTTTTTTCACAATTAATATAAAATGAAGGATGTCTAATACTGTAACGCCCCAGTCCCAAAATATATATTGGGCCAGGATACGGTACATGCCAGCAATACTTCACCAATGGGGACAACAAGTCCATTAGCGAAATGCTTAAGCTGTAAATCATGATAACAACCCAGAGTATAATATAAGTTACAGGCACAAATCTAATCTCATCCACGCAGAAATATGACACAAGATATCAAGTCCAAAATAAATGTTACTAATAAAGAAATCTATCGAATCATGAAATATGAAATGTAACTGTGCGGGTAAGACATCCCGAAATCATAGTGAAAAGAGACAAAGTATCAACTACATGTCCACTGAAAAGAAAGGAAAAATAAAGCTAAATAAGAAACGCCATGGATCAAGAGAAATCCCCGATCTCTCCCTCGTCCTCCTGCGATGGTATGCCACCTGCTTCGACTCCAGAACCGTAAACCTCCAGAAAATTCTCGCCTCTAACTAAGCCTGAAGGGATCACCAGGTCCTTAGAGGACTAGCAAGATACATAATATACAAGCCAAAAAGTAACAACACAAGTATGCAGAGAAGTAAGAAATAATGAAAGAAATCAACCGAGTCAGAATAACTAAGATACCAAGATCTAAGACACAAAGCTCCTAAGACACTGGCATGCCATACTAGCGTGGCTAATAGGTCAAATCTATAGACTGTAGTCAAGGCAAGCACTCCCAATCTATAGTGTCTTAATCGCAGTCAAGGCAAGCACTCCAATCGAGACGGTAGTCATTCCTAGCACTACCAAAATACAGTAAATTAGCGACGGAACATTAGCGACGGATATTGTCCGTCGGCGACAGCGACGGCTTTGTGGCAACTAGCCGACGGAGTACCGACGACAAGCCGTTACATATTTTATTTTATTTTTAGGGAAAGAAAAGGTCGCTCATCCGTCGCTAGGGCGTCGGAGATATAGCAACGGATATTTATCCGTCGCTATGCAGTCGATTATTTGGCGGGAATTGTGGGGAGAATTGGCGGGACAGTTCTTCGACTACGTAGCGACGGATATTCCGTCGGCAAGCATCAAAGAGAGCGACTAATGGTCGACGGATAAAAATTCGTTGCTAGTCCGTCGCTAAATATACGTTCCAGACTTAAATTGAAACGACGGAGAGAACTTTTCATATTCCTCCCAAATTCACTCACTCTCTCTCTCTCCCGCGGCTTCGGTGATCGGCGTTGGCGTCATCTCCTCTCTCTCTCCCGAAGGTAATCCCCTCTCTCTCTCTCTCTCGCGGTGTCGTAGGGGCGGCAGGCTTGGGGCGGGGGCGTCGGGGGCTGGGCGGCGGGGGGCGACGGTGGGCGGGGGGTTGTGGGTGGCGGGGCTGCGGGGGGCGGGGGGCGGCGGGCTTGGTGCGGCGGGCTTTGGTCGGGGGCGGCGGGGGGCTTTGCTTCTCAAATTCATCTGAGTTTATATATTGGCTAAATAATGTGTTATCCATATTGGGTGTTATCCATTAGTTTGGTGGTGTTTGGATTAGTAATTGTGAATATGGAGTTTGGGTTCATGGTGTATATGTTCACTGTGTCAAGGACAGTACGAGTTCTTCATCTGCCTTCTTTGTTAAGAATATCCTTGGGACATTCGCTTCACCAAAGTCACTGAATAAGTAAAGTTTTTCTTGGAAAATCGACCCTTAGAGTGTATCAGTTGTGTGCTTCTATATAGATATATATATCTATACATCTAACTGTGATATACATATGTGTATGTGTGCTTTAGAGAGTGAGGAATAAAGGCAGGCCTACAATGCCTATTAGCATGCAGGACGGCTTGGGGTGTAATGTGTGAGTGTAGGCATGGTAGGAAATATAGGCAATGCTAGTGTAACTAGACTAAGGTAGTGCTTGCTAGATAGTAAGGACACTCTAGTATCCTAACCAAGTTAATTTTAGCCTAGTTATTTAGGATATAGCTCCAATATCCTAGAAGTGGACTCTTGTAATTTAGAAATAGATAGATTGACTCAGTTTGATTAATTGACCTATAATGACTCTAAAACTTGATTTGCTGCTGCAAGCATACAACACCACAAAAATATTTACTGACTCGTCAAGTTGAAGCGTGTATAACATGCTCGACGCTTAAGAGGAATCATTTCGACTTAGTGGACTATCGAAGAATCGGTATCGGAATATCGGTATCGGTATCGATATCGAACTATCGGACTATCGGTATCGGTATCGAACTATCGGTATCGCTAGCGGACTATCAGACTATCGGACTATCGGTATCGGTATCGGTATCGAACTATCGGTATCGCACTATCGGTATCGATATCGCACTATCGGTATCGGACTATCAGTATCGGTATCGCACTATCGGTATCGGTATCGAACTATCGGTATCGGTATCGAACTATCGTATCGAACTATTAGTAACAACTGTACTTAGATTTTTCTCTTCTCGAACTAGAATACCAGCGGATCCACCAGTTACATATATACTAATTCTGTTTAGTTTGTCTTACTATACAGATTTTTACATCCAATCTGCGATAGATCGTTATTTCGTTGATCGTACATGGATGTACAAACGACAACACGAGAGAAGAATAGGTGTGAGTGACGATTTTCATGCAGGTGTGGAAGTGTTTCTTAAGTATGCCATGAGCAAAGCTCAGTTTATGGACGATAACAAAATCAAGTATCCATGTCGTAATTGTCGCAATAGACGTTACGAAGAAGTGGTGAGTGTAAGAGATTATTTGACCCGTAAGGGTTTCGTACGTGATTACGGCCTGTGGTCATCGCAAGGTGAACTATATACGGAAAGACAGGTTGCGAATGCTGCTACTTATGCTTTTGATGATAATGCTGCAGCGGATTTTGTCGTCGATGACGACGAATGCTCTGTTGATTATGGAGACGTGCAGAACCTTGCACGAGATATGGTGTACGACACAGCAGGGCCTAATTTTGATCTGAAGGATCCTAATCCCGAGGCGTAGGAGTTCTATGATATGTTTCAGGATGCTGAAAATTCTTTATATCCTGGTTCTGAGACACATTCCGTACTGTCAGTGACGATGCGGTTGTTGAACATAAAATCCGATTTTAACTTGCCACAAACTTGCTATGATCGGATTACACAACTAATGAAGGAGGTGTTACCGAAGGAATCAAAAGAGCTTCCAAAAAACTTCTACAAGTCAAAGATGATGGTCCGACAACTGGGACTGGGGTAAGTGACTACACTTATATATTCTTATTTTCTCTAATAGTGTATTTAGAGATGAAGTCAAAATAAGGAAACCCGATATTACCGATGAGGGACTTCAAAGAGAGGTTGATTGTACATTTTCGTCATAGTTTCGCAAATACGTAAGTAACTGAGATTATAATTGAGGTTGATTTTATATATTCTTATAAAATACGTAAGTAACTGAGATTAGAAATATATAATCTAAAATATTTAAATTATAAATATTTATTTACAGGTTTTATTGCCTGAAACAACACTTACTAATGAGAGTGTTCGTTATCTGGCATTGGGACCGAAGAGGCAAATAAAGAGTTGGACAGGCTATGTCGTTAATGGCTTCAGGTTTAAGGCAACTCAGAATGCTATAAATGTCGAATTTATCAATGACGGCATCAGTACCAAGGATTCCGGTGTTTGCATAAGAGGCACCATCTATGACGACGAACCGAACTTTGACTATTATGGAGTACTTCGGAATATTGTAGATTTACAATATACTGGCCCATATGATATGCATATTGTAATGTTCAAATGTGAGTGGTTTGATACGACACCAAATATCGGTGGAGAATCGATAAACAATTTGGATTTGTCAATATAAATCATCACAGGAGGTATAGAGGGTCCGATACATTTGCGATAGTAAATCAGGCTGTTCAAGTCTACTATACAAGCTACCCAAGACGTCGTAGAGATCGATTTGACTGGTGGGCAGTATGCAAGATTAAATCTAGAAATACATTCAACGTTGGAGACCCAGCATACCAAGAGGACCAGATCGAAAAGTCCCAATACTTGGGACAACACTCGGATACAATAGATGTTGAAGATATTGTTGAGGAAAATAGAGGGAGGAAGAGGTTGATACACAAGACTTAGCTGTCAACCAGGGGAGAAAGAGGCATCTTGTCCCAAATATTGAGACAGAAGAAGAAGAAGAAGAAGAAGAAAAAGAAGAAGAAGAAGACGAATTTGATGGGGATGAGGATACAGATGAAATCGACGATGAAGATAAGGATGAGGATGAGGAGGAGGATGATGATGAAGACGAGGCCGAGGATGAGAACGAAGACGATGATTAGGTTAAATATTGTTGTATATTAAAAACACTTCCAATTACGTGAATTAATGTTTTTTTTGTTCGATTATTTACTTATTGCAGATGACACTCCTAGTCTTTTTCGTCGCGGCGACACTCGTCTCCCTATTGGTGGTATGTATATTTTAGTTTAGAATTTTATATTCATTTACACTTTTATATTGTTAATTATGTTTATGTGTTCTATTTACAGGTCATGATGGCTGGCCGTGGTCGTGGTGCTGGTGGTGGTTGTGGTGCTGGCGGTGGTGGTGGTCGTGGTCGTGGTCGTAATGGTGCTGGTGGTCGTGGTCGCATTCAATCTTCCCGGGATGTGACCCCATCCAGCGAGCCCGACCCGGAGAGTACCCCGGGCACAGACACATCCCGCCGTCGATCGACTACTTCATCGAGGTATGAGTCTGGATCTGCTAGCGGATCTGTTCCGCTATCAGACCCACCAGCGGACCCACCAGCGGATCCACCAGTGGATCCCCTACTTACTGCACATTGGGCCCCGGAGTACCTCCATACTCGGCTCCATCCGATTACTGGAGAGTACATGCGCGGACTCGCGGATCCTCCGACGGCACCAGAGAGGCCGAGAGGCGAGTTCCGACGAGAGCTACGGCCCGCGGGGACTTCGTAAGTAAATTTAAGATAATTTATTAAATTTCTTTCATTTATTCAAGTTAATAATCCAGTCGTTTCTTCTTTGTAGGTTTTTTCCGTTTAATGTTGCCAGGGCTCTTGGAGAAATTATCAGGGCTAACTTCCATGGTGCCTACCTTAACTTTTCATCGGTGCCCCCAAACTTGAAGTACGTCTGGTTCGACGAGTTGAGGGTATATATCTATATCTTCTGGTTAATTATTAGTTGCTCTTTAATCAACCATTTTTTAAATTATGTGATAATTGAATTTGTATGTTAGACGACGTACTGGTGGCCCCCCCATCGCGAGGACGTGATCCACAGGACCTACAGAAGCGCTGCCTCGAAGAAGATACGGGATATGATTCATGACCTGAAAATGGGGCATACGAGGCCGAATTGGATCCGGCAGGAGTATTATGAGGACCTCTTAGATATGATGAATACTCCTGCTTACAAGGAGAAATCGGAGAAGACGAAGGCGAACCGACAGGCCGCGGGGCTTCATACTGGTGGATCAAGGCCCCACGCAGCAACGCTTGCAGATCTGGTGAGATACCGTAAATTTATTTTACTATCGAATTTGGTATTATTAATATACGGAGTTAATTAAGTTCTACGAAAATTTTTTATGCAGGCCCAACGGGCGGTGAAGGAGGGAAGGGCGCCAGAATCGGTCACCATGCACGACGTGTTCCAGCATACGCACAAAAGACGGAAGGACGGGAGCTTCATCGACGAGAGGGCCAAGGAGACTGATATAAGTACTTATGTTTATGAGATTTACGTTAGAATTAAAAGTATTCGGACTATAACTTAGGTAAACTTAGGATTCACACTTAACTTAGTGAAACATAGGATTTAGATTATAACTTAGGTAAATCTTATAATATAAACACATTCATTTGATAGGCTGCGTATCGTGAGGCCCTTAGTCGGGCTCAGTTAACTGACACCGAGGATGTCGGTGAAACGACGCCCGCCCGGACGCCCTCTTCTTTGGCCGCTCGCAACGACTTGTTCGTAGATACCATCGGCGGTTTTAAGAAAGGGCTCCTGTACGGAGTCGGCTCCCTAGGGCCGTTGTACATGGCAACTCAGAGATTTCTACCGACACCGCCTCCTTCTGCGGCCCCGGCAGACGATGATGTTAGGTCGCAGCTTACGCAGCTGCACGAGGCGGTGTCATCCTTGCGGGAGCAAATTGCCTCACACTTTCCGTCTCCGTCTGCTGCTGCCGGTCCGTCTGCTGCTGGTGTCGGTCCGTCTTCTGCTGGTGCTGGTGTTGGTCCGTCTTCTACTGGTGCTGGTGTCGGTCCTTCTTCCTTGGGTCATCTTTCTTTCAACCCTGCTGTCCCTCTGGTACCGACTCCGACTGTGACGGTACTCCTTGATCTTATGTCGCCAGAGCAGCTACGCCGACTTTCAAGCAGTGTCTACGACGACTTGCCGCCGTACCTACTGGAGCAGTATATTCGTCGGTCGCAGCAGGAATTACCACCACCGGGCAATCGAACTCCTCCTTCTCCTTAAAGTATTGTAATTAAGACAATTTAGAATATTTGTGGGAATGTTGAAATATTTGTGGGAATGTTGGAATATTTGTGGGAATTTTAGAATATTTGTGATAATTTTATATTGGTGTGCATTATATATTTCGTCTATGTGATTGTTGGATAATTGGTGTGCATTTTTCTGATTGTTTGGTCTATGTGATTGTTTGGTTTATGCATATTTGTGTGAACAGGGAGAGCTCTGCATTTTTTTTTCAAAAAAATCTCAGTTAGCGACGGATATTTCCAGTTTCCGACTACCTTTCGACGGAATATCCGTCGCTACCTAGAGATTTGAAAGTATTTCCAATTAGCGACGGGTGATCGACGGGCTCGCGTCGGATAATCCGTCGCCAAGGTCCTGAAAATACATAGTACGACGGAATAGCGACGGCACATCCGTCGCCAAGGTTCTGGAAATGCATCACATTTCCAGAACCATGGCGACGGATTATCCGTCACTAGTCCGTTGCTTCGTCGATGGATGAGCGACGCAATGGCGACGACTCATTCGTCGCCATGGTTCTGGAAATGCCAAGCATTTCCAGAACATGGTCGACGGATAATCCGTCAGTATTCCGTCGCCTTTGTTAGCGACGGCGGTCGACTGAATAGCGAAGGAACGATACACTCTGATACGCTATTACGACGGTTTACCGACGGACCATTACGTCGCTAGTTTCTACACAGTTCAGTATTTAATACCTGAAATGGACGAAAGCCCGTCGGAATGTCGTCGCTAATAATTCGTATTGTGAAGTCGAAAAGCCGTCGCTATTCCGTCGCTTGACGACTACTTAGCGACAGATCATTATTAGCGACGAGCTGATTGTCGACGAATTATTTTGGCCAAGATCCGTCAGTGATCGGCCGCTAATACAAATTCTCGACGGATGGGCGACGGATGTGGCCGTCGCTAAATGGACATATTTTGGTAGTGTAGTAAAATAATCCCATAAACCATAGTCAAGGTAAGCACTCCCAATCTATAGAATGTCAAAGTCAAGTCCTACTCAAGTCATGTCAAGTCAAGTCAAGTCAAATCATGAGATTCAGTAGTGTAGGACTAGACGACTCTATCACAAAATACGAGTGATCACGAAGACAATATAACACACACTAGATGTATATCAAGAATGTAAATGTACGCTAACAAGATAAGTAGAACTGAAACAAGGTAAGTAACCGCAACTCAAGATAACATAATCATGAATATGATGGGATAAGGAACACTTTAAAGAACATGCATATAAAAGGTACTGTACGATTTGGCAAGGTATACTTGCCTGGTATTGTGCTGTGAATCTGAAACGTCGCTCCCGCGTCCACACCGCCGGAACCCGACGCTCCTAGATAATTAATTAACTAAATTAACCTACTACTCATGATTTTATAATATAATTAATTAGTCAAGATAATATTTTAAGATTATATTCATTTTTTTGTGGAACCCTTTAGACCCATACAGTCACACACAGGCTCCACGAGACACCGAACACAGTTTTTGGGTTTCCAACTCCCAATTAGTCAGTTATGTTTTTACTTCAATCATATACTTAAAAATCATATAAAAATAATAAGAATATTATTTAAACTAATTTTCTATAGATTTATCTTAGAATTTCTAGAATTTATATTTCTAAAGAATTATACTACTAGTTGTCTATCGGGTCGACTAGTCTACCCGAAATTTATCTAGAACTTCATTAATTATCTAAAATTATGAAAATCCTCAAAAATATAATTTAAAAAGAATTAAAATATCCTAAATATCAGAATATGAAATTTTGATGCAAGAGTTTCATGGTACTAATGGTTTGGAATTTTCTAGGTCAACAAGTCACCCGAAAATAACTAGTTTTGACCTATAATTTTTTCGACCAGAATTGAATTAATAAATTCATGGAAAAATGCTTAAAAAATCCTAATTTAAATATATTAACCTACGTAAAATTTATTTTTAAAAAATTCCTACAGAAACTTATAGTTCCTTCGCAACATGGTAAGTTTTGGCTATACCGAAACATGAAAATAGCTATCATAATTCATGAAACTTTTATGGGTAAAAATACTACCCAAGAGACATCAAAACACTATTTCTATAGAATTAATACCATTATTTCTACAGATTTATGAGATGGGCTTGAACAGGAAAAGTTAGGGTTTCTTACCAAGGTCTTTGCTTTGTAAATGCTTCTTCTTGTCAAAGCTCCCTCCTTCGATGATGTCCTTGTTCGTCAATCCTTTCTTGATGAGCTTTGGAGGGTGGACAATGATTAGGAATGGTTGGATGGAAAAGATGGAGTTTTTAGGGTTGGTTTGGTGGAGTTTGGATGGAAGAAGGATGAAAAGGAGGAGTTTTATGAAGGAGGAAGAGATGTGCAATGGAGGGGATGATGTGTGGGGGCTAAGGAGGAAAGTGCTGCCGAATAAGAGGGGGATATGTAGAAGTGGCCGGCCAAAAATGTGAGGGAAGAAGAAATTAGGTTAGGGTTAAGATTTGGTATAAGTGGATATATATAAATATAGGCTTTTATGAATTTGTATGCATATAGAATTAGGATCCTATTTCTCTTGGAGTGTTTAGCCAAGGGGGAAGGGGGTTTTGCTTGGCCGAATATAATAGGATGGGGTCCATTTAGTTTATTTGGTTATTTGATGAGTACTACATGTCTATTTAGATTTGAATTTGGTTCGGGTCAAGTCGGGGCTAAATTGGTACAACCGGGTCTCCTAGAAAGTCAATAATCTAATAAATAAATAAATAAATCATCGGTGGGGGTTAAGTCACAACTTGGTCTGATTTTTCTAGTTAGAACACACCTATGGCTCGGGCTTCCCTACCATGGCTAAAACACTAGTCAAAGCACGCGTGTACACTATCCGTGTCACAATTCTTAGTCGTCTTGCACTCTAAATCTTAACCATGGCTAAGGTCATCTATAATAATAACTATTTAATCAAAAGTATTCATAAATTCCATAAAATCCTATTTAAATAAAATAAATAATAAAAAATAATTTCAAAAATTCACACTACAAAAAAGAGAGCTTTCGGGACGACACTATTAGATACGCTACTTTAAAACGTTCTAAAAATATAATATTTGAGACGCTTATGTATTTTGTAACAAAAAAATAATATTAGTTAGGACAGATTCCTAAATGGATAATTATAATGTATCTTTTTTAAGACTATCAATTATTTCTGTCCAAAATAAACTTTCGGGTCGTCTCATAAAACTTAGGCGGGAATAAAAAATAATTGACCGCCCAAATTTTGGGCCCATCCAATCTTATTTTATTTTATTTTATTTTTGCATTAGTCTTAGTCGTCTGATGTCAATGGTTCAATCTGAACCATTCATGTTAGGCATTAAAGCTTTATACGATTCTCTCTCTCAAACCCTTTCGACGATTCCCTCTCTCAAAACCCCCAAAATTGATTCTCTCTCACAAACCCTTTCTACGATTCTTTCTCTACTAACCCCCACCGATTCGCTCTCTCAAAACCCCAAAAATTGGTTCTCTCTCAAACCCCCCAAACGATTTGCTCTGGAGTGAATCTCCAAAAATTCTGCTATAGGAGATTGGATTCTCCGATGAAAGGTATGTTCATCTTCTGCTATGGAGTGAATCTTCATGTCAAATGGATTATGTAGATTTTGTCACGGCTGATAAAAAACCCTATTATGTCAAATGGAGTTTATATCTTTTTAAATTTTATTATGCAAATCAAAAGACGTACTTGAGACTTTCATCTAGTTCTGTACATGCATGTAATTTAGAGAAAAAGAAATTTAGAATAAGAAAAAAGGTCAAAGATTGGAGGTCTTATCCTCATTTAATACATAATGTATCTATCCATCGAACAAGTGTCTTTATGAGGTAACCAGTGAAGGTTTCTAGTATTCATAATATTGATGCATGGGAAGGGATCAAATTGACTTCATCTGTTTGTTTATTTAATTCTTGCATTAGTTTGATTAACTTGATTGTGTTTTCATTTTAAATTCAGAAGCACATTTGTCAAGGACATTTTTACTATGTTGAAGATTTTCAAAGTGGGTTGCTACAATTACTCTTAATTTATAAGGGAAGCTATAAATTTTATTTTTTAAAACTATAATAAATTAAGAATAGTTTTGATAAATCACATTGAAAATCATTATAACTTGAAAAATCTAGTACCTATATTTCTTATATCCTCAATTAAAAGCATTATAACACAAATATGGTTTTCTAGTACTTCCTCTTATGCTACTTACTACATTAGATAAGAGAAGCATGTATACTTTTCTAGCCAGTTCATTTTTTCATAATATGGCAGCAAGCAGGGGCCAAAAGAATGTAATGTATAGCAGTAAGCAAGTACCAAAAGAAAGTAATCATATAACACTATGAAGTATGTATAGTTATATGTTACAATGCAACACTAAAACAGTGCCACTATGGATGTATCATAACTAAGTAGTACTAATGCTCATAATTAGATGATGTACTGTCTTTGTCAATAAAACTCAATTTCAAAGGATTTTATGCAAAAAAAAGAATATATTCCCTTCATGTACATTTTGGAGCAATGAACATTAGAACATGGATTGTGATGTTTAGGAAAGTTCTTGATTTGGAGATGTGTTTCCTGATATTTGATTTTGATATCTTTTGCAGGAAGGAATCCTGTTGGGACCATGGGCGTTGGGTGTGACCACAAAAACTGCAAACCTATTATGAGCCCTTATCTTCATGCCAAACTTGCAAAGGTTATATCTTATGCTGCTTCAAAACAGTCGAGAATACTGTTAAACATATAAACTAGAAAGGTAATTTTTATCATGATACTGATGCACTAATTAGTATGTAATCATGTACAGTTCATTTGCAGTGGTTTACTTAAGCTATTCCTGGACATCAATATGTTGTTTTCCTTGTTTATAGAGACATGAAATTCATTTCATATCCCATATGTAATCACAGACTCTTTCGATATTATTCAACAAATAAAGTGAAGCGCCAACCTAAATAAATTTTAAAATGCTAGATATCAAAATATATATAGTACATTACTTATTTTACATACCAAGTCTTCTATCTAATTTCAGAATATCAAAATGTTAAAAGGCCAAAAAAAAACTAACAACAAACATAACACACAAAAATTAAGTCCAAAATAACTTGGTCACATTATAATCTCATATGAAGGTAGGCCAAAAATACGGTATGATTAGGCTAGGTAACTGCTAAAAATAAGACAAAGCTATTGAAATATACAATCAAGAGTCATACCCAACCGTTAGCTCGATGTATAGGTGTATCTTAATACAGATATTTGTTGTGAAAAACATAACTAATTGTGCTAGTTGTTCAAAGAATTGGACTATGCTCTAAATGTGATTTATACAAATATTTGACATATCTTAATATAGTATATGACTTATATCTAAATGTGAGAACTAGAACCGTAGCACTGGTTTGAGAAGCATGTATGATATGCTAATATATAGCACACCCACTAACCTATTTTGATTTGCTATGGAAGATCAAGCTAGGAACATGTATGGAAGATCAAGCTAGGAATGTTCACCTAGAAAGACACACAATTTTCAATTAGGCTCCATGTTGACAAGATACAAGTATGAATTTTGTGTCAGCATAACTTGTTCATTTGAATCATGTGTGCTATGTTCGTGTGCATGCTTTAGATTAAAAGATGCACCAGTTTTGCATTTTGTTAAAACGGTCAATTTTGGAGGAAATATATGTGAACTTATTAGTTTGCTACTCTGAGAACAACCTATGGAAAATAATGATATTATATGGATTTTGTGGTTTCACACTTTCACTATCCCTTTTATACTTTATCAAAAGCAACGAAGAGCATTCTTACAATTTCAGGGAAGAAAATTGCAAGGCAGTTTGCGAGTTTAGGGAAAAAGTGATACTTTCTGCTCGCAACTTACCAGAACTTGAGTGAGTCAAAGTTGAACTTGTTGGTTAGTGAACCATATGCTAACTAATTGTGTTGCAGCTTTGAAAAATATCGATAAACATGAACTTGCATTTGACAAAGATATTTTTAACTAGTCCTTGTATATTTCATTCTACTAGTTGGGATGTAGCGATATATTCATCAAGCATAGTTGAGATATTGCCTTTTAAATTGGCATTTGATGAAGAGCCTCTGGAAAAAGTAGTGAAAAAGGCAGTCCTTTTTTTTATGGTTCTGGAGTAGATTATATGGTACACAATGCAGCTTCCCAACTTCCTGTAAGTATTTACTTTATGTTTTGAACTATATTCTGAAGATACAATATCTTTATACAAATTAATATGTAATGTTTGAGTTAGCCTCTTGTTTACGCTGCCAACTTCTAAGTACCTGACTTATGTATTTACCTAGAATGTTTTCTAAATGTTTTTTACATTGTGATCTGTGATATTATTATTATTTTTTAACTGTGATCTATGATATTATTCTTTTTTAAATTGTGATCTATGAAGATTATTTCTAGAATATTTTCTATTAATTTACTCATTCAATACTAGTTTCTTCTTAGTCATCTTGCATTAGAGTTGCATATTGTAAAAATAAAGAATTTGTAATATTAGAATAAAAAAATAAAAAAAACAAAATTGCAATATTAGGAGACCTCTTGGAATTGTGACTTAAGGATGGGTGTAAAATGGAACGAAGAATAATTGTCCCAAAGGCTATTTGTCTGTAAGAGAATGGTTAAGAGTAATGTTACAATTGGAGGGTTATAATATCCATGTTATTGTTATTATTATTATTATTATTATTATTATTATTATTATTATTATTATTATTATTATTATTATTATTATCGGAAGGACTTGGGATATTAGGAGTGCCCTATAGATGGTCAATATGGTGACAGACTCCATGCACATGGAATATATCAAATTGATTCGATTTGCATTATCTGTAGGATACCCTATTTGTATCAAAAAGATGTACCAAAACATCGTAAAAGTCGATGCATTTCTCTCTCTCCAAATTATGATAATTGAACTACACTACAATCTAATAATAAAGAAGTTTCAAGAGTTATAATAAAAGTATTAAAATCTAGAATTTGTTCAACGAAATTGCTGCATGAAATTAACAAGGTTGTGAAACATATTATTACTATTAAAAAAAATATAGTATTAATGTGTATCATATTCTTTTTCTCGACTTTTGTTGCATATTATTTTAGTCGCCAAAAACAGAAAAGAAAAAAAACATAGTTGTGAAACATTACTAATAAAGAATTTGACTATATGATGTTATGTCTAAAAATATGGGGTAAACGTTGTTTTAGTTCATTTTAACTGCTATAATTTCCCAATTGGATAAAGAAGGATTGGACCAGTGCTATTGAACCATAGTGTTGACCAATATTGTGATCTAGTTATGGAATGACCTTCACATAATCTTACTAGTAAGTTGCATCTTATGATTATCAAATAATTTACAACTATATTTTCTTCCTGAAGTTTCCTCATTAATTGTATAACAATTTTTTGTCTACTTCTAGTACTAAATACTTTTTTGTTTTGTATCTTTAGCCCACTGTAGCTACAATCGATGCTGGAAAGACTGCTCTGGCAAACAAAGAGACCCTTATTGCAGGAGGTCCATTCGTCCTCTCTTTTGCACAAAAACACAACTGAAAATACTTCCAGTTGATTATGAACATTCTGCCATATTTCAGGTATGATTTTGACCATTCTACAATCACTCCTATGTATTGAATTCTCACTTTTCTGCTGATCATGTCGTGGAATGGGATATTAGTATATTGTTGATTACTATTTCATTTCATTCCAAAAATTTCTTAAAATTAGGCATAAATATATAAAATATTTTTTAGAATTTTAATAATGTATTAATAATAATTTGTTTTTCCATACCAAAAAAAATAGATACTATGATCTTGAACTGCAGATGTCGTCGATCCCCATATTCATAAGAAGGGTCTGATACCAATAATACAGATAAAGTAAGTTTTTAAATGATATGCCATTTCCCATAGAAATTGGTCAATATGGAGAAAACCACATCAAGAACTGTAGAAGACTTGACCCTTGAACAATTATCTTGACTAGTCGATCTTCAAAAAGCCTCTATTGGTTGGAGTTAATTCATAGCCAAGACACTATGTGTTAGAGAGGGTGTTGTCGTAACTCAATGGCTAGTTGGCTACTACACAGAGCTACCCTTTGAACACAGAGCTCAAGCTTCATAAAACCAAGAAGCAACTTTCCAAGTTCCCCAAGAGTAGTTCATGGAAATATTATGTGGCATATTTCTTCATGTTAGTTATGATGTGATTTATATATTATTTCTACATTTGTCACAATCACAGTAGCATTGGTTCCCTGTTTACGCTGTAATTGATAAATATAATAGTGAGCAATAAGGTGAGTAGCAACTAAATACTAATATGCATATTTTGTTGCAAGTAAATTATCATGTGTGGATGTTGCTTTACCACTGAGCTCATCTATCATCTTCTGCTTTCAACACATTTTAAAGAGCAAATCATTTTCTGATCCCATTGGCTAAATCTTTCTTGATAATCCAAAGTGAACTTTAGCCATTTTTAATTACTATAAACTAAATTTGGCTATGTTGCCATTGTTCCTATCCTTTTTTTTTCTCCATTTGATCGCACTAGAGAATCAGAAAATATAATTGTGAGGGTCATAAAATTAACTAACTTGGCTACCACCTACAAACTGGTTGTAGGCAATGTACCAACTGGATGCTAAGAAGTAGGAGGGAAGAGCTAGGCAAAAAATTAATGAAAGTACAAGTACATATTGATCTCTTGAAGTTATACAAACCCAGGTGCAATACCTCTCTTATCTGGCCTGACCCTCTGATCACCAACAGTTTTGAACCTACTGTTTGGGTAATTTGCCAACTCTATCTTCTTACTCTATTGTTCTTTTTGGCGTAATAGGCCCAAGTAAAAGTTGTTTCTAGCTTGCTTGAAGTTCTATTGAATACTTGGTACAGTTTGGTGGCATGTGTTTGATATTGATAAACTAAGTTTTTATATACTATGCCATTTCCCATAGAAATGTGTCAACTATGTAGAAAACCACATCAATGACTACAGAAGACTTGACCCTTGAACAGTTATCCTGACTAGTCGATCTTCAACAAGTCTCTATGGCTTGGTCTTAATTCATAGCCAAGACACTATGTGTTAGAGAGGGTAGGGTGTTGTTGTAACTCAATCGCAAGTTGGATGCTACATAGAACTACCCTTTGAACACAGAGCTCAAGCTTTTATCAAACCAAGAAGCAACTTTCCAAGTTCCCTAAGACTAGGAAAGTGTTCAGATGAAGAGGTAAAATAAGACTTGCTAAATGATATCACATTCATCTCTGTCGTGCAACAAACCAAAGAGTGAAATTGAATGACATTCCTATAATAAGTAGGCAAACACATACAAAAATAGCTATTGAAAGAGGGGAGGGAAGAAGAAATACAACTGAAGCTTCAACTGGACCCTTGAAAATGATGGGAGTTGCCGCTTAAATAGTTTTGTATTGCTTGATTTTTTCTTTTGTTGCCGCTTCAACTGGACCTTATAATAAGTAGGCAAACACATACAAAAATAAGACTTGCTAAATGATATCACATTCATTTCTTATATTGCTTGGTTTTTTCTTATGTTGCTTGGTTTTTTCTTCTCTCAACTAGTTTTGTATAGCTTTGGTATATATGGTCTTTTGTTAACTTTTTTTTAACTTTTATTTGCAGGTCCTTCAAATGAGTTTTGAACTGATTTTACAAATGATGAGAGATGTTGCTTAATGGAAAATCATTTTGGGTTCATGTTAGTAGATGATGCTTAATGGTGTAAAATGTTTTAGATTTTATTTTGTAAATGTTGGAGCAAATGTTTGATGATGTAAAACATTTTGAGTTTATTTTGTTAATGATGAGAAGACTCTAAATGATGTAAGATACTTTGGGTTCATATTGTAAACAATGGGATATGGCATTTATTGATGTTTTATAAAAATAAATTAGTTTAAACTTAAATAGTTATATATGGCTTTTGTTATATATGAATTTTAATTGTATATTTTATATTTTATATGCAGAGTAGGGAATCCATAATTTCATAATAACTGGAACAATTGTTATAAGTTTTTGTGATAAATCTGTAATTGTCCCAAAAGTGAACTATATTCTTTCGAGACTCATTTCAACCTATTCCAAAATTATTAGGACGGTTTAAATCCATTACAAAAACCTACTTTTGAGATGACTTAGTGAACCGTCATAAAAAAAAATATAAATTTCTAATCTTTTGAGACAATTGATTTAATCGTCCTTTAACAACAATTAGGACGGCAAAATCCGTCCCTTAAGTATTTGCCACGCCACCCTAATGGCACCGTTTAAATCTGTCCCAATTGCCGTCCCAAATAATATTTAGGACGGTAAAGGCACTTTTTAAAACGGTTTTTGGTTGTCCCAAAAGGCCACTTTTTTTGTAGTGTCAGGGGTGTTACATTCTACCCCCTTAAAAGAATTTCGTCCTCGAAATTAAAATAACTCACTAAGGTAAAGGAAAACATGTCTATGGTTCTAAGATGTCTCTAAAATGTGCTTTGTCTCTATGGTTATTCCTAAGCAAACATGCACCAAACTAGCATAAACTAATAATCTACTTCTGTTATTAACACAAAATCAAGTTATTACCTTTCGTTGCCTCTTGTGTCGTTGTTCCGTCTTCAATCCTCATAGCAAAGGCCTGTCTTGGACATTGTGCTCCTGTCTGTTGTCTAGCTTGCACAAACTGTTGGCCCATTCTATGGTCACACCCGATTTTGATAATCGATATGCACTTAAGTCAATACACAAAATATACAAACTGCTGCTAATCATTTTAGGGTATATGAAATCAATATCAACGGGCGTCGTACTGCATCAACAAAGCATAGATATCATCAATCTGAAGATAAATTTCAATGGAATTTAGTTTGAGTCATTTTAAACTTTATTCTGTATTCTATATTTATTGAGTCTAGGACTTAAAATTGTAAAATCGACTAGGTAATACTGGCTTAGGTTTATCCCAGTCCAAATTTCTAAAAAGCCTACCTATTTCCATTTCATCTTTACAAAATATTCCAAATTATTTTTACAAACAGTTTTTGACAAATATTTCAAAATTTTCCATGACAGAACTCAAAACCGAGTTCGGCCCGATTTCGGTCCGAACTCTGCCCGAGTTCGGTCACTTTGAATTCAAATGTCAGTTGCCTTCATATCTGCATGCAACGTCTATATGCAAAATATTTGTATCAGAACTCTACCAGAACTCTGCCCGAGTTCGGTTCCAGAAAACACCTATAAATGGAAGAGAGTTTTTCATTTCAAATCACTCATTCATTCTTCATCTTCTCTTCTCTACTCAACAAGTGTTTTTAAACGTTCTAAAGCTTTCAAATCACACCTATACTTATCTTAGCCAAAAGCCAGTAATATCTACGTTGATTTAGAGTCTTTTGGTGTCTAAGAGTTGTAAAGAGGTCGTTCCAAGTACAAAAACTATCTTTGTTGTGGAGCCGGTCGTGCGCTCGTCATCAAGCACGGTGTTGTGAAGTTGGTCGTGCACTTGTCACCAAGCACGGTATTGTAAGAGACTGCAAACTCTCATTTAGCTTGTGCCATAGTGGATTAACATCAAGCAAGATTACTCGAGACTGGATTAGTCCTCTCAGAGGGATACCAGTATACATCGCTGTGTCACTGAGTTTGATCTCTCTATCTCTTGCTGTATTTATTTACTATCTCTTATTTATTGCCGTAGTTATAACTTTAATTTTTGAATTGGTGATTATTTTTTGCTGCACACACACACACTCTATTCACCCCCCTCTAGAGGTGCTCAACGGTCCTACAATTGGTATCAGAGCAGCTTATATTCTAATATAACAAACCTCATAGAGTATATATGGCAGCCGTGAAATCAATATTCAACGGTGAAGGACAATCCATAAATAGACCCCCACTATTTGATGGTACAAATTATACCTATTGGAAAACACGGATGACTTTCTTCTTAAAATCTCTTGACTTTGATCTTTGGTCTATAGTCATTGATGGTTATAAGAAACCAGCACCCACAGTAGTTGAAGGCCAGCTTGTAGACAAGCCTCATAACAAATACACTGAAGCTGAAAAAGCTAAGGCTAGTCTAGATGCTCGTGCCATCAATGCACTATTCTGTACAATTGACAAAACGGAGTTTAACAGAGTTTTAACCTGTAAAACGTCTCATGAAATTTGGAAACTTCTTTAGATAACACATGAAGGTACTTCCTAAGTGAAGGAATCCAAAATTAGTAGACTAACACAGGAATATGAATCTTTCAAGATGAAACCCGGTGAGTCAATTACACAGATGTTCACATGTTTCCTTGATATAACTAATCCTTTGTAATCTCTTGGTAAGGATTACAGCAATCATGAGAAGATCAAAAAAGTGCTGCGGGCTCTAACCAAGAACTGGAATCCAAAAGCTACAACAATCATTGAAGGAAACGATCTCACCACTATGTCCTTGGAAACACTGATGGGCAAGCTCATGACCCATGAGCTTGATCTACAAGAGTTTGAAGAAGCAACTCCAAAAGAAAAATCTATTGCCTTCAAAGCTCAAGCAAGAAAATTAAGATGCAATGATTCTGATGAAGAATCATCAAGTGGTGATGAACAAGCCCTACTTGTGAAGAACTTCAGGAAATTTCTAAAGTTTAAGAAATCAAACAGAAGAAAGAGAGATATCCAAGAAAACAATGAAGATGAAACCATTTGCTTTGGATGCAAAAAGATAGGGCACATGAAGAAGGACTGCCCAACTTTAATGAAAAGCAGTCCATATGACAGATCAAGATCAAGCAGAAAAGCAACAACCAGTCAAAAGTATGCCAACAGAAGCATCTGGCATGAAAGTGATGCCATTGATACAGAGGAAGAACACAGACCCTGCGGAAATGCCAATGTATGTCTTATGGCATTTGATAAGGTATCCTCAAACCCTCTATATGATGATTTCACTTTCGATGAATTAGAAAATGCCTTTAGCGAATTACTTGAAGATCACAGAACTGTGCTTGACAAGTATAAGCAATCTCGAAAAGAGATTAAGGCATACACAACCGAGATAGCTAGAGTGTCCAATCTTATTGAAGATATTAAAGAGACGTCTACTACCGGTAAGATGGAAGAGATAGTCAAACTCAAGGTAGACTATCATGAGGCTATCCTCAAGATTAAAAAGAAAGAGATTATGTCAAGATGCAAGAATTATATGACATAGAGAAGAAGAAGCACTTAGTCACAGAACAAAGACTCTCAGATATGACTGCTAGATATGAAGAGTCTGTTGCGATTTCTAAAAAGTTAGAAATCAAGTTAGGCAAATAGGCAATACCTGTGACACAGCCTAAGTTTAGTCCTAATGCTAAGCATACACCTAAGAGGACTAAAAGTAAGAAAGCACAGAAGAAATACGACTATCATCATGCTTTCACTTATAGGTTCTCCAAGAAACCAAATAAGCATGTGAACACAGTTTTAACCACTACTGGTTCTAAACTAACTTGCACTTATTGTGGTACACACGGACACATATCACAGTATTGCTTGGCAAGAAAACTTGTTGACAATTACACTTTATTCTGGAGACCTAAAACTAATCATAATGGACCCTTCAGTAAATAGGTACCAAAGGATTCATCTACTTGTTTTGTAGGTGGACCCTCAACCCTCTCATGCTAAAAGTAAATGGATCCTCGATAGCGGATGTTCGCGGTGTAGGAACAAAATCGTAAAGCAGAATACTCTAGTAGGGGTGAATAGAGTAGGCAGCAGAATATTGCTAATTAAAAATTTGCTAGCAGTTAGATCACAGATATAATAATAATCACAAAAAGTAAATAACAGAATTTAAAAGTGATCAGAAGGCAAACGCAAACACCGAGATTTATACTGGTTTTCCTCTAGTGAGGACTAGTCCAGTCGGAAGAACTCTAGCTTCCAGTTGAATCCACTATTGGAAAATTATGCAAGTTTTCATACGAAGTCCTTGCAACTTCTACAGATGCGAGCTTTGATACGAAGAACTCGTCCAACTTCAATTGTGAAGAGTTGAATCTTCTATCAAACCTCTGATTACAATCACTCTGAAACTTTTAGACCGTACCGCACTGGCAAATCGACTAGAGGATTGTAACTGGCTTGGGATTTGAAAATGAAAGCTTTTTAAGAACTCTTTGGAAGACTGTAAGCTTTAAGAAGAAAAGATTGAAAGTGAATTGGTGTGTTGAAATGATCGAAATGCTTCTCTATTTATAGCTTTTCCAAAGACAGAACTTTGACAGAATTCGGGCAGAATTCGGACAGAACTCTTTGTAACAACCCGTAACTGAAGGATGACCAAGTTCAAAAACCCAACGTTCACTAACGTTCCAAATGGCCGAACTCTGGCCGAACTCTGGCCGAACTCGGGCCGAGTTCTCCTGAGGTTCTGCTAGTTCATTTTTGGAGAAAATAAATTTTGGCTTTTTGAACAATCCTTCAAAGGCTTTTTGTAAAAAGAATATTTTTCAAAAATATGGATCATTTGTAAAAGAATATGATGGTTTTGAAAAACGTTTTCGGATAGCCTATTTGCCAGTACGACTCGGTGTACAATGTATTCCTAGACTCAATAAAAAGAAAAATTATATTGCATAGCAGGAAGTACATTCTGAATGGCAAACGGCTTCAGTCTTGAACATTGTTGATAACCATTGTTGAGCAGTGTCCAAAACGTCGTAGGTAAACATCTGAGTAGACTTGCATTTATATCGAGACAGAGTTTGATCAATTATTAAAATCAGGTTTGACCATGACCAATGGGCCAACAATCTCTCCCATTTTGATAATTGACAAACCTTGCCGATATAACATCTAAGCTTGGAATCAAATCAAAATAGTAAAAAAAAATTGTTCATATCCTGTATTTCACAAACATCTGTATTTCACAAACATGTTAGATCCTTATTTCTCTCCCGTTGTCACTTAGCAAAATAATTGCAAAAGAAAAAGCTTTCCCGCAATCAATGCATAAGTAACAAACAGTGAAGAAACACATAAAAAATAAATAATCATGACAGATGGTAGAAACAGTAAGAGAAATAGAATAACAACACAGACATGTATTTGTCTCAGGCAATTTATAAAAAAATGAAGCAATAAAAGATAGATAGTGCTGTGATAAACTGAAACAAATAGAGTGCTGAATAATAGACTAAGATGCCAAAACTAAGGCATAAACAAAAACAACCATGTCCATGAATAAGAAAAAAAATTACTGATAATAACTAAAAAAAAATACTGATAAAATCTTGGAATGTCGGAGCATTGCCAAGTAAACATAAGACAAAAAGTAACAGTCTTAATAATCTAACATCTCAAAACTTATCATCATCAACATCATCATCAGCTGCAGCTCCAGCATGTCCAGATGGACCAGCTCTAGAAGTACCAGCGCTAGAAGTGTGAGGAGTGGCGCCAGCATAAAACTCACCGACATAGTCTTGAGGTGGGGGCACGAGTAGTACGATACCAATCATATGCGTTCCCTGGCTGGAACAGAGAGTGTACCGCATCGTCGTCAATACGGTAGCCAGAAACAGAAGGGTCTCGAGGCAGAGAGCTAGCAGAATGTCCCGTCTGCACAAACCTCAGATCGACGAAGGAGTTGGCAATCGCCTGGAACCGAGTCACATCACGAAACTCGTGTTCCCTAGAGGTCTCAACATAAAAAGACTGCAGATCTGATAAGTGCTGATGGATACCCTCAAATGTTATAGGGTAAGAATGAGGAGGAACAGGTGCTGCAGGATCAGTGGAAGTAGGTGCAGGAGAAGTAGGTGCAGTGGGTGGAGGAACAGATGCAATGCTGCGACGAAAGAGTTTGAAAAACTTGGGCTCGGGGTCGACAGCACAAGTAGATAAGTCAATGTCAAATCTCTGAAAAATACGAGGAATGAGCATCGCATAAGATAGGTTGCGGTCTCTCCTGCGACATCTACCCATCATCTGAATAATAGTCTTAGGGGCAGAAAAAGGAATCCCCTTAAGAATATGATAAAGAGCAGAGAGCTCAAGTGTAGTGACATCATCTTTAGAAGTGGATTTTGGAAGTAAAGTCGAATAGATGATGCGATGTAATTCGTAGTTAAACAAGTTCAAGTTATTAGCCTTGAACTTTCCAGGAAGAACGCGTGCGGGCGCACAAAGTTCATTATTGAAACTAACGAGTGTCGTGCCATCGGAGAAATCAAAATCAGTGATGTCATCTAGCGGGGCACCATCGTTTGGAATACCAAGGATTTCAGCTAACGTGTCATCAGTGAATTCGATATCAATTCCTCCGACACGTGTCCTCTCTGTAAAAGTGTCTAACACGAAATTATAGTAGAATAATCTAATGGCATTAGTGGAATGCGGAATTTTAAGGTGATAAAATATTGTAACCCTAATGCCTTAAAAAAAGGACGGTGATCCGAAAAGACAGTCCACTTAATCGGTGATCCAGTACAAATAGTACGTATGTTAAAATCAGCGTACCACAATAACGCTTGGTCGGAAGTTTTAAAATAAAACTCATCCGACGCACCATCGTCCGATTGGACCGGAGAAAAGAGGCAATCCGTATGCGGATCTGAAGACGATGCCTCTTCACTGGCATTGGTCTTCTTCCTCTTGAAGGGATTGAACTTAGACATTCTTTCCTAAAAATTTCTACAAATCCTAAGTATTGAAAAGTGGTGGAAAGAAGGAATTATACCTTCCAAGAGTCGGATATGTTGTAGAGGATGACGATCTCCGTACGAATCCAAAGTTTTGATGAAAAACTCCACAAGGATTGGAAGAACAATGAGGGAGTAGAACTAGGATTTCGGAGGGGCGGAGCTGCTGTTATGAGGATGTGGGGAAGTATGAAGAAGAAGGAGGCCTCGGGTTGCTGCTGTTATATATATAAACACCCAGCCGAACTGTGGCCGAATTCGGACCGAACTCGGACCGAATTCGCCTAGGGTTGCCTGGCTATATATATATATATATATATATATATATAAATCAAATACGACCACATTCTTTTTCATTAATTCGTTTCAAATACTTAATTCAAAGTTTAGTAATTTTAAATCTCAAAATAATATAATTAATATTATTTTACAAATTAATATTCTTTACTCAGCATCTGTCTCAGATTAGCTGTAGGAGTACTGTTCCAGCTAACGGAGGTTCACCGGGGAACTCTTAAATACCTCTTCGCTTCGACCGTAGTCGTGGTGACAGACAGACTCTTTTTAGGCTTGTCTCAAAAATAGTTTATGAGTATCGAATAAATAATTAATAAAACAAAAATTAATTAATATTATTGATATCTAAAATTCTTAATTCTCGACGTAAATAGTTGAAACGATCTTTCGCTAAAGGTTTTGTGAATATGTCAGCTAATTGATTCTGTGTGTCTATGTATACAAGGTCTATATCTCCATTTTGTTGATGATCTCTAAAAAAATGATGTCGAATCTCGATATGTTTAGTACGAGAATGACATACTGGATTCTTAGTCAAATTAATGGAACTAGTATTATCACAGAAAATGGGTATATGTGTAAAATGCAATCTATAGTCTTCTAAGGTTTGTTTCATCCATAAAATTTGTGCACAACAACGTCCTGCGGCGATATACTCAGCCTCTGTTGTTGATAATGCAACAGAATTTTACTTTTTACTAAACCAAGAGACTAGAGCTTTTTCTAGGAAATGACATGTGCCGCTGGTACTTTTTCTATCTACTTTGCATCCGACAAAATCAGCATCGGAATAACCGGTTATGTCAAACAACGTGGTTTTGGGATACCATAAGCCGACAGAAGAAGTGCTTTTAAGGTATCGAAAGATACGCTTAACTGCGCACAGATGTGATTCCTTAGGATTGGCTTGAAAACGAGCACATAAGCAAACACTAAACATAATGTCTGGTCGACTGGCAGTTAAATAGAGTAAGCTACCGATCATACCTCGATACTTACATATGTCGACAGGTTTGCCTTATTCATCAATATCAAGCTTGGTTGAAGTCGCCATTGGAGTGCTAAGTGGCTTTGCTGCTTCCATATCGAACTTCTTTAGTAGATCCTTTGTGTACTTAGCTTGATTTATGAACGTTCCATTGTTGATTTATTTGATTTGCAGTCCGAGAAAGAATTTCAGCTCTTCCATCATGCTCATCTCAAACTCATTCTGCATACACTTTGAGAATTCTTGACAAAGAGATTCATCAGTAGATCCAAAGATAATATCATCTACATAGACTTGAATCAAAAGAATATTATTATTCAAAGACTTTATAAACAAAGTAGTGTCAACCTTTCCCTTTAAAAAACCGTTATCAAGTAGAAAAGAGCTTAAACAATCGTACCAAGCACGAGGGGCTTGTTTCAAACCGTATAAAACTTTCTTCAACTTGAAAACATATTCAGGAAATTTGAAATCAGTAAAACCGGATGGTTGAGCTACATAAACCTCTTCTTTTATAAAACTATTTAAAAATGCACTTTTGACATCCATTTGAAATAATTTAAAAAATTATGAAAACATGCAAATGCACATAATATGCGAATGGATTCAAATCTTGCAACTGGGACATAAGTCTCATCGTAGTCGATACCTTCTTCTTGATTGTATCCTTGAGCTACGAGTCGAGCCTTATTACGAGTCACTAAACCATTCTCGTTCAGTTTATTTCGGAATACCCATCGGGTGCCAATAACCGGATGATCAATAGGCTTGGGAACAAGTTCCCAAACTTGATTTCGTTCAAATTGGTTTAATTTCTCTTACATAGCATCTATCCAAAAATTATCACTACATGCTTCATCAATACTTTTGGGTTCAAACTGTGAGACAAAAGCAACACAAGAAGCTATATCTTTATTAGAGGAGCGAGTACTTACACCCTTGGTAATCTCACCAATTACCAAGTCCTTTGGATGATCAGCCGTAAACTTCAATCTTTTTGGCAGACTCCGAAGGTAGCTGGTTCCTGGATCTTCTCTAGGAGGATCAGCTGGTGCTTTGCTGGGTACATTGAGATCTTCTTTATTGTCATCGATTGTCGTTTGATTTAGTTCATCAAAGGTGACATTGATCGACTCTTCGATGATCATGGTTCTTTTGTTGAAGACTCTGTATCCTTTACTTTTGCCCGCATAACCTAAAAATATACCTTCATCGGCCTTTTCGTCAAACTTTCCCAAATTATCTTTTGTATTAAGAATAAAATATTTACAACCAGATATTCTAAAATATAAAACTGATGGAATTCTATCAAACCATAACCCAAATGGAGTCTTCTTCGATTTGGGTCGAATTAGAACTCTATTGAGAACAAAACAAGCTGTATTGACAGCTTCAGCCCAGAAATACTTGGGTAGACTAAACTGGTTTAACATTACTCTGGCCATTTCGGATAGAGTTTTGTTTTTACATTCCACAACTCCATTTTGTTGTGGAGTCCTAGGACATGAGAATTCGTGTACAAAACCGTGTGTGTCACAAAATTGCTCAAACTCTGCATTCTCGAATTTGCCTCCATGATCGCTTCTAATACGAGTGATCATGTAACCTTTTTCATTCTGTACTTTCTTGTAAAATGTGACAAATTCCGATAATGCATCATTTTTGCGTGTCAGAAAATATACCCACGTGTATCTAGAATAATCATCTACAATTACAAAAGTATATAGCTTACCTCTGAGGCTAGCAACTCTGCTCGGACCAAATAAGTCCATATGTAGCAATTATAGAGGTCTAGTAGTACATACAATGTTTACTGACTTGAAAGTGGATCGAGTAGCTTTGTTCTTTTCACATTGACTGCATACCGAATCCTTCTTGAATATAATGTTCGGTAAACCGCGTACTAGCTTCTTTGTGGATAATCTGGAAATAGTATCCATATTTGCATGACCGAGTCTCATATGCTACAGATGACTCTCATCGCTTTTAGCCATTAAACATCTACCTGAAATGTTAGTATCTTCCAACAAATAGAAAACATATATATTGTCTTCTCTAATACCTTCAAATATAGTATTACCAGTTGAACTATCAATAATAGTACATTTGTCTTTTACGAAGTTAATACCATAATCGTGATCAGCTAAATGGCTTATGCTGAGCAGATTAAGTTTTAACTCAGTAACAAGACAAACATCTTTAATCACTGGATAGGGAGCTTTACCAATATCACCAATACCGATTATATACCCTTTTAAATTATTGCCGAAGGAGACGTATCCTTCTTTATTCCTCTTCGACAGTGTTACGAATAATGAAGCATCGTCGGTCATGTGCCGTGAGCAATCGCTGTCGAGGATCCATTTGCTCCTAGTATGTGAAGGGTGTCCCACCTACAAAACAATTTGCAGATGAAACTATTGGTACCCATTTCTTGTAGGGTCCTGACTGGTTAGTTTTCGGTATCCATGCATAAATATTTAGATCTACTAGCTTTCTGATTCTACATGCAGAAGATATATGACCAATGAGGCCACAATAATGACATTTAGTATGTTGAGTGTTGAAAGCTGAGTGGTGTGCATGGTTGGTAGGTTTAGGTTTTCTAGTATAGAAGAAAGCATACCTATTATCCTGGTTGGGCATAACCTTTTTAGGCAAAGGTTTGATAGGGTTAGTTCTGATAGTGTTAGGTTTGGGAATGTTCCGATTTTTCAGTAAGTGACATGTGTTAGGGTAGGAAGCAGCAGTCTCAGGCTGTTTTCCTAACCTAATTTCCAATCTTTTGGAAGTGTCATATAACTTAGTATAGTCAGAAGTGAATGCTTCCATTCTGACTTGTGCACTTTGAAGACTTTTCTTCTCTTTAGAAAGTTCTTCTTTTAGTTGGTCAATAACCTTGTCTTTTTCTTCAGATGACTTGGTAGTCTCGTGTAATAAGAGATTAATGGAAGAAAGCTCACCAGACTTACTAACATTATCTTTAACCTCAGCTAGTAGGTCGGTAAGTCTTCCTATTTCACCTTTGTACTCTTTGAGTACCTTCTTATAGGTCTGATATTTGCTACACAGTTTTCTTAATCACTTAACAGTTCACTGAAGGCTTCTCCTAATTGCTCAAAGGTGAAGTCATCATATGTATCAACTATAGGTTCAGAGAGTACCTGATCAGATGCCATAAAGCATACATTTGCAGCGTCTTCTGATTGTTCATCTTCTGAGTCGCTGGCTTCACTTTCATGCCATATGCTGGTGTTGGCATACTTCCGAGATATTGATCTTTTTAGGTTCCCTTTCTCGTATCTGTTGCTCTTCTTGCTTGTTGATGTGTTTGTAGGACAGTCCTTCTTCATGTGTCCTTTCTTCTTGCAGCAGTAGCAGACAACGTCATCTTGATACCAGCTGTTGCCGCCATTGTTCTCTTTTGTCTTCTTCTCATATCTTAAGAATCTTTTGAATTTTCTTGCAAGGAGTGCTTGATCTTCAGCATCAGATTTACTGTTGTCTGAATTATCTTCAGCAGATCTTCTGTGCTGAGCCTTGAAAGCGATCATCTTCTCTTTTGGTGCAGGCTCTTCAAAGTCTTGTAATTCTAGTTCATGAGTGAGTAGCTTACCCATAAGTACTTCAAGTGTCATAGTAGTGAGGTCGTTTCTTTCAATGATTGCAGTAGCCTTCGGAATCCAGTTCTTTGTAAGTGCTCACAGGAGTTTGCGAATCTTTTCATGGTTACTGTAATCTTTGTCTAGGGAGGACAAAGGATTTACAATATCCAAGAATCTTTTGAACATCTGAGTAACTGTTTCGTTGGGCTTCATCTTGAACGCCTCATACTCTTGAGTAAGTCTGCTGACCTTTGATTCTTTGGCTTAAGTTGTGCCCTCATGTGTGACTTCAAGAAGTTTCCATACTTCATTTGCAGTTGTGCAGATAGATACCCTGTTAAATTCAGTTCTGTCTAAAGCACAAAATAAAGCATTAATAGCACGTGCGTCAAGACTGGCCTTTTTCTTTTCTTCCTCTGTATATTTGTCATGGGGTTTTTCAGTTAAAACTCCATCAACATTTATACGAGGTGGCTTTTTATAGCCATCAATAACCACAGACCATAAATCAAAATCAAGAGATTTCAAAAATAAACTCATACGTGTTTGCCAATAGGTGTAGTTTGTACCGTTAAACAGTGGAGGTCTGTTTGTGGCTTGGCCTTCACTTGTGAATTTCATAGTTGCCATGTGTAAAGCTGTGATCTATATAAAATTGAATATAACTGCTGTTTTACCTTGCTTTACCTGTATAACCCGCTCTGATACCAATTATAGGAACGAAATCGTAAAGCAGAATACTCTAGAGGAGGGGTGAATAGAGTAGGCAGCGGAAAATTGCTAATTAAAAACTTGTTAGCAGTTAGATCACAGATATAATAATAATCACAAAAAATAAATAACAGAATTTAAAAGTGATCAGAAGGCAAATACAAACACCGAGATTTATACTGGTTTCCCTCTGGTGAGGACTAGTCCAGTCAGAATAACTCTAGCTTCCCGTTGAATCCACTATTGGAAAATCCCGCAAGTTTTCATACGAAGTCCTTGCAACTTCTACAAACGCGAGCTTTGATACGAAGAACTCGTCCAACTTCAATTGTGAAGAGTTGAATCTTCTATCAAGCCTCTGATTATAATCACTCTGAAATTTCTAGACCGTACCGCACTGGCAAATCGACTAGAGGATTGTAACTGGTTTGGGATTTGAAAATGAAAGCTTTTTAAGAACTCTTTGGAAGACTGTAAGCTTTAAGAAGAGAAGATTGAAAGTGAATTGGTGTGTTGAAATGATCGAAATGCTTCTCTATTTATAGCTTTTCCAAAGACACAACTCTGACAGAATTCGGGCAGAATTCGGACAGAACTCTTTGTAACAACCCGTAACTGAAGGATGACCAGGTTCAAAAACCCAACGTTCACTAACGTTTCAAATGGACGAACTCTGGCCGAACTCGGGCCAAGTTCTCCTAAGGTTCTGCCAGTTCATTTTTGGAGAAAATAAATTTTGGCTTTTTGAACAATCCTTCAAAGGCTTTTTGTAAAAAGAATATTTTTCAAAAACATGGATCATTTGTAAAAAAATATGATGGTTTTGAAAAACGTTTTCGGATAGCCTATTTGCCAGTACGACTCGATATACAATGTATTCCTAGACTCAATAAAAAGAAATATATTGCATAGCAGGAAGTATATTCTGAATGGCAAACGGCTTCAGTCTTGAACATTGTTGATAACCATTGTTGAACAGTGTCCAAAACGTCGTAGGTAAACATCTGAGTAGACTTGTATTTATATCGAGACAGAGTTTGATCAATTATTAAAATCAGGTTTGACCATGACCAATGGGCCAACACGCGGCACATGACTGGTGATGTATCTTTGTTCGCCACGCTATCGATGAAGAAAGAAGGATACGTCTCCTTCGAAAATAATTTGAAAGGTGATATTATTGGTAATGGTACTGTCGGTATTTCTCCTTATCCATTAATAAATGATGTTTGTCTAGTAACAGAATTGAAACATAACCTACTAAGCATAAGTCATTTGGCTGATAATGGTTATGGTATCAATTTTGTGAAAGATAAATGTACTATATATGATATGTCATCTGGTGATCCCGTATATAAAGGGATTAGAGAAGACAACATTTATGTTTTCCTTTTGGAGATTACTAATAATGCAGGTAGATGCCTAGTAGCTAATCTAGATAAAAGCTGGCTATGGCACATGAGACAAGGACATGCAAATATGGACACTATCTCACGACTCAGTACTAAGAAGTTGGTAAAAGGACTCCCCGAGATTCCATTCAAGAGAGATATGGTATGTGCTGACTGTGAAAAGAACAAAGCATATAGGTCTACATTTAAATCCATCAACGCTGTAAGTACTTCTAGACCTTTGCAGTTGATTCATATGGATTTATTTGGTCCTAGTAGAGTCGCTAGTCTTGGCGGTAAGCACTACGCTTTTGTTATTGTTGATAATTTCTTTCGTTTTACTTGGGTTTACTTTTTATCAAACAAAAATGATGCTATTTTTGAATTTCAAATATTTTGCAAAAAGGTACAAAACGAAAAAGGCTTCATGATTACTAATATCCGAAGTGATCATGGTGGTGAATTCATAAATTCTGATTTCAAAATTTTTTGTGATGATAGTGGATATTACCACGAATTTTCTTGTCTTAGAACTCCCCAACAGAATGGTATTGTGGAGCGAAAGAATCGTACTCTAAGCGAAATGGCTAGAGTCATGCTGAATCAACATAATCTTTCTAAGTATTTTTGGGCAGAAGCTGTTAGTACAGCCTGTCATGTTTTGAATAGGGTGTTAATTCGACCTATCTCGAAGAAAACACCATATGAACTTTGGTTTGGAAAAATTCCAAACATTTCTTATTTTAAAGTTTTTGGATGTCGCTGTTTTATCCTGAACACCAAGGATAACTTGGGAAAGTTCGACTCTAAAGCAGATGAAGGGATATTTCTCGGATATGCTGCTAAGAGTAAGAGATATAGGATTTTTAATAAAAGATCTATGATTGTTGAAGAATCAATTAATGTTACTTTTGATGAGCTAAATAGTCACAGATCTAGCGACAGTGATGAAGAAGATACACATGCAAAAACTGAGAAGAGTCCTGTGGAAGATCTGACTCAAAAGGTTGATTCATTAAAGTTCTTACCAGATCATCCAGAGACACTCATTATAGGTGATGTATCAAAAGGTGTAAGTACACGCTCCTCTCTTAAGGATTCTGAAATAGCAGCAAATGTAGCGTTTATTTCTCAAATAGAACCTAAGAATATAGATGATGCATTTTCTGATGAGTTTTGGATTGATGCCATGCAAGAGAAACTAAATCAATTTGAGAAAAACCAAATTCGGGAACTTGTTCCTAAACCTATTGGTCAATCAATAATTGGTACCAAATGGGTGTTCCAAAATAAACTTAGTGAAGATGGACAAGTTCTACGCAACAAAGCACGTCTAGTGGCACAAGGTTATAATCAAGAAGAAGGAATTGATTATGATGAGACTTATGCTCCTGTTGCTAGACTAGAAGCCATTCGCATGTTTTGTGCATTTGCATGTTTTAATGATTTTAAATTATTTCAAATAGACGTAAAAAGTGCATTTTTGAACGGATTTTTAAAAGAGGAAGTTTTTGTGAAATAACCCCCTGGTTGTGAAGATTTTCAAAAACCTCATCACGTCTTCAAGCTTAAGAAAGCACTCTATGGACCCAAACAAGCACCTCGTGCTTGGTATGAACGCCTAAGTGCCTTCTTACTTGATAATAGTTTTTCAAAGGAAAAAGTTGATACTACTTTGTTTATCAGATCTTTAAATGATGATATTCTCCTTGTGCAAATTTATGTAGATGACATTATATTCGGTTCTACTAATGAAAAACTTTATCAAGATTTTGCTAAGTGTATGCAGAGTGAATTTGAGATGAGTATGATGGGAGAGCTAAAGTTCTTCCTAGGACTTCAGATCAAACAACACTCAAAGGGAACGTTCATCAACCAAGCTAAATACATGAAGGACATACTGAAAAAGTACGACTTCGAAAACGTAAAGCCAATCGGGACTCCAATGGCTACATCCACGAAGCTTGATTCTGATAAAAGTGGCAAACTTGTCGACCAGCGTAAGTATCGAGGTATGATTGATAGTTTATTATGCTTAACTGCTAGTCGTCATGATATTATGTTCAGTGTTTGCATTTATGCACGTTATCAGGCAAATCCTAAGGAATCACACCTTAGTGCCGTTAAGCATATCTTCCGATATCTTAAAGGAACTTCTACAGTCGGCTTATGGTATCCTAAAACCAAATCCTTTGACTTGATAGGTTACTCGGATACAGATTTTGCAGGATGCAAAGTGGACCGTAAAAGTACCAGCGGTACGTGTCATTTCCTAGGAAAGGTCTTAGTCTTTTGGTTTAGCAAGAAGCAAAATTCCGTAGCATTATCAACTACTGAGGCTGAGTATATCGCCGCAGGTCATTGCTGTGCTCAGATTTTGTGGATGAAGCAAATCTTAGAAGACTATAATCTATACTACACTAAGATTCCTATTTATTGTGACAACACTAGCACCATTAATCTGACTAAGAACCCTATTTGTCACTCACACACAAAACACATTGAGATACGTCATCACTTTTTATGTGATCATCAACTACACGGGGATATCTGCTTAGAGTTCATTGACACAGATCATCAACTAGCAGACATTTTCACAAAACCATTGGCTGAAGATCGGTTTAACATAATGAGACGAGAGCTCGGTATACTTAAATTTTCAGATTCATAATGTAGTATGACAATTAAATTTTATTTTATGACTTGAAACTTTAAAATTTATTTAACAAAAATTATTTTGGAGTACAAGCCTAAAAAGGGTCAGTCTGTCACCACGACTACGGTCGAAGCAAAGCGGTATTTAAGAGTTCCCCGGTGAACCTCCGTTAGTTGGGACAATACCCCTACAGCTAAACCCAAAATAATGCACGTTATTAAATATAGGAGTCAAAAAGTCATAAAGTTAAAATTCAAATACCAAAACTACATTTATTGTCTCGAAAATGTAATTAGCCGAACTCGGACCGAACTCTAACCGAGTTCGGGCCGAATTCGGGCCGAGTTCGGTCAGCGCTGTATTTATTTCCAGAACTGAACAGCCGGCCCTAACCCTAATTTAAACCCTACTTCTCCTCTTCTTTTTTACTCACCAAATCGAGAAATCATCTCCTTCCTCCCAAAAACACTTTCCTCCTCCTTCATTGCAAGTATTCTAGGAGATCTGGTGGGCATCTCGACTTTGTTCTATTTCTCCTTTTCAAGGTACTTCACTTCTTTTCTCTATTTCTTCCATGGCTCCTAAACGTCAGAGGGGATCAATTGATCCTTCCTAAGCTGGATCCTCCTCATCTGACTATACTCCAGCAAGTCTGTTTAGTCCAGCCAGACCAGTAGGATCAGAGGATTTTGATTCCACTTTATTTCCTGATAAAGAATTCTCTGACCTATGGTTTGATTCTTTCTCCGGTAGAAAAATTTGTTTTGGAGCTTTTGTCAACTTTACAATTTTTTCTGAGTATGCTCCTACCTTTGACCATCTAGGCTACCGAGATTTTTTTGAAGTAGCTGAAAACATATTTGACAATGCAGTCCGTATGATTTACTGTAACCTGCAAGTAAAACCAAACGGCAACTTCTATTCTTGCGTTGCTGGGCAAGAATTGGAGTTTAGTGCCACTGATATCAGTAAATACTTTCATGTTCCTGATGTTGGTGAAGCTCTGGTAGATATTCATCATGTCCAATTTTCAGAGGATGTCACCCTTATCTCCTTCAAGGAATTGATTTGTCATCCAAACCCCATTCCTCGTAGAGTATTTTCAAAACATCTAAACCAAAAATTTTATGAACTCCATCGCTTTATTTTCTCTGTTCTCATTCCTAAGAAAGGATCTACTGACGAGATTACTATTTTAGAACTCTCTGCTATGTACCATATTCATTTTGGTATTCTTTTCTCTATCTCCAAGACTATGATGGCCTGGATGCTGAACTGCAGAAATGCAGGACGCAACCTGGTGTATCCTATGCACCTGGCCTCTATCTTTCGCAGGTTTGATATTGATCTTCAAACCTGGGCTTACTCCCCCACTCCCATCGAGCTCACCAGATCTCGTCGATATCCTGCTCCACCTCTGTCTCCAGGAGCTCAGCCTGCTCCAGATGTCAGTGCTGAGGCTCCTCCTCCTGATGCTGCACCTGCTCCAGCCCCTGCTCTGGGATTCTATCCATGATTCTATCAGAGATTTGATGACTTTGTTGCTCTTTCTGCACAACGTCATCAAAGCTATCTTGACTCGGAGTTTCGCCACATCTATCAGGCTCAGGTGTTGCGGAACGGGATTGCGAATCTTCACTGGAGTCTCTCTCATGATCCAGTTCATCCAGTCACTATTATTCCTCACCCAGGCTTCATAGGTCCTAGGTTCGGAGATGAGGCATCTTTTCCTTACTTCGATCCTACTGTAGCTTATTTTCTTCCTGATGCTCCTGGCGGTGATGACCCCACTATGTGACGCTGACTCAGCTGATGGATAGTGGATCGGATGATAGTAGACGATCTTTTGCTTTGATGTAGTATTTTTATTTTTGTCTAAACTTCTTAGTTAGACATATTTTGTACTTCATGATTTTATCTTTGCACTTTTAGTGAGATATTTCAGTACTTTATTTCAGCACTTCTTTCCATATAGTTGTCTGTTTATGCTGTGTTTATGAATATCCTCTGCTTCACTTTGTCTGTTTTTTTTAAATTGTTGGCTTCACATATTATGGGGGAGCCAAAGTCATTTTTATATTTGACAAAGGGGGAGAAGAGCTATACATAACCAGAAATCAAAAGCATATATTCCAATTCTATCCAAAACAAAACAAAACCAACCATCTCAGGTATTTTGTATGTTCTATTTTTTAAGATATATTTTGGTATAGACTCAATTTTGTCAATTATCAAAATGGGGGAGATTGTTGGCCCATTCCATGGTCACACCCGATTTTGATAATCGATAAGCACTTAAGTCAATACACAAAATATACAAACTGCTGCTAATCATTTCAGGGTATATGAAATCAATATCAACGGGCGTCGTAATGCATCAACAAAGCATAGATATCATCAATCTGAAGATGAATTTCAATGGGATTTAGTTTGAGTCATTTTATACTTTATTCTGTATTTTATATTTATTGAGTCTAGGACTTTAAATTGTAAAATCGACTAGATAATACTTGCTTAGGTTTATCCCAGTCCAAATTTCTAAAAAGCCTACCTATTTCCATTTTATCTTTACAAAATATTCTAAATTATTTTTACAAACAGTTTTTGACAAATATTTCAAAATTTCCTATGACAGAACTCAAAACCGAGTTCGGCCCAAGTTCGGTCCGAACTCTGCCCGAGTTTGATCACTTTGAATTCAAATGTCAGTTGCCTCCACATCTACATGCAACGTCTATATGCGAAATATTTGCACTAGAACTCTACTAGAACTCTGCCCGAGTTCGGTCACAGAAAACACCTATAAATAGAAGAGAGTTTTTCATTTCAAATCACTCATTCATTCTTCATCTTCTCTTCTCTACTCAACAAGTGTTTTCAAACGTTCTAAAGCTTTCAAATCACACCAATACTTCTCTTAGCCAAAAGCCAGTAATATCTACGTTGATTTAGAGTCTTTTGGTGTCCAAGAGTTGTAAAGAGGTCGTTCCAAGTACAACAACTATCTTTGTTGTGGAGCCGGTCGTGCGCTCGTCATCAAGCACGGTGTTGTGAAGTTGGTCGTACACTTGTCACCAAGCACGGTGTTGTAAGAGACTGCAAGCTCTCATTTAGCTTGTGCCATAGTGGATTAACATCGAGAAAGAGTACTTGAGACTGGATTAGTCCTCTCAGAGGGATACCAGTATACATCGCTGTGCCACTGAGTTTGATCTCTCTATCTCTTGCTGCATTTATTTACTGTCTCTTATTTATTGCCATAGTTATAACTTTAATTTTTGAATTGGTAATTATTTTCCGCTGCACATACACACACTCTATTCACCCCCTCTATAGGTGCTCAACGGTCCTACACAAACTGCATCGCCTGGTCGGGAAGCGGTCCACGCGGATACCCCCCCTCAAACACAATGGTTTGTCTTCCCGGAATAGGTAAAGACATAAAATAATAGAGAGTACAAGGATCGAATACAATTACGGGGTTTCAAAGGTGATTGAATAGTTCGAAAAAAAGAGAGTTATTAAGGCAGTTGTGGATGAGATCCTAGAGGGTAAGTATTTGTTAACTATATCTCAATCCACGTAGAATAACCATAAAAAGAGCGAACCAAGTGCACTAGGTTGATCAGACCACAATACACTGATTCTAAATAGACAATATGTTAGTGGACGTCCCCAATAAAATAAATGTCCTGAACAAGCTCGATAAAGAATAAGCTTGCAAAAATAGACTATAATAACAGCTTCAGTCAAGATAGTCAAGTAATATAAGTACGCGAGAATATGATTTGAAAGAAAGCACAAGTAGTTCAAGTTCATCAAGGTCTAAGACTCGTCCGGTGTTTGTGTCTCTACAGTTTCCCTACTATCATTTTGTCTAAGGGTTTGGTCGTCCAATTAGGGTATGGGCCTCTAAGACTCTAGAGTCTAGGTAAGCCTATCCTTTTACACTATCTTATATTCAGTGTCATTCAACTATACTTCATTACTTGGGTCATAAGGACATTAGAAGCTACTTGGTGAGGTTTTCTACCCAACTTTCAAGAGTTTAACTAATAGTGTAACTGAATTAGTAGAGCATTTATACCTAGGATGAGTCATCTTCCTAAATTCTATCGCACGAGAAATAAGACTCGTGGTAGAAAATGAATCAAGTAAGATGCAATTCAAGGCAATCAAACGAGAGTTCAAAAATGGAATCAAAGAAGGAGATCAAGTATGTGGATGAGTTCCTATGGGTCCTTTCTATCCTATTCGCAGGCTCACGTCGGTACAGTAACGTAACCGAAGTGATTAACGTAGACCTGTATGGTCCACCACAAAAACATGTAACGCCCAGTCCCAAAATATGTATTGGGCCAGGATATGGTACATGCCAGCAACACTTTACCAATGGGCCAAATCTGATAACAAGTCCATTATCGAAATGCTTAAGCTGTAAATCATGATAACAACCCAGAGTATAATATAAGTCACAGGCACAGATCTAATCTCATCCACGCAGAAATATGACACAAGATATCAAGTCCAAAATAAATATTACTAATAAAGAAATCTGTCCAATCATGACATATAAAATATAACTGTACGGGTAATACATCCCGAAATCACAGTGAAAAGAGACAAAGTATCAACTACATTGTTTGCCATTAAAATCTTTTGATTGCAAATTTCAATTACAAACAGAACAGTGTTACAATGTAGGACTTAGATATAGTCCTAGGAGTACACTTTTGTTTATCTGGGTCCCTGTGTCGATGGAGCGAGTGGTAATGCGTTGACTCCATTGACGATCTGACGACGATTATCGGTTCTCTGAAGGTCTGAGTTGCTCTGGGTGCTGGAGCTTACGGAGAGGAAGAAGACGTTGAGTGTCTGTATCTGCCTCTCTGTGTGTGTGTTTGTAGGTCCGTTGCCTTTGTCAGAAGAAAATGATCCCTCTATTTATAGTCTGCAGGCTGGCTGCTCATGTGCGCATATGTAGGATGTGCCGGTTTATGGGGATGCCACATGGTGATTGCTGATGGAGGCACATAGACGATGTACTCTGATTGAGGAGTTGAACCCTTCCTGTTGCCTTTGTGGGCTGCGGCTGAGCTGACATGTAGCAATGGAGAGGATCTTTCAGTTGCTAAGATCTTGGGTGATTAGCACCCTTTCTTAGGCTGAATCGAGTCAAAGGACACGTGTCGTATGTCCAAGGCTCGGAGATCTCGGATTTGGTGGGGAGTGATCTAATAGGATGCACCTGGGATTGGGCGCATGAGGAGACTTTAGCTTGTAACCTTTAGGAGTCATGAACCAGTCTGGGCGCACGGCTTTTGAGGCACATGCGAGGCTTCAGTAGTGACTTTGACTTCTGTCTTTAGGGATCAGAGAAAAGTCTGAGGCACATGGCTTTTGAGGCGTATTCTGAGATTTGGGCACATGGCTGCGGAGACGCATGTAAAATGGTTGGGCGGCCACGTGGCTTGTAACCGTCGGAGGAAAGTAATGATGATGCCGACGTCAGTGACGCTTCATCTTCTGAAAAAGCTGTCAACTGTTCAGTCCTCAGGGACTGGCTACTGTTGTGTCAGACTTCAGCATTTAATGTTTTTTGACGGGTGATGGGCTATTGAGTGGGCGCGTTGATCTACGTTCCACTAGGCACATGGGGACGCATGGGCGCATCCTTATAAGGCGCTTGGTGCTGGTGGACGCGTCAGTATGATGCACGGTCTGACCGGAGCATCCGTTTGCATGACACATCTTTATTGGCCCGACTGTTACGTTCTTCGAGTGCTTTAAATAGCCATTTTTGACTTGGCCGAATTCAAAGCGTCGGGTTCATCACCATTAATGCAAATTCATTACACGGGATTCGGAGAGTCCGCCACTTGGCACATGAGTTTGATTTGCCCGGCCTATAAATAGTGGCAAGGAGAGAGTTTTCTTCTCGTTCTCTCACGTCCTCCTGAAATAAATTTGTTTGCTCGAGCACATTTTGTTGAAGAGATGTTCCCGAGGGTGAAGATGCGATGCATTGCCTTCATTGATGCACTTGAAGGTGACTGTTACATCCAAAAATTGGAGTCGAGGGCTTCTGAGGCAGACGGAAGGTGCCTGTTGCATCCAAAGATCGGGATGCTCGAGCCTCGTCTCCGTTATGCTGGAAAAGCCGTAGATCGGAATTGCGGTACCCCGACTTTGGAGGCTCTTTCCTCTGTCAGAGTGGGTGTTGCCCATTCTGGTTGTGTTGAAAGCCTTCTTTTGCCGCGGGTCAATTACGGTTCTCTCCTCTTCCTTTGGGCTTTGGAGAGCTCTTTCTCCCGCTAGGGGGTTGATTGCCCACCCTCATTCTGCTCAATAAATACTTCATTAGACGAAGCATTTGATCGGGTCGAGGTAAGACGCATATGCTGAGACTTCATGATGCACATAACTGAGGCTCTTGAAGAGATGCGCCTGACTGAGACACCGAAGAGATGCGCCTGACTGAGACGCTGAAGGGCGGCACGTAACTGAGCTGCTGAAGGGATGCACCTGGCTGAGACGCTGAAGTGATGCGCCAAACTGAGACGCCGAAGAGATGCGCCTGTTTGAGAGCGCATGGCAAGATGCGCCCGTTTGAGAGCGCATGGTGGTTGCTGCGCCTGGTTGTAGACTTAGGGTCTTTTCTTTTTGTAGAAGTTCTCCTTTGTACAGCCTTTTTTAGACATATAATAGACTATTATATGAAATAAAAATCTTCTTTTAATGTCTAAGCTTTTGCCGTTTGCTGTGCCAAGTACTTCATCTGAGCTTCCTGGCGCATGTAGTGTTAGGCGCATAGGATTTCTGGTTCTGAAATTCAATGCTTCTACAAGACCCCCTTCAAAGTTTCCAAAACTTTTTGTCAAGTTTTGGAATACTTTGAATAAGAAGCATGATGGTGTCTTCAACGGGGCGCATGACTGTTCGAGCGCACGAGTACTCCGCGCATCAGTGATATGGCGTATGCTCCTCTCTGTTAATGCAAATGATAACGCTTCGAAGTTACCAAAAGGATTAATGATGATCTTTTTGGATGTATTTGAAGTTATCACTTTATGGAACCCGAGACGGCGGCTGATGTCACTCCTCATCGGTTTTCGCGTATGCCTAAGCCTATAAATAGGCGTCTGATGGAGAGATAGGGTTCTTCTCCACTTTGCTTTCTTCTTCTCTAGATTTCTTCTTTCAAAAAACCCTAATCTTCTTCTTCCACGAGATGGCCCCCAAGACTCCTTGCGGTGGTGCTAGCAAGGGAAAGGAGCCTGCGGAGTTCGTCGAGGAGGACGCTCCTGTCACCATCATGACTTCGGCCGACGTCCTAACTCTTTATCGCCGACGCGTATGGACTTTTGTCCTGATGATACGCTGAGGTTATTCTGTCGACGCACATGGGTTTAGGCCCTGATTATGCGCCAAGGTTTTACTGCTGACGCGCATGGGTTTAAACCCTGATGATGCGTCGAAGCTTCACTACTGACGCACATGGGTTTAAACCCTGATGATGTGCCGAAGCTTCACTGCTGACGCGCATGGGTTTAAACCCTGATGATGTGCCAAAGCTTCACTGCTGACGTGCATAGGTTTAAACCCTGATGATGCGCCGAAGCTTCACTGCTGACGTGCATGGGTTTAAACCCTGATGATGCGCCAGGCTGTTTGACACCCCTAATATTTTGTCTTCTTAAGCCTTTGTCTGACTTTTGTTTTTGCTGTGTCAGTGTCGATGACTATCCCTTTGCTGAATGAAGTCCTTCTAGATGCTTCTCTTTGCCAAATGGGAGTTGATTTCGACGAGGAGGTTATTAACCCCGCGAAGGCTGCTATCCTACTGAATCAGCCTTCCGAGAGACTATTGCAAATCCGGGATCAGTCGCATATTTTCCTCCAGAGTATGATGGAGAGCGACAAACTAAAATCCGCCGAGTCCGAGGATGTGACTTTCTTGAAACCTGTCTTTCTATTTGGTGACCGCTTGACCTCCACCGAGGCAAAGGTTCTGAAGATCAAGGAAGACTGGTTCTTCTCTGCGAAGGGCATGGTCCTATACATGCGGCAACTTGAACGCCAATTGCCGCTGACGGCCTTTTACCGTTTGGCTTCCAAGAGAAGGATGTCATGGGAACTTACTCCTTCTCAAGGAGGGACAGTGGGGGGTACCCTTTCGATTGATGTTACCTCGAATCAAAGGGATACCTTAGCCGCCTCACGAGCCGGGCCCTCGTTCAGTTGTCGAACTTTGCGCCCTGGGAGCCTTTATAGTGAGGTCTCTAATGACACCTTTGCCTTTGGTGCTTCGACCTTTGCAAATCAGATGTTAACGTCAAAGGTTATGTATCCGAAAGGTGGCTTTAGGGTTGAAGGTTGGTGTCACCACGTGCCGAAGTGGGACGAGTTGACCCTTTGGGTGTTGTCTAAGTTCAAGACTGAGCTTAAAGAGATTGGGCTAACGGCCGCTATCCGTGCCACACAGGCCGGCGTGGATCTCAACAAGCATATATTTCTTGCACTCTTGGAAATATTCAATACCCAGACTGGCACTTTCTTTACTCCAGTGGGGGAGTTAGGATTGGCTCTCCATGAGATGTACGAGGTGTCCAAGCTTCCCTGGGGCTCAGAAACGTACGAGGAATATTTTCTGACAAATGAAGAGATCCTGGTTCTGGAAAAGAAGGACACGAAGATGATGTTCGTCTTCAAAGAGGTGGCGAGCCATCATTATCTCCTACAACGGAAGGACAAAGGCAAGTCACAGCCTCATGTGACTACTTGGAGGGATTATGTCTTCAAGCAGAACTTGACGGACTCTACGAAGGTTCGGTTTACGACTCCACAGGGACTGAAGCCCGCAGAAGTAACCTCCGAAATGAGCCGACTAGGCGAGAAGGCTCCTCGTTCAAATGAGAGTGGCGAGGATGTATACAGCTATTTCTGGCATTGCGTGCACCGGATGTCATCCAAGGCAGTGTTGACTGCGTACTTGATGATATGGCTCCGGGACTGTGTGTTCTCAGGTGGGTCAGGCTCTGTGGAGAGGGTGACCCGAAACCTCATTTTGCCAGCAGTGAAACTGGCTTTTGGTCGCCCTTTGGCTCTCCTCCCTGCGATGGTGTGTAACCTGCTGCGGGGTTTGAGGGATTTTGCGGATGACGTGGTCCATGAGAGGGGCAGGACAGACAAATTTTCCCGCGCTGAGCTACCATTCCATTATTTGATGGGATGGTTGATTCTGCATCACCCGAATGTGATGAGTCCGGGTCCTGAAGACGATCATGTTGGAGGTGACGCCTTTATCCGCCGTTTCTACAAGAGGAAGTGGCTGCACTCCGGCGTCCCCGTTTGTAGGAGAGTCTTATCTTATCTTTAGGGGTGGGAGATTGTCAAGGTCAGTCCCATTTTTAAAGATTTTGAGGCTGACCAAGATTTGGAAGACTCTGGTGAGGATGCGATCACTCTGCCGAAATGGGGGTTTCGTTGGTTGTAGAGTATTCGGCCTTTCCACTTGGTCTACCGAAACCAGAATAAGTGTTATCTGGAGCCATATCTGTCGAGCCGGTTTGCTCGCCAGTTTGGTTACACCCAGCTAATGTTACGGAACCCCAGTAACAGTCTAGGGTTTGCTGGAAGTTTGCTCGATGGAGCCCGGAGTTGGAAATATTATAATGCCGGGTGCACTGGGGTTCGTTTTAATACACCAGTTCACAACCCTTGGCCACAGATCCTGTATTCGGCCGTTAAGCTGTATTGCGCCATGAATACTATAACACCCAATTTTCCAGATGAATGTAATTTTGAAATTTTACAATTTTAATTATTAATTATTGATATTTGATTCACATTATGATTTTTAGTAATTTTTAATAATTTTTAAACTATTTAAGAATTGGTTTAAGTCATGACTTGTGATTTTGATGTGCTGCTAGTGAAACCTGAGAGACTGTATGACCTAGAGCCTAACCATGTCATTATGATGATTTAATTATTATTTTTAGCCTAGGGGTAATTTGGTCATTTTGACTTATTTGAATTATTGGTGATTTAATGAATTGGTGAATTCTAGTTTGACTTTGACTTGTTGAGACCTAGTGGACTAGCCTAGAACCTAACCCTAGCTATGGTAGCCCTAGTCTAACTTAGGTTAACCTACTTTTAGTCATTAGAGACTAATTTTGGAATAGGAGGATTAGTTTGAGTGAAATCATTTCATGATTTATGGTTTAATGAAATGACTTATGATTTCATGACTTAATGACTTATGACTTGGCCCATGGCCCATAACTAGAAGCCCTAACCCTAACCAAACCCTAAATGACCAGCCACATAGGGATCCCCACCCTATTTAAACACTTATTCTTTAGGGCTTGCCTCTTTTTAACATTCCAACACTTGGAGAAAAGAGAGGTATTCTTCCCCCTTCCAAAAATTCTCATTTATTCATTTGATCTCCTTTTTCATCCTAATCTTTTGCATTAGGTTCTAATTTTTGTATATTTAATATTTCTGGAGGTTAATCTCAGCTTTGGGCTCATTTGGAGCATTTGGCCATCAAGAGGAACACCCCCCATTTGGAGCCTTTTCTTATATTTTGCACCTATAGGTAAAACTCCTCATATTGATTTAAATTGCTGTTTTCTTTGCATTTAGGGCTAGATCTAGGAGTCCCCTAGCTGTCCCTAGAATTTTGGCACAATTCGTGTCCGTATCGGACACGTATCCATTTGATAGGTTAGGTGTTTGATGTAATACCTCAACCAACATTTTGTTCAAATTTTTGAAATGTATTTGAATAGAATCTTAGCTCTAGGGCTTGCTTAATTATTTTTGTTATTAATTCTTGATTTTGGTGTCGTGTCGTGTCCACACGAGGACACGAACACGCTGTCTATGCACTGTCCCTGTGTCCTGCATCACGGGGTCTGTTTCTCCCGACACAGGATACGTGGACCCCCCAAATTTTGCGTGAGTGTTGGGGCAGTGACTACCACCATGCTTCCAAAATTTGGGAGCATCTCGTTTTGTGTGCGAGGAGAAATCCTCCCTGCACTGGTCGTAGCCTGACGCACGCGCGCGCGAGAATCGCGTCTGATACGCGTCTCGTGCACGCGACACGAGTCACGTGGACACTGCACAGGCTGTGGGACACACTCTCCTAGTCCTGGCGAACACTTAGACATGTGCACGAGGTGTCTAGTGTAGTGAGTCGTGTCCACGAGAGCTTGACACGGCTGCACGAGCCTGTCTGTGCACTGAAATTTTCTGATTTCTGATACTGTGTATTTCACATTCTTGGACACATTGTATCTTATTATTTTGGACACGATTGGCTCCCAAGACATGTGGGGTATGTCCCTAATCTTTGTACACCTAGTTTTCCAAATTTAGTTCGATTTTGACCTTGAAATTGATTTCGAACTGTGGACACTAACAGTTCTCAGATTTCTTTAGGTTTGGGGTTTCTTTTTGATTCAAAAATTCCTGAGATTTATGAATGTTGCTGATTAATTGCTAAGTTAGATTCAAACACATGTGTTTTAGATTACCTAAATGTTGGCTAAGGGTTGTGTTGAAGTTTGGAATATCGAAGTTGGTATGGGACTGCTTGTAAACTATTTTTTTATACACTGTTAAACTGTCACTTAAATTTTAGAATTCCTGTGACACAACTCTGATACTGTTGACACATGTTCACCTTCACTCCAAGATACTTTGGCACATGCTGAACACACATGACACACATTACCTGACACTTAAACTTGTTAACACTAACTGCATTCTGATTCTAGATGTATCAGAGCTGCATTCTCTGTTGCACCTACACTTGACACATCACTAATTCTGAGATTTAATCATTCCCAGTTTTGCACTACCATTTCCTGTGTCACACACACAGTTTTCTTGATTATTCGATTTCTGAACACCTATCTAACTGCCAATACATGGGTATTAATTCCTGCTAGGTTAGATTTTCAATTTAGATTATGTTTTGTATTAGTGAATAGGATTTTGGTTATGGGTGGGGGAATGTCCTTGCCACATTGCCTGAGATTTAAATCTCAGTTCATGTACATTGTTTAGTTTCCTGTCCACATTGACACCCTATCATTGATACACTATACTCTTTTCAAATTCTGAGACTTATTTCCATCTTTATAAAAATAAAAAAACTGATTGATGCTTCATTTTATATTTGATTCAGGAACATTGTGATACCTGTTTTATTCCCATTCCCAACTGAGTTTAGGTTCTACTGATGTCTGAGAAATGGTGTGGGGTTTATGTTTGGTGTTGGGAATTGAGATTTAAATTGTGTTTGGGTTGGATTATAGGGACTGTCAACAAATTCCTGAGAACACATTGTGTTGAACTATCACATGCTTTTGCTGTTTTATACTGTCTTTTACACACAAAAACTGAAGTTAGCATCTATACAAACACTAGACTGAGAACAGCCCTTTCAATCCACACACACACCCTACACTCTTGTTTTCAGATTTTTCATAGACTCACACCCCTCTACACATGTATACACACACAATAGATGCACACATTGTTCACTGTCATGATTTAAAACACAGCTACTCACACACCCACACATATGTTACACATCATATTTTGGGCTAAAATTTCCTGAGTTTGTACCACAATGTATATGACACTCTCACTCATGACACACACCCTCTAGTCTATCACACATTCACACACACATATCACTTGACACATGTACTTGTGATCCCCCTCTCTATATACATATGTATATATATATATATATATATATATATATATATATATATATATATATATATATATATATATATATATATAAAAAAAAATATATATATATATATATATATATATATATATATATATATATATATATATATATATATATATATATATATATATATATATATATATGTAATGTCATATATGGTTCATTAGGAGCCTATATACTAATAAGTGTTTTCCATAATAGTTGTGTAGGCTATGTTATTTTGTATAACACATCAATATGTGATTTTTCCTATTAGCTTGTATATATATATATATATATATATATATATATATATATATATATATATATATATATATATATATATATATATATATATATATCTATTTAAAATATATATATATATATATATATATATATATATATATATATATATATATATATATATATATATATATATATATATATCCTACATAGATTGTATGATATGTATACATGTGTTTGGTTTAGATATAGATATTGAATATGGTTTTGCTTAGCCCATGGCCTAGTCTCTTAGCCTATGGCCTATGGTTGTGCCTGTGTGTCAGTATGGAGCCTAGATTAGACTTGTGTAGTCTAGTTAGACTTAGAATATCCTTGTTAGACTAGTTTGACTAGTTTGACTTAGGTTTGACTTGGTTGACCTAATTTGACTTCTAGGGTTGACCAGAGTTGACTTAGAGTTGACTTTGACCTAGACTGACCTAGAAGTCATGTAGATTGCATCATAAACATCAATTACCTTATTTTAAATACATTATAACCTGTACTGTTCTATTTAGGACATTGTGACTCCGGTACAGACATCTGACATTATACTACTCTTTTCAGAGTATCAGTCGAGTACATTCTCTGATAGTTCTCTTATTTATTTGCCAGTTACTGTATTTCAGTTCTATTTAGTTTTATGTGATTCTCTGATACCACACGTATAGATATTTCTGGATTCATGTATGCGACACACTCACCATATTATCTGGCCTCTATTACTGGAATCACTGGAATTATTCCGGAATCTATTTCTGGAATCATCATATTTTGGCTGGACTCATCTCGATTCTCATGTCGAATTCTGGATTCATTTGTATTGCGGGGCGGGGAAATATTGAGTAAGACATAGACATACCCCAAATCTGGAATCTCCAACTGGAATCTACTGGAAGCATAGCCATCTCTCGCCTGATCAGTGAGAGGTGTGCCTGATTATCCACAGCCGTTTACATGTCGATCTCGGTATTTTAAAACATACTATTAGAATAGCTGGACTCACCTGGATTCTTGATCACTACCTAGAATCATCTGGTACTGGATTCATCTTGTATTAGATTCATCTCGTACTGGATTATAGCAGTTTACACTTGTTTTACATTTACTGCCGGGACTTATCATGTTACTTTAGTTCAGCTAGATTTATTTACAGTCGTCATTGCCATCATTCTTCTCTTGTTAGTTACTTTACTTTCCTTGTACCTTACTGTTTCTCTATACCATCACCTGTATTAAAACTGCCATATTTATCAATAAAACTGTCTATAACTGCTTTATAGTTCTCTGTCATTTACTTGGGTTTTCTTGATGAGTTGTACTCGTTCCTGTCCTGACTTGACCTGTTGAAAATTTTACAGATGACTGCCCTGAGGACACATGCCCTACATATTACTGTAGAGATGGTTTAGCTACCTATGGCCCCGACACTCAGGAGTGATTGTGAGATTATCTAGTTGTTGTTTAGCTTTTATGTTTAGAACTGGAGCTGTATGTAGTTGAGATTGTGTTTGAGATTGTAGTTAAGATTTGTAGTTGAGATCATCTGAGTTTATATTATTAGTTGTTGGTTTTATCTTTGTTATTAGTTTTAGATTTTATCTTCTGTGATATCTTATCGTTCTTAGACTGTGATTGAGATTCATTATATCTATACTTGTCCTCCGTTCGGAGTTGAGATTTGACAAGTACATTATATAATTGCGTGAGTTGTTGATTAGATAGTAACCTCGGACAGCGTTCTACCGCCGACACTGCGGCGTAGGCTGGGCGTAGTTACGTGCTCGTACCCTCACAGCGGGTGCGGGTCGTGACACATTTTTAGTGGTGGTCCATGCAGGTCGAGAGTCGCATTAGTACGATATCGTGGTAGTACGATGACTTAGTTGTACTGCTGTGAGCCTGCGATAGGATTGAGAGATAGGCTTTAACGGAGAGGTACTCAATCACAGTTAGGAAAAATTCTGCTTCAATTCATGCCATCTACATATCTTACTGATTGTCTTCTTTGAAATAAATTGTCCTCCTTTGATTTTATCGATTCCTGCTCAGTATTAACTTTCTTTTCGATCTGTCTTTAGGATGATGGAGACACGATCACATCGCTCTGGTACAGTAGCCGCTGCAGAGGGGTCTGCCACCTCTCACCTTCAGCAGCCAGCCCTGGTACCGCAGCCCCAGTCATGCCAGCTGGGGTGGATGTTTCAGCAGCTTTCGGAGATCCATCAGCTGGGGTGGGTGTTCCATCAGCTGAGAGGCAGAGTCCGGTGCTTCCCGAGATCCTTCCACCACAGCAGCCTCCACCTGCGGGGATGGTAGATGCTGCTCATCTATTTTTTTTTGTGGAGAGGATTCTGGCGTCTCACCAGCAGCAGCAGCAGTGGCAGACTGCCGATTATCGTCAGGGGATTGACGAGGCCCACCAGCTGGTTCGTACTACAGTAGAGATGGTGACTGCTCAGGGGGAGCAGCAGCAGCCTCGTCGGAAGGAGAAGGATATACAGGACTTCCAGAAGATGTACCCCAGAGAGTTTCTAGGCACTGAGGGCATTCATTATGCAGACGACTGGATAGAGCATATCGAGGAGATATTCAGGCTGGCAGAGATACCAGATTGACTCCATATCGAGGCGGCGGGCAGTCAGATACAGGACTTAGCCCGTGCGTGGTACCAGACAGATCCCAGGGTGGGAGTTGAGGGCCATACTTGGGCCCAGGTCAAGGAACTGTTCAAGGAGCAGTTCTTTTCTGATGTGGCCTTGGGAGGCATAGAAGCACAATTTGAGGGTCTGGTTCAGGGAATCCAGACGGTAGCTGAGTACGGTAGGGAGTTTTGTCGATTGGCCCGGTTCATAGATGAATTGACTGAGAAGACGAAGGCGAGGAAGTTCCGCCGAGGCTTGATTCGGGAGGTTCGGTCGCTGACTAAGAACGACCGGAACGCTACCTTTGCGGAGATATTTTTTGGGGCTATGGCAGCAGAGGACGACCTAGGGTTGAAGTTGAAGAAGGGTCGTGACTTCCAGAGTGGTAGCAGCAGCGGAGGCCAGGCCAAGAGGCCTCATGTTCAGATTCAGCAGACCCGGGCACCAGTGATGGTTCAGCAGGTGCAGCATCAGCATCGGGGTCAGGACCCGAAGGCAATTAGTTGTTCCTACTGCAGGAAGGTGGGACACACCAGGGAGCAGTGTAGGAAGAGGCTGAAGGTTTGCTATTCCTGTGGGTCTGAAGCCCACCAGAAGATAGACTGTCCCATTGCACCTCCTCTTGAGGGAGCTAGGCCACCTGTAGCTCAGCACCAGAGGGGGGGAGCTTTTGCGATGGCGGTCGAGGAGACCGACGCTGCAGGTGATGGGTTAGCAGGTTTGTCCTTCTCATTCTTCTTCCCACTTTCCTGTATGATTCCATTAGTACCTGCCAGGATATTATTTTGATTTCTAGATAGTGTAGCGACCCCGTTCGAGACTGTAAAATCACGACCAGTAGGTTTGTGTTGTTTCGACCTTGATTTGCTGGGGGTTTGACCTAGTAGGGATGCGATCATTTTAATTTCGAGGACGAAATTTTTCTAAGGTGGGTAGGATTGTAACACCCAGTTTTCCAGATGAGGGTAATTTTGAAATTTTGTAATTTTAATTATTAATTATTGATATTTGATTCACATTATGATTTTTAGTGATTTTTAATAATTTTTAAAATATTTAAGAATTGGTTTAAGTCATGACTTGTGATTTTGATGTGCTGCTAGTGAAACCTGAGAGACTGCATGACCTAGAGCCTAACCATGTCATTATGATTAATTAATTATTATTTTTAGCCTAGGGGTAATTTGGTCATTTTGACTTATTTGAATTATTGGTGATTTAATGAATTGGTGAATTTTAGTTTGACTTTGACTTGTTGAGACCTAGTGGACTAGCCTAGAACCTAACCCTAGCTATGGTAGCCCTAGTCTAACTTAGGTTAACCTACTTTTAGTCATTAGAGACTAATTTTGGAATAGGAGGATTAGTTTGAGTGAAATCATTTCATGATTTATGGTTTAATGAAATGACTTATGATTTCATGACTTAATGACTTATGACTTGGCCCATGGCCCATAACTAGAAGCCCTAACCCTAACCAAACCCTAAATGACCAGCAACATAGGGATCCCCACCCTATTTAAACACTTATTCTTTAGGGCTTGCCTCTTTTTAACATTCCAACACTTGGAGAAAAGAGAGGTATTCTTCTCCCTTTCAAAAATTCCTATTTATTCATTTGATCTCCATTTTCATCCTAGTCTTTTGCATTAGGTTCTAATTTTTGTATATTTAATATTTCTGGAGGTTAATCTCAGCTTTGGGCTCATTTGGAGCATTTGGCCATCAAGAGGAACACCCCCCATTTGGAGCCTTTTCTTGCATTTTGCACCTATAGGTAAAACTCCTCATATTGATTAAAATTGCTGTTTTCTTTGCATTTAGGGCTAGATCTAGGAGTCCCCTAGCTGTTCCTGGAATTTTGGCACAATTCGTGTCGGTTTCGTGTCCGTATCGGACACGTATCCATTTGATAGGTTAGGTGTTTGATGTAATGCCTCCACCAACATTTTGTTCAAATTTTTGAAATGTATTTGAATAGAATCTTAGCTCTAGGGCTTGCTTAATTATTTTTGTTATTAATTCTTGATTTTGGTGTCGTGTCGTGTCCACACGAGGACACGAACACACTGTCTGTGTACTATCCCTGTGTCCTGCATTACGGGGTCTGTTTCTCCCGACACAGGACACATGGACACCCCAAATTTTGCGTGAGTGTTGGGGCAGTTACTGCCACCATGCTCCCAAAATTTGGGAGCATCTCGTTTTGTGTGCGAGGAGAAATCCTCCCCGCACTGGTCGTAGCCTGACGCACGCGCGCACGAGAATCGCGTCTGATACGCGTCTCGTGCACGCGACACGAGTCATGTGGACACTGCGCAGGCTGTGGGACACACTCTCCTAGTCCTGGCGAACACTTAGACACGTGCACGAGGTGTCTAGTGTAGTGAGTCGTGTCCACGAGAGCTTGACACGGCTGCACGAGCCTGTCTGTGCATTGAAATTTCTTAATTTCTGATACTGTGTATTTCACATTCATGGACACATTGTATCCTGTTATTTTGGACACGATTGGCTCCCAAGACATGTGGGGTATGTCCCTAATCTTTGTACACCTAGTTTTCCAAATTTAGTTTGATTTTGACCTTGAAATTGATTTTGAACTGTGGACACTAACAGTTCTCAGATTTCTTCAGGTTTGGGGTTTCTTTTTGATTCAAAAATTCCTGAGATTTATGAATGTTGCTGATTAATTGCTAAGTTAGATTCAAACACATGTGTTTTAGATTACCTAAATGTTGGCTAAGGGTTGTGTTGAAGTTTGGAATATCGAAGTTGGTATGGGACTGCTTGTAAACTGTTTTTTTATACACGGTTAAACTTTCACTTAAATTTCAGAATTCCTGTGACACAACTCTGATACTGTTGACACATGTTCACCTTCACTCCAAGATACTTTGGCACATGCTGAACACACATGACACACATTACTTGACACTTAAACTTGTTAACACCAACTGCATTCTGATTCTAGATGTATCAGAGCTGCATTCTCTGTTGCACCTACACTTGACACATCACTAATTCTGAGATTTAATCATTCCCAGTTTTGCACTACCATTTCCTGTGTCACACACACAGTTTTCTTGATTATTCGATTTCTGAACACCTATCTAACTGCCAATACATGGGTATTAATTCCTGCTAGGTTAGATTTTCAATTTAGATTATGTTTTGCATTAGTGAATAGGATTTTGGTTATGGGTGGGGGAATGTCCTTGCCACATTGCCTGAGATTTAAATCTCAGTTCATGTACATTGTTCAGTTTCATGTCCACATTGACACCCTATCATTGATACACTATACTCTTTTCAAATTCTGAGACTTATTTCCATCTTTATAAAAATAAAAAAACTGATTGATGCTTCATTTCATATTTGATTCAGGAACATTGTGATACCTGTTTTATTCCCATTCCCAACTGAGTTTAGGTTCTACTGATGTCTGAGAAATGGTGTGGGGTTTATGTAGGGCTGTGCACAATTAAGTCAAACCGACCAAATCGAACAAAGCCAAACCGAATCGATTGGTTTTAAACCGAACCGGTGGTTCGGTTGGTTTGGTTCGGCTGCAATTTTTCAAAACCGACCGGTTCGGTTTGGTTTACGGTTTTGTTATGCTAAAAACCGTCTAAACCGAACCGAACCGAACCAAATCATTGTTAAATAATTACGGTTGGCCGGTTGGGTATGAGTTGATTGGGTTGTATTATACATGTTTGGTTCATTTATTCACATCACAACCATTTATCAAGTTAAAGTTGAAAGAGCTCTCTCTCTCTAGTCTCAAAGAGGAGTGCTAGCGGCTCATATTCTTTTCTAATTGCTCATGTGCACATGAAAGGGACTTTTGGTTGAATGTATATGATTTTTTTTTAATGTATAATTGGCATTTTTCTCCACCTGTAAAGCGCAAGTTGAATTGAATCTGCTGAATTGTATTTACTGTTGCAGTGTAGAAGTTGACTGAGGTTTCACAAAAGAAAAAAAACATACAGTCCACTTTTTTATGTGATCAAAACCGACCAAGTCGAACCGATCCAAACCGAACCAAGTCGGTCGGTTTTAAAACCGAACCGACCATTTGGTTGGTTTGGTTCGGTTTTGTTTATTTTCAAACCGATTAACTTCGGTTCGACTTCGGTTGGGACCAAATAGGTCGACCACCGACCGATGCACACCCCTAGGTTTATGTTTGGTGTTGGGATTTGAGATTTAAATTGTGTTTGGGTTGGATTATAGGGACTGTCAACAAATTCCTAAGAACACATTGTGTTGAACTATCACATGCTTTTGCTGTTTTATACTGTCTTTTACACACAAAAACTGAAGTTAGCATCTATACACACACTAGACTGAGAACAGCCCTTTCAATCCACACACACCCTACACTCTTGTTTTCAGATTTTTCATAGACTCACACCCCTCCACACATGTATACACACACAATAGATGCACACATTGTTCACTGTCATGATTTAAAACACAGCTACTCACACACCTACACATATGTTACACATCATATTTTGGGCTGAAATTTCCTGAGTTTGTACCACAATGTATATGACACTCTCACTCATGACACACACCCTCTAGTCTTTCACACATTCACACACACATATCACTTAACACATGTACTTGTGATCCCACTCTCTATATACATATGTATATATATATATATGTAATGTCATATAATGTTGTATATGGTTCAATAGGAGCCTATATACTAATAAGTGTTTTCCATAATAGTTGTGTAGGCTATGTTATTTTGTATAACACATCACTATGTGATTTTTCCTATTAGCTTGTATAAATATATATATATATGTATCCTATATAGATTGTATGATATGTATACATGTGTTTGGTTTAGATATAGATATTGAATATGGTTTTGCTTAGCCCATGGCCTAGTCTCTTAGCCTATGGCCTATGATTGTGCCTGTGTGTCAGTGTGGAGCCTAGATTAGACTTGTGTAGTCTAGTTAGACTTAGAATAGCCTTGTTAGACTAGTTTGACTAGTTTGACTTAGGTTTGACTTGGTTGACCTAGTTTGACTTCTAGGGTTGACCAGAGTTGACTTAGAGTTGACTTTGACCTAGATTGACCTAGAAGTCATGTAGATTGCATCATAAACATCAATTACCTTATTTCAAACACATTATAACCTGTACTGTTCTATTTAGGACATTGTGACTCCGGTGCAGACATCTGACATTACACTACTCTTTTTAGAGTATCAGGCGAGTACATTCTCTGATAGTTCTCTCATTTATTTGCCAGTTACTGTATTTCAGTTCTATTTAGTTTTATGTGATTCTCTGATACCATACGTATGGATATTTCTGGATTCATGTATGCGACACATTCACCATATTATCTGGCCTCTATTACTGGAATTACTGGAATCATTCCGAAATCTATTTCTGAAATCATCATTTTTTGGCTGGACTCATCTCGATTCTCGTGTCGAATTCTGGATTCATTTGTATTGCGGGGCGGGGAAATATTGAGTAAGACATGTAGACATACCCCAAATCTGGAATCTCCAACTGGAATCTACTGGAAGCATAGCCATCTCTCGCCTGATCAGTGAGAGGTGTGCCTGATTACCCACAGCCGTTTACATGTCGATATCGGTATTTTAAAACACACTATTAGAATAGCTGGACTCACCTGGATTCTTGATCACTACCTAGAATCATCTGGTACTGGATTCATCTTGTATTAGATTCATCTCGTACTGGATTATAGCAGTTTACACTTGTTTTACATTTACTGCCTGGACTTATCATGTTACTTTAGTTCAGCTAGATTTATTTACAGTCGTCATTGCCATCATTCTTCTCTTGTTAGTTACTTTACTTTCCTTGTATCTTACTGTTTCTCTATACCATCACCTGTATTAAAACTGCCATATTCATCAATAAAACTGTCTATAACTGCTTTATAGTTCCCTGTCATTTACTTGGATTTTTTTTGATGAGTTGTACTCGTTCCTGTCCTGACTAGACCTGTTGAAAATTTTACAGATGACTGCCCTGAGGACACATGCCCTACATATTACTGTGGAGATGGTTTAGCTACCTATGGCCCCGACACTTAGGAGTGATTGGGAGATTATCTAGTTGTTGTTTAGCTTTTATGTTTAGAGCTGGAGCTGTATGTAGTTGAGATTGTGTTGAGATTGTAGTTGAGATTTGTAGTTGAGATCTTCTGAGTTTATATTATTAGTTGTTGGTTTTATCTCTGTTATTAGTTTTAGATTTTATCTTCTGTGATATCTTATCGTTCTTAGACTGTGATTGAGATTCATTATATCTATACTTGTCCTCCGTTCGGAGTTGAGATTTGACAAGTATATTATATAATTGCGTGAGTTATTGATTAGATAGTAACCTAGGACAGCGTTCTACCGCCGACACTGCGGCGTAGTCTGGGCATTGTTACGTGCTCGTACCCTCACAGCGGGTGCGGGTCGTGACAAATACTGTGCCTCCTGATTACGATAGGGAGACTAGTTTCATCGTTGGAACTCAGCTAGAGGCTATGAAGAACATGTTGGCGGCGGCCCAGTCATATCGTCCACCAGAGTTGGTGGGATATCGGGCTGCTGCTGTAGCATCAACGGGAGGCACTCGGGAAGATCGCCCAGCTGGAAAGAGGCGGGCTGACCCGGAAGCCGGTTCATCTGTACCAAAACGGCCAAGAAAAACGACGACTCCAAAGGCTACGGGAATGTCGCTTGTAACGTCAATGGAATCAGTTCCTGCTAAGGTAAAGACGTTCTCCAAAATCTGGCCCCTTCTATCATTTTTGTGACATATGCTTTCCTTTTGTAGGAACCGTTGAAGAAGAAGACCCGGGTTTCGAAATCGGACGTCAGTAAACCGAAAGAGGTGGCGAGCTCTTCTGATGAGCACATTCCTCCGATTGTAATGTCTCCCGTGGAGGAGAATCCTGACAACATCGTTCCTGCGGAGATTTTAGTATCTCTAGATTATGTTGGAAGGAAAACTGAGGTTGAAATAATTCTCGGGAGGGTTCAAGATGCCGTGGGGACTTCTGACATTGAGGACCCAGTAGATAAGGGGCTTCCGGATGAGGAAGTGGAGTGGAGTTCGTCGTCTTCGGATGACGTTGCCCCAGAGATAAGTGAGCCTGTTGCAGGAGCAACAGACATGATTGAAACAGAGGAGAGGACTGACTCCCCTCCTTGTCATGATGAGGGGAGGTCGGCTGTATCATTGTCGAGCCCTACCCCAGACCCAGCAGTGGAGGCTGAGGTGGCTGCCGACCAGGAGGCAGCGACAGATTCTATCCCCGCGGAGGGATCCGATGAGGAAGGTGAGAATCGTCCGCCGAGCCTGACTCCAGGGGAGCCGAGTCAGGAAACAAGTGCTGATCTCGCTGCTTTGCCAGAGGGGAAAGGTCCCGTGCGGCCTGCTGACAGTGTGTTAGAGATGGAGGAGATAGGTCCTGACGTTGGTGGTCCCTCCAAGCTTGGGAAGGGTAAGGGTTTACTGGAACCCCCCGTTGCTCCTTCCACTTGGGGTACGATATCGACGCCCCTCTCGGCTCCTTCCGTTCTTTTGGCTCCTCGGGCCAGTGGCGAAGTTCAAGCCCCTGTTGAGGGGGAGTCGTTGATGCCGAGGTTTCAGCCTCGCAGATCGGAGCCGGCGAGTCTTCTTCTGGTCCGCCGTCTAGAGCAGCTCCTCCAACTCCTGCTATGACACCGCAAGTGCTGGCGGATGCGGATGAGTACGTGAAGTTTATCATTGAGGAGGTGTACAAGATGTTGCAGAGGGGCGTATCGGCGGTGATGAATGCCAATGGGAGTTTTGCAACGGCAAAAACCATGGCGCTCCCTCACATTGGTCTGATACGTTCCCCCCAGGGCCATGATCATATGGCCGAGATTCTGGAGGCATCGGTGGCCGAGCTCGACCAGCTGCTTTCCGAGTTTCAGTGTATCCAGCGAAATGATCTCTCCACCCTGATAGGCGCAGAAAAGGAGAAGTTGATCGCTGAAACTGAGTCATCTTATCAGGCCACCATGGCTGTCTGGGAACACGAGGTGGCCGAAACTGAAGCTGCGGTGGAGAGGCTATCTCATTCCACGCAGGAGAAGGTGGAGTTGCGAGCTGCGTTGGATGCTAGTATAGCGGAGGTTAATGCCAAGATTCGCCTTCTTGAAGACTAGCGGGCCCAACTCTTGTTAGATGCTGAGCGAGTCCAAGATGAACATGTAGCATCTAAGGAGGAGGAAGCGGCTTTCACCCGCCAGGCTCTTTTCCTGGCCCAGCAGCGGCAACAGTTGGACGAGAAGCATGAGGATGACACTTCTCCTGAGGCCATAGAAATGATGCGTCAAGAAGCCGAACGTCGAGTCCTGGCGACCGCAGAGACTCGGGCGGCAGCCTTAAAGCGTCAGATCGAAGAGCTTTCAGCCAATCCTGGTGATGCTTAGGGATTGTTCTCTCTTTTTTTTGTTATTTTGTGTAATTTGCAACTCCTGCTGGGGATGTAATTCTTTACTTTTAAATAAAGAATAAAGAGTTTTGTGATGTGTTCATTCTTGCTGTCATGAATTGGATGATTTATGTGGACCTACTATCTTTTGTGCACCTTAATTTTTAGGTACAGATAATAAGTTTGAGAGAACCGACATGTTTGCTCAGAGGTAATATGGACGTGGCAAATATAGGATTCAAATGATGGAATCTTCCTACTCAGATGTGTTATGGACATAGTAGGAATGACTTCTAGGGGGTACGCGGAACTACTTAGAGGTGATGTGGATATGGAAGTTCTGCAATCAATGTACGGCAATGCAGGGGTTGTCTGTACGAGATGTTTACTCAGAGGTAATATGGACGTGGTAAACATGATGGATATCGTAGTCTTACGGAGCGTAGGATTTCGCTTTGTAGGGCATAGAGGAGCAACTCAGAGGTAATGTAGACGTAGTTGTCCTTCTACTGGAGGATAGAACGCCACGGAACAGCTGGGTTCCGGAAGCGTAAGATTTTGTGGAGGGAAGGTGTACGTGAGCCCTGATGATTGGGTCCACAGACTCCCTTGTTGGGTGGAGATAGAAGTACGTGTCTGAAGGATGTCAAGAGTAGTACTTCTTTAGGAACTTGCCGTTGATGGGCATCATGAACAAGTCTCCATTTGATCGGGCGAGGCGGTAAGCACCATTTGAGTATACCGTCTCTATGATGAAAGGTCCCTCCCATTTGGGCTCAAACTTTCCTGGTGTTTTGTGTGTCAAAACCATCGACCTCCTGATTGCCAGAACCAGGTCGCCTACTTGGAAAGTCCTCTGCTTGACCTTCTTGTTGAAAGCCTGTGATATACGGGCTTGATAGAGTTCGATGCGCTGTTGAGCTAGGAGACATTTTTTGTCAAGTACCTCCAGTTCTTGCAGACGGCGACGTTGATTGTCTTCCTATATGAGTTGATTTGTGATCGCTACACGGAGTGAGGGTATCTGGATCTCGAGAGGCAGTACCGCTTCGCTTCCGTAGACTAAGGAAAATGGTGTGTTGCCCGTCGGGGACCGTACCGTTGTATGGTAGGCCCAAAGGCATTCGCCAAGCTTTTCGTTCCAGTTGCGTTTGTTGGATGACACGACTTTTTTGAGTAGCCTGACGATAGTCTTGTTAAACGTCTCGGCCAATCCGTTTGCTGCCGGATTGTAGGCGGTCGATGCCACGTTCTGGATGCGATTCTTGTCGCAGAATCTGCTGAAAACATGGCTGATAAATTGTGGACCGTTATCGTGGATAATCCTTCGAGGTAACCCAAAATGATTGATGACATGGTGCTTGATGAAGCTGACCACCCTAGAGCTCTTTACTTCTGCCAGTGGAACTGCTTCTGCCCATTTGGAGAAGTAGTCGGTGATGGCTACAATGAAATGGTGTCCCCTCGATGAAGGAGGGTGATCGGTCCTACAATGTCTATGCCCTAAGCTTCGAAGGGCCAAGAGGCGACCGTAGGATGTAGTGGTTCCGACGGTGTATGGATGATGTCGGCATGGAGCTGGCAAGCATGGCATTTCTTAGCATAGTCAATAGCGTCGGCTGCCATGGTTGGCCAGTAGTAACCCATGCGTCGCAGTCGATCCTGTAACTTAGGCCCAGGTTGATGAGCCCCGCAAGTTCTATCGTGCGCTTCTCGAAGGGCTTCGACTGCTTTCTCGTTGGATAAACATCGAAGGAGAAGTCCATCGTAGAAGCGTCGATACAGCATTTTAGTAGCTATATCGTAGTAGAATCGAAGGGAATGCCTCCTGACTGAGACGGCTTCCTTCGGGTCTTCTGGAAGAATTCCGTAGACAGCAAAGTCGATGAACGAGAACCTCCAGTCTCGGACATTAACACCAGTACTTGTTGACAAAGCATGGGCCATTTGTGAGCATAGGTTGTTTTTAGGACAGACTAAGTCTCGACCAACTACCGTGACGTAGTGCTGAGCCCCGAAGGGTGCCGCGAACGAGGCTGCGAGGCCAGCCAGAGCGTCGGCCTCCAGGTTTTCTAAACGGGGTACGTGTTCTATGAAGAACTTGGTGAAGGTTGAAATAATGTTCAATACAACTTCATGGTAAGGAACCAGATCTTCATGGCGAACTTTGTATTGCCCTCTGATCTGGTTAACGACGAGTTTTGAGTCGCCGTAGGCTTCCAAATGATCCACCTCCAGCTGTTGCGCCAGTTCGAGTCCCATGATGAGAGCGTTGTACTGGGTAACATTGTTGGAGCACGACTTCGAAAGGAAGTAAGCACGCTGGACGACCAGCTGATCGGGGGAGACTAAGACAACCCCCACTCCGGCGATGATTTGGCCTTTGGAGCCTGTTCTTGAAGCGCCATCAAAAAACATCCGCCAGACGGAGCTTTCTTCAGTGACATTTGATTCTTGGACCTCATCAGGGATGTCTTCATAGAGTCTTGAGGACTCTGGAATGGGGTGCGCGGCTAAAAAGTCGGCTAGAGCTTGACCCTTGACGGCTTTTTATGGAACGAACACCATGTTATACGGCGTCAACAGGATCGCCCATGTAGCTAGCCGGAAGTTCAATGATCCTGGCTTCGTCATGAGAACCCTGAGTGGATTGACTCAGGAGATGATATGAATTGTCTGGCCCGAAACATAATGGTGAGTCTTCTGGATGGCGAACACCAAAGCCAGACACTCCTTTTCAACGGGGTTGTACCGGTGTTCGGCCCCGATTAGTGTCCTTCTGAGGTAGTAGATAGCTTGCTCGTAGCCCGCATCGCTATTCTGAGCCAGCAGAGCGCCGAGGGAATGATCCATGGCACGGACGTAGAGGAGAAATAGTTTACCGGCGACGGGTGCAACCAGAACTGGTAGGCTCGTCAACTAAGCCTTGATATCATCGAAAACTTTCTGGCATTCCTCTATCCAGACATAGGAGACTCCCTTCTTCATGAGCTGGGTGAAGGGTTGACATTTTCCGGAAAGGTTTGCTATAAATCTTTGGATGTATGCCAGGCGCCCCTGCAGGCCTTGAAGTTCTCAGAGGTTCTTCGGAGGGTCCATATCAAGGATAGCTTTGGTCTTCTCGGGATCGACATGAATGCCTTTCACCGTAATAATGAAGCCCAGGAACTTCTCGCTAGAAATCCTAAGAAAGGATTTAGCGGGGTTCATCTTGAGTTGATGCGCTCGTATGAGATCGAAGACTGTCTTCAGGTCTTGTAGGTGATCCCCTTTGAGACGGCTCTTGACTGCGATGTCATCGACATAGCACTCAACTGTCTTGCGAAGATGTTGACGGAAGATGGTACTCATAGCTCGTTGGTATATAGCACCAGCATTCTTCAAGCCGAAGGGCATCACTGTGTAGCAAAAAACCCCCTTCGGTGTCCTGAATGACGTGTATTTTGCGTCATCGGGGAACATCTTGATCTGATTGTAGCCCGAATATCCGTCCATGAAAGACATTCGTTCGAAGCCACATGTATTGTCGATCATCACGTCAGTGATTGGACGTGGGAATTTGTCCTTCGGGCAAGCGGTGTTGAGGTCTCTGAAGTCGATGCAGACCCGTATCTTTCTATTCTTTTTGGTGACATGGACGACGTTGGCCACCCAATCCGGGTGTTGTTCTTCACGGATAAACCTGCTGGTCAAGAGTTTGTCCACTTCTTGATCGATAGCGTTCATGATGTCAGGGCAAAAATGTCGCTGTTGTTGCTTTATAGGCTTGGCATCAGGTAAGATGTTAAGCCTATGCATCGCGATCTAAGGATCAAGTCCCAGCATATCATCGTAGATCCTGTCACGCCCCGCTCCCGTAGGAGCGATCATCCTCGCTAAGGCGTGATGCCGCACGGGCCTAGGTTGCGCCCGTGCTAGGCTAAGTCTAGAAACGGCTGATTTGAGCTAGGCCACAGAGTAGCACAGAGTGTCCCCATTTGCAGCGGAAAGTAAATGAACACAAGTTGAAGCAAATTCAAACTCTTTATTGATTCCCAAGAAGTTTATAAGCGGCACTAGGCCGAGATTACAAATCGCTCAAGCTATCTTTCTCTGAAACATAAAAGGAGTGCCAAGTGGCTTACAAGATGGAATAATTCATGGCGATGTTCCGATACATTATGTCTTGTATAGGGTGCTTCAGCTTCTTGCAACGCTCCAAGGCCCAAGAGTTAGCTCCGCGCCTTAGCACGTTCGAGGGAAGCTCCACACCCGATGATGACTCCTGCGTCCTGCAAGCAAACTGTGGGGTTATCAGTACATTGTTATGCAATGGTGGGGAGGCTAGCTCGCCCACAATGCTATCATTACCAAACACGTTCTATTTACTTTTGTGCTCCGTCTATCATTCATTGTCTTTCTAATGTTGCCTTAGGATCAGTTTTATGGCATATTTTATAACCTATCTCGTGTTGCCGAATTCAAGTGTTTGTATGGAAATACATGCACGACTTACCCATACTTACCGTCCGGCCTTTCCTGTCCAAAGTAAACCAAGTTAGACAATAATTCGTGTCATGACCCTGTCCCAATTTCTTGGGTCAAATCGGATCATGCCCAGCCTGCACCGTTGTTGAGACGGCGGCAGTAAGCTGTAATACTTATGCAGGTATTCAACAACACAAATTCAAATTGTCACAACTTTAATAATCCGATAATTAAAACTTGTCCAAACACAAAGTTTTCAATACAACCTACAACTGAAATAAAATAATTGTCTTCCACAATAACATAAGATGAAAATAAAACTAATTGGTAATCTCCTCATCATCATCCCCTGGTAGAACAGCCGGGTACAGTTCAGGATCATAGTAACTACTAATCAGTAGCTCTGCATCATCAATAGGACCTAAAAATATAGTCTCCAGTCAGGAGGGAGCAAAGTACAATTTATGATATTTTAATAATTGAAATAATAATAGAATTATGCATTTTTAAACAATTTGAAGTAAATGATTTTTCAACAGTTAAAACAGTGTGATGTGAATAGGCAATGAATATGACCGGATTGGGTTGTACAGTTATATCCTATTGATACGATATGGCTTATCCCCGTGTGTATGAGGGGTAAGCTAACACAGTCATTATACTATTTTGGATGTGGTCAAACTCATTACACTACTTCCCCAGTACCCAACGGTTAAACAGTCAATGCTCTCAGAGAGAGTTCCGTGTTGCCTCGTGGTTTAAATTTGCAGTAAAACTATTACTAAATAATTGTAAACTACCACAAACTGTACTTGCCTTTGTTTTATGACTGGAGTAGAATGTCACCGGGATTGAACTCAGACTTGTCCTCGAAATCCTACAATCGAGAAGTCTGCCTTAGATTCCAAAATTGCCATACTAGATGTGCTAGTTTCAATTTCTAATTTGTCCTAGTCAATTTTAATCTTTATTTAGATAACATAAACAAAACGCGTTATCGGTGCGTTATAATTATGAAACATCAATTTATATTTAATTTCTAGAAAAATTGTATTTATTGATTTATTTGGAAAAACTTAGTATTTTTATAAATATAAAACTAAGATTTTTCCTTTTTAATGAGAAATACATGAATTTCTATTTAAAAGTTTTACAACTTAACTTCTAAGTGATAAAACATTTATTATTTTTCTTTTTAAAATAAAATAAATAATTATTATTTTATACTACGTTCTCATGACAGAAAATCAACCAGAGAATAAAAGAAAACAAAAAATGAAAATAAAACCTAAGCTATTACACTTTCTCACAGCAGGAATAAACAAATGGGCTTATGCCCTTTTACAGACTTTATTACATAAATTTAAATAAGAAGAAGACATTTGTTAGTCTCTAAAAAATCCTATAATTTAGTTACAAAATAAAATAATAATTTAAATTAACTTGAATTAATTTACGAGTCTCAGATATTGGTCCAATCGTCAAATATAGCTAATGCCTCAAAGTCCAGTAAAACCGGGTTCGTTTGCACTTAGCCAGGGCCCATGGACCGGTATGGTCGTCGCCCGATAATCAAAACCAAGTTTAATAAATCTTTTGCAAAAGCCGATTTTAGGAATTATAGATTTTATAGAAAATTTCCTTTTAAAATATTTCTGAAAATTCGGACAGCATTCCCTCTGTTTTCGGGATAACCCAAAACAGGGAAAAGTGTGCCATAATTTCCTACAAATTATCCCAAACCAGGGAAACCCAAATATCATATAAATTATGTCCACAGAAAATATTTCCGAAACAATTTCGGAAAACCCGAGAGGAAACCACAGAACCATAAAGAACCAGAACCAACATTCAGAAAAATCCGAACTAACCGAAACCAAAGAAACTCTTCTAAAAGTTATTCGAAAAACCCGAAACGAAACGGAAATCTCGAAACTAAATCAGAATAATAAACCGAAAATCTACAGAAACTTGCCAAAGGCAAATTCGAAAATTCCGAAGGATCGGAAACTTCACAACCGATTTCCGTTGCGGGATCAGGACCAATTTCATCATCGACACAAACCCAAGGGACAACTACTGAGATTAACAGAGGTTACCCAAAACTTGACGTAATCTGAAGGGTAGCCTCAGATTCGGAACAACAAGCCAGACACGAATCGGGCGGTCGGATCGGGAACGGAGTGAGCGCGAGGAGGTACTGGAACAGCGGCCGGAAAGCAGCACGCAGGGCTCGGATCGACCGGGAGGGTGCGCTGGACTCGGCGGGTAGCGGCACAGCCTCAGAAAAGTGGCGCCGACAGAGGGGACGGCGGATCCGGCCTGGGGTCGGCCGAAAGCGTTCGACTGTGGTCGGGGCTCGCCGGAAAAAGTTAGGGTTAGGGTTTGGGGGTTAGGAAAAATGGGTTTGAGAGTGGTGTGAGGGATGGTAGGAGAGGAAGGGGTTTAAATAGGGAGAGATGAACGGGGGTTACCGGAATCCGGAGGGTTCCCGGCCGTTCGGAAAAAGGATCGCCAAGCGTCGGCCGAACTCCCGAGAAACTCTCGGTCTCAAAGAAAACCAACAGAGAGTTTCTCACTATCTAATAAGAATGAATGGTTTGGAAAATAAATTAATGGCTAATGGATACATAAAGCTTAAAGGGTTGCAAAATGGTTTATAGGTATGTATATTAGAAAGCTAAGGCTTCAAATGAGTTTAAATCTAATGGCCAAATATTCATGAATTTGGGTTTTGGGCCAAATAGTTTGGGCTTCTAACAAATGACAAGAAAGAATGACAACTAATATAATTTTTTTTAGAAAAATTGTAACTTAACCTTTTACAACTCTAAAAATTAATTTTAAAAAAATGTTCTATGGTTCCAATTGGGTTCGGGTCTGGCTGACAATCAAAATTCCAAGTTTTAATTATTTTGAAAAAAACTTTATACTTAACTGATTAAATAATAATAATAATACTAATATTAATTTAATAACACATAATTTAAATGATAAAAATTAATTACTAGAAAATTGCGGGTTTCACAATTCGTATATGTATCAACTTAACGCACTTCACGTAAACATTAAAGCCAAGGGCGTGTCCCTGCCTCAGGTCCTAGCGCGTCGTAGGCATGTTTTCTAACTCGTTTGCTCGACGTACTCTCGATCATTTTGTGTGTATATTCAAGCCTATTCAGAAGGTGCTTTGTTCTGTTAACTTAGACTACTTTGATTTTAATGCAAGTACTTGCACGTGGATTGCCACCAGCAAAGCCCACTTAATCTATATGCACCGGTCGCTGGCATCACAAGCCAATTTGGACATCTTCTTTTCCTTTGGTAATTTCTCACCTATCATAGCGTGCGACTGGTACACCCTGATAGTCTTTTGAAATACCCCACACTTACGTCTCTTGGGCGGCCAAGCCCTCACCCAGGTAGCCTCCGTAAGCCATTTTGATATTCGTCCAGACCGACACGTCCCCCTTTTGACCGTACCGCTGGAAATCCCTTATTCCGCCTCTCTCCCATATACGATGGAAGTGTCCAGGACCATTTCGTATTGTTTTGTCATTTTAACTTAACGGCTGTCTCTGAGCCGTAGGCTAACCCTTAGCCATAATACGTTATCGACCAGGTTGGCGGCGGCGTCCGTGCAGCGCGGGTAGCGAGCCCTGATGCACGTCCCCGTCATACCTGTCGCTAACCATTCCTTTCCTTCTTATCTTTTATTCATTCTTTCTTTTCTTTCTTTCACTTGTCCATTCGTTCATTATTTCATTCACGTATTCATTCATTCGTTGATTCATTCATTCACTCGTTGATTCAATCATTCACTTTTTCGTTCATTCTTTCATTCATATATTATACAACTCCCCGTACGGGAGTCGCCCTGGCGACCCATCGGTCCCATAGTCTTTTAATGTTGCTATAATCTACTCGGAACGATGATATTGATAGTCTTCCCATTTCATTGTTATAAACATTCATTGTTTATTGTTGAACGCATAAGGAATTTGATACGTAAGCCTGTGCCTTAGCACGAGTGTGGAGCGCGGTACGAGAGTTCTCACCTTTTTCCATGTTCTTTTCCATATTCTATACAAGCATACAATATGAGATTATTCCCTTAGCTAGGTGCGTTGAGTCATTTATTAGCATGCACGGTGTTATCGCCTAGCGATTCTAGCATTAGTGTCCGTATTGTTATGTGTCTAGGCTAAGCAAAGACGGGTTCATCGGAGCCACCCACCTTAGCGATGTTCGCAATCGGTCGAACGATACTCCGAGCGCGCCTTTGAAAGTCTAAGTCTAGATTCATCTTTAACGGGCCAATGTAAGTCTTGCATCGATACTTCATCGGGTCGATGCAACTCTTCGGGTCGACGGCTCATTTGGGTCGTTGTACTTGTCGTTTGAATCGGCGTTCCGCTAGGGCGGAGCGGGTCATTACATAATACACCACTCAAAACAAGTCTCGTCCTCGAGACTTCCTGAGTGCAGGTCATCCTACCATTCCTTAACTTGTGTCGTCGTGTTTCTTAGACAATTCTATCGAACAGCTCTATCATTCGATAGCATCGAACTATGCTCGGTTATCTTTCCAAGTTTTATGTTGCACGCGTTTGGTCGATTTTTATTGAATGACTTTTCATTCATTTTAGAGTGGATGGTACTTATTCAATTGCCGGTAACTTATCAAATACGAGGGTCATAGGCTGAGGCAAACTCACTCATTCGTTTATGCGTATCTCAATACCAACTTGCAGCTGCATTCGAGTTCATCATATCGCTGAGTTTGGATCATGCATGCATTCCAGGCGTCTCCTGAATACGTATATTTTAATCAAGCTTAGCGACTAGCGAAGTCGGACAAGCTACTCGTGATAGTTTTGATTTGCCGATCATCTTGCTAACTTCGATTTAAAACCGAACTCGTGTGCATCTCACTATCGTTATCTCGGTCATCGAGATGACCCGATTCGCTTCTCAAGCGTTCTTGTCCATGAAATCAGTATGATTTTTTTTTAGCGGGGTCGACCAAGTCTAGGTAATTTTTGTCCGATTCAAGACCAAGTATTGCACTATCATCGAGTACGTCTTCCTATCAATGATTCAATTCGTTATCCCAACTTTACTTGCACATCATCCATTCCTATCATTCGCTTTGTTTGAGGACAATCTCGTCGTTGTTCACGCACACTCCCTGTTCCCCGTCCTACTCTAAGTCTTGCTGCCTAAAGTCTATCGTCCGTCCAGACGATACTGTAATGTCAATTGCACAGGTTCAATCACTCGGCATAGGATCGTCCGTCTATCCGCTAGGTCATCTCACAGGGTCATAGTTACAAGTCAAGTCCGTGGCTTATCGTGCAAGGCCGCTGCACGAAGCTCGCCCCAAATCCTATGGTCAAACCATTTGTTCGTTTGTACGGGAGTTTCTATCCAAGTTCGTTTCGCTCAAATTTCTAAACATCAAGTAGCGTTCACCCTATTCGCATCAACACATTCTCTGCTCCAAGTTTGAGCTCGTTTAGGAAAGTCATCCTTCGATAGGTTGTCCTCAATAAAATCCTTGATATGTCAATATCGTGCGTCTGCAATAACAATTATCATAGTCTATCTCTTTAAGTATGTTTTGATACAGTTCACCTATCCAATTCACATAGTCGATCACAAGGTCGTCTAGCCTTGTAATATGTCGTGTCCCAATCTCACGCAAGTCTGATTATCCACGGCGGACATGAATCACCATGTCAACATTCCCGCAGAATAATCGTTCTCATCGGGACGTAAATCTTGCGTTGCGTCTAGACTTACTCATTTTCGATACGCGGATTGGGCCTACTCAATCCTCGACTTTACTTCGTCGTCTATTATACGTCCGATCAATCCTCAAATTCACCTTTGCTTCAAACCACAAGTCGTAGCAATCAAAATTGCCATGTCAAGGTATTTCGAGTTTGATCATTCCCGCTGGACATGAATCATCATGCTAACGCTCACGCAGAACGATTATCCCAAATCTGATGTGACGCATGTGCGAGGCTGGAGTTGCGCTGGCTCAAGACAAGATCGTTGTCGTTGTGGTTATCACCGAACAATCGAGTCACTTTCCTTCTTCATCAAAACGTTCATTTCTATCCAAATTCTCCAACATAGCATCCCTTGAAATAATAACTTCTAACACGATCATCATTCATCGAATCAGAGTACCCCCGAGTTATCGTACATCGATCTTTGATACGTCTCAATACCATCGGTGATGTACATAACCTGACGATCTTCCTTTTATAATAAATTCTGAGTCGTGCAACTTAATCCCTCAATTCATATTGTCTCGTGCTAACTCTTCATTGAGCAACATCTATTCTAATTCTTTAGTCATTCTCGTATCTCCACTCAATGTTTCCCATGCACGCTATCTTCCGATCGTGCTATCTTCGGTTTCATCTGAGTATTTCGTCTTAACTCAAGTTCCAATCCATTCGACTAAATTTAAAATCGCTTGCACGATCTTCTATGTTTCCTCGACCAAGACCTCCATTCATTTCGTAATTCATACTACGCATTCTTAATTCGTCCGAACGATATCTCGTTTGAGACTATCGAAGTCAAAACCAACTAAGCGTTACTCGTTCTAAGGCATTTCGCGATATCATCGCTTGCCGACATACTTGTTCTATCCGTAAATTCTTTAGTCTCACTCGAACAATTTCTATGACGTCCATACACCACTCAGGATTCGAGCCACTCGACTAGTCGCCGACACTCATTCTTATTCTTCTTCGAAGCTATCACATACACCACTCGGGGTCAAGTCACTCTATAAATCCGCAAAAGGTCATTCGACTCACAATCGACATGTTTGAAGGTACGTTCCTACGTTTTCCAAACTCTAAGAATCATTTCCCGTGTTCGCTTTAGCGTTGGTCAAATAGCATCTCTATCGACATACATTCTAAGTCTCACTTATTCTCGTCCGAGTGATAGTCGATCTCGCTCGCAACTCGTTTGCACCAAAAGGTCTAGGTGCGTGATACGCCGCACAACTTAGCCAAAAGGCTGCGTGCATAACCATCCCGTTTGAACTATACTTCGGTCTCGCGTGCACGTTCGCTACTTTCAGCGTAAGGTTATTCAAGTACGCACTGCATTTGCTAACTTTTAGCATGCGTTCTTTCCAACTCGAGTCCGTCATAGTTTGGTATATAGGCCTTTGCCTATCGATCCCATTCAACCGAGTACTCGTACGAGCTTTTAAAAGTATTAGACTTATTATATGGAACATCCCAAGGCACAACGAGAGAGAGCGTACACTTCTTTTGTTTCAACGAGCTTTCAAAACTGAGAAAATTGAAATAAAGTCCAAGAACGTAAAGCCGTGCTCCGATACCAATCTGTCATGCCCCGCTCCCGTAGGAGCGATCGTCCTTGCTAAGGCGTGATGCCGCACGGGCCTAGGTTGCACCCGTGCAAGGCTAAGTCTAGAAACGGCCGATTTGAGCTAGGCCACAGAGTCCCACAGAGTGTCCCCATTTGCAGCGGAAAGTAAATGAACACAAGTTGAAGCAAATTCAAACTCTTTATTAATTTCCAAAAAGTTTACAAGCGGCGCTAGGCCGAGATTACAAATCGCTCAAGCTCTCTTTCTCTGAAACATAAAAGGCGTGCCAAGTGGCTTACAAGATGGAATGATTCATGGCGATGTTCTGATACATTATGTCCTGTATAGGGTGCTTCAGCTTCTTACAACGCTCCAAGGCCCCAGTGTTGGCTCTGCACCTTAGCACGTTCGAGGGAAGCTCCGTACCCGATGACGACTCCTGCGTCCTGCAAACAAACTGTAGGGTTATCAGTACATTGTTATGCACTGGTGGGGAGGCTAGCTAGTCCATAATACTATCATTACCAAACACGTTCTATTTACTTTTGTGCTCCATCTATCATTCATTGTCTTTCTAATCTTGCCTTAGGATCAGTTTTATGACATATTTCATAACCTATCTCCTATTGCCGAATTCAAGTGTTTGTATGGAAATACATGCACGACTTACCCATACTTACCGTCCGGCCTTTCCTGTCCAAAGTAAACCAAGTTAGACAACAATTCGTATATGTATCAACTTAACGCAATTCACATAAACATTAAAGCCAAGGGCGTGTCCTTGCCTCAGGTCCTAGCGCATCGTAGGCGTGTTTTCTAACTCGTTTGCTCGACGTACTCTCGATCATTTTGTGTGTTATATTCAAGCCTATTCAGAAGGTGCTTTGTTCAGTTAACTTAGACTACTTTGATTTCAATGCAAGGACTTGCACGTGGATTGCCACCAGCAAAGTTCACTTAATCTATATGCACCGGTCGCTGGCATCACAAGCCAATTTGGACATCTTCTTTTCCTTTAGTAATTTCTCACCTATCATAGCGTGCGGCTGGTACACCCTGATAGTCTTTTGAAATACCCTGCACTTACGTCTCCTGGGCGGCCAAGCCCTCACCCAGGTAGCCTCCGTAAGCCATTTTAATTTTCGTCCGGACCGGCACGTCCCCCCTTTGATCGTGCCGCTGGAAATCCCTTATTCCGTCTCTCTCCCATATACGATGGGAGTGTCCATGACCATTTCGTATTGTTTTGTCATTTTAACTTAACGGCTGTCTCTGAGCCGTAGGCTAACCCTTAGCCATAATACGTTATCTACCAGGTTGGCGGCGGCGTCCGTGCAGCGTGGGAAGCGAGCCCCGATGCACGTCCCCGTCATACCTGTCGCTAACCATTCCTTTCCTTCTTATCTTTTATTCATTCTTTCTTTTCTTTCTTTCACTTGTCCATTCGTTCATTGATTCATTCACGTATTCATTCATTCGTTGATTCATTCATTCACTCGTTGATTCATTCATTCACTTTTTCGTTCATTCTTTTATTCATACATTATGCAACTCTCCGTACGGGAGTCGCCTTGGTGACCCATCGGTCCTATAGTCTTTCAATGTTGCTATACTCTACTCGGAACGACTATATTGATAGTCTTCCCGTTTCATTGTTGTAAACATTCATTGTTTATTGTTGAACGCATAAGGAATTTGATACGTAAGGCTGTGCCTTTGCACGAGTGTGGAGCGCGGTGCGAGAGTTCTTACCTTTTTCCATGTTCTTTTTCATATTCTATACAAGCATACAATATGGGATTATTTCCTTAGCTAGGTACGTTGAGTCATTTATTAGCATGCGCGGTGTTATCGCCAAGCAATTCTAGCATTAGTGTCCGTATTGTTATGTGTCTAGGCTAAGCAAAGACGGGTTCATCGGAGCCACCCACCTTAGCGATGTTCGCAATCGGTCGAGCGATACTCCGAGCGTGCCTTTGAAAGTCTAATTCTGGATTCATCTTTGACGGGCCAATGTAAGTCTTGTATCGATACTTCATCGGATCGATGAAACTCTTCGGGTCGACGGCTCGTTTGAGTCATTGCACTTGCCGTTTGAATCGGCGTTCCGCTAGGGCAGAGCGGGTCATTACTGCTCCAGGCAAAGACGTCGATATATTCTTTAGCCAATTGGACCAAAGATTCCCGATCTTTTCCTTTTAGGCTTTTGCTGATAAAGATGGGTTTGGAAGAAGATCCATCAAAACGAGACTCCCACTGAGCTCCTAGGTGTTGAGCCCAAGGTTCTTCCTCGAAGAATTCTGGTGTTTGGTCTTCGCCTTCATCTTCTTGAGATTGTGCAGATGCCATGTTGGCTGATAGCACCTTCTTGAAGACTGAGTTGATACTGGTATCGGAATCCCAAGTTGATGCTTCGGACGAATAAGAATGTTCTACTTCTTCTGCCTCCGAACTCTCTGGAGTTGACGGTGGCGTTACATAGCCTACCCCCCGTCAAGTTCGATGATAGTAATCCTGTGGCTTTCCTTTAAGTGTTGGAAGCCGAAGGGGAAGACATCGACCCTTGCCATAGTTCAGGCCTTTGTTGCTTTTTAGGTCGTAACCCATCTTTTGGATGAGGTACTTTGCCTTGTCCGTGTACAGATAGACTTGTATTCTGCCGGTATCTGGTTCTTGCTCGAGAGGCGGGAGGTCTTGATGACGCTCTACTTTGCCGAAGATGATGGATTCTTCGTTTCGATTCTGCGGTGGGACTACAAAACAGACCCCTTGGGACGGGACTACTCGATTTATATGATTGACGGTCGTTATTTGTGTTTGCAACAACCGTAGAGCATTATCTAATGTATACATGGCATTCCAATGTGGAAGACTATAATAATTAAAAGATACTCTATTATTGATAAAACATGAGATTTTATTCCGCGGGATTACATTATCCAGAGAGGGTGCACCTACATCAGCAGATATATATTTCCCTAGCTCTTCATCTGTGAGTACTGGGGTTGGATCGGGAGAGTCCACCGCAGCTTTGACCTTGGGGTCTGAGAGGGCTATGTGGGCCTTCTCCGGTAGCTTGGATGAGACGGATGATTACGGAGGCTTGCCTTTAAGACGCACCTTCAGAGGTGCCTCAACTGCGCCTTCAGTGATCGGTGCCTTCCCTTGTAGTTTTGCCATAAGGGGAGCCGATGTTTGGGGCGGCTTTCCCTTGAGCCGTATTTTCAAGGGAGCTTCAGTAGGTGTTCTACCTAGAGCAGTTGGTGCTTTTACAGGTTGCTTGATGGTCATGTGAGGCAGCATCTGAGGCGATTTCCCTTTGAGTCAAATTTTTAAAGAAGCGTCGGGAATCACCTCTGGCTCCATGTCCGGTCTGCTGTCGTTTCTGTTTCGTCGTCAGCATCATTGGCTTCCCCTTCGTCGGGCGACTTGTACAGGGTAGAATCAGTAAAGTAGGCTTCGACCCCCTTGAAAGGGTCATTGTCCGCGAACTCCGTTCGGATGATGTCGTTGGTGGACACGTACTTCATACATTGGTGGAGTATGGATGGTACCACCATGTGCTCATGCAGCCACGGACGACCCAGTAAGAGGTTGTAGTTGACGTCAGCGTCCACGACATAGCAAGTTATCTCGGTTCTGAGGTTACTGATATGATACTTCAGCCGCATTTTTTCCAGCGGTTCGCTTTTGCTAGCATTGAAGCCGCTGATTATAGTGTTGGAAGACGCCAGACGGTACATTGGGATCCCTAGTGTTGAGAGTAGCGTCTTCGGGATGATGCTAAGGGAAGACCCTGGATCGATTTGAATTCGTTTCACCTTAACGGAACCGACATACCCTGTGTAATACAGTGGTCTGTTGTGTCGGTTGCACTTGAGCAGCATGTCTTGTTGGGTGAAGGTTATGTTGGGGATAGCCTCATCCGCACAATGGCAGTGCACACATGTAGTCGGGAGATCTTCAGGCTGCTTGACCTGACTGATGAAGGACTCAGCATCCTTTATAGCTTCACAGAGAGCTTCATGAGTGTCCTTGGAAAGACGAAGAAGCTCAAACAGAGATAGGCGGGCAGGAGTACTGGCAAGTTGTGCCAGTATGTCAAAGTTGTGGGGCTTAGCTAGCCCCGAAGCAATTTCCCTTCGTAAAGGCTTGTCGAAACGGGCCTCTACATGCTTCTATTTATTGGCTGCTGGAGGTTTGGATGGACCTCCTTCTTCGGCGGTACGGGCAGTGCAGGGAGGCACCACCTCGACGGCAGCTTCGTCGGGTTGGACGTTCAGCTGCGAACGGGTTTGTACAGGAAGAGCCTCCTCCACGGAGGAAGAGACCATGCGGCAAGACTTGATCTTCTTGTCCTTAGCTTTGGAGGTAGAGCGTACCCCCGGTTGAGTAACCTCGGAGACGAGATCGGGATGAACCCATAAGACCTCTCCCCGAGATGTAGTGAGTGGGATGAGTCCACTCACGTTGTCACGAGTAGGTAGTAGATTGACCACCTCTATTGTCGCCTTTGAGATGGGGACGACACCATCTTGCATTGTGGTTGGCGGCAAGGTGCCAAATTGGAGTGACACCAGGTTGGCCGAGACCGTTTTTTCCTCGTAGTCGACGGAGATAATATTCGCATTGATCATGCGCTGGATGTAGTTCTTGAGGACGTAACAGTCCTTAGTTGGATGTCCGACAAACCGATGGTAGTGACAGTACCTCGGATTGTCCACTCTTCTAACCTCGTCGGGACACTTCGGGTCCGACAACTTGATCTTGTCACCCTACTTTAATATCTCGAAGAGTTGCAGAGTGTCTCCATCGTTGAAAGAATAAACCTCCTTTGGCCTTGGCGCAAGTAGAGGCTTCTGAGTAGGTGCTGATGCACCTTTGGAGGCATTGACAGTCAATGCTTGCTTCCTCTTCGTCTCTCATCTAGGGTTGTTGGCTGCAGGGCGTTTTCCCTTGTCCTCAAAGGCAGGGAAACTGACTCCCAGAAGACGAGCATTGGATGCCTTCCTTTCAGCTGCCTCGGCCACGATGATCAAGGAATTCCAGTCGGGAGGAGGAGTGGAGTTGAGCCAGAGTTTGATCACAGGCAGCATGTTCATGCTGCAGGAGGAGAGGAGTGCATGTTCTGGCATACCCGTGGGCAGTCTGAAGCAGGCTTGTCGGAACCGTTCGATGAATGCTCGAACTGTTTCCTTCTCCTTCTGACGTATCTCTATAAGGGACGCCATTGTCATATCCTTCCCTCTGTCGTAGAAACGATCGAGGAAGAGACGCGTCAAGTCGTCGAAAGAAGATATGGAATTATCGGGGAGACTGCATTACCAGTCGTAAGCTACTCCTTTCAACGCCCCGACAAATGTGCTGGTGAGTAGCGCATCTTCCTTCGAAAGATGTCCCATTTGAGACTGGAAGTATGTCAGATAGCGGCACGGAGAGTCCTTCCCGTCGTATGGCGTCAATGTCTGTGGTTTATACTTGGGAGGATAAACCACTTTGTTCCATTCGAGGGGGTATGGTTGTGGGATCCCCATCTTTTGGCGCTCCTCCTGTCCGTTCTTGGACTCAATGCGCTCGCGTAAGTCCCTGATCATCTCAACCATGTCTTCCGTGGAGCTGGGAGTCAAAAAAGGTGGTACAGCCTGGATTTGAGCATTTGATGGCTCTGACGTTCGAGGTACCTTGCGGCGATCTGTATCCAAGGATACCCGTTGAAGGGGTGTACTTGATTCTCTATTGGCCCATGGGTCAGGACCAGTAGACGGTGCCCTGGCCAAAGCTGACCGTATCTCGAACACCGCTTGAGTCAGTGTTTGTATGGAGGCAGAGAGGGTTTTGAGTCTTCCCTCCAAGGTATCCATGCGCTGGACAAGGTCTGCTAGCGGCGCATCTGGCTCGGCATTACCCCCAGTCATGTATACTGTCATGATACGGCTGGAAGTGGATGGATCGGTTGAGGCTTCACTCTCGGCCTGACTCTCCTGTAGGGGAGTTGTCTCTCCTGGAGCTTCATCCTGGCTACCCCAGCTATGTCTTGGGGGATATCTTCGCCTTCGGGAAGGACGTGGCTAGCCTCATCTGTGCTCTGGAAAATGTCTTCGTCTTCGGGAGGATCAGCAAGGACTTGGCTACCCCCAGCTATGTTCTGGAGGACGTCTTCACCTTCAGAAGGCGGATCGACAAGGGCCTGACTACCTCCAGCTTCTTCCAAGATCTTCTTTCTCCTCCGAGTACCTTCAAACACTCCAGAGGATGGGACAGTCGTCTTGGCTTTCCTTGGCTGGCTCTTGGATGAGGACACAGTCGAGGAGCTACCAGTCGCCTTCCGAATTGATGGGGAGTTGTAGACCACATTACAAGAATCAACCTGTAGTTCTGGCTCTATTTTCGCTGACACCTTCTTTCCGAGGCAATGTTGGAGAGGTGTTGATGATTGCAGCCGCTGAAACACCGACTGCCTTGGTGGTGGGACTGCTGTTTTGCAACAACAGTTGATGGTGACTACAGCACAGGTGTACCCTGTGAAGGGTGCAATGTGCTTGCCAGTCGACTCTCCTGATCGGTGCTTGTGACTGATCACATTACGCAAATCATTGGAGGAGAGTGCCACCTTCACACCCCCATCAGACGCATGGCAAGGCCAAGCGCCGGGGTGGTCAAGTGAATGCTGCGCCCCCTGATCCAACACAAAATATGCGCTCAGATCAGTAGTGGAGGAACAACATTTACAGTGACTTGAACGAACCTCAGACGCACAATCAATGGAGGTACGAGAGTTCAAGACCACAGGGTTTGCCTTGCTCGACTTGGTTACAAACGCAGCAGATACGCCCAAGTGAGATGAGGACTTTGAAGGTCGGCTCATTCCTGGCGCAGAAGCACCCGAGTCGAGCTTATACAGGTTACCATCAGCAGCGCACATGATTGTGAGCGCATACTCCTGGTTTGCTGTCGGTATAACACATTTGAGGCGCATGGTCCATGCTGCCTTGGACCTCTTCGTACCAGTCCGCTGGGGTGCATAGTACTCAGAGTCCAAATTCTTCTTGCCATAATAGTGAGTGAGTCTGTTAAAGACAGAGGCCTTCTGTAGCGTATCAGAGGTGATGCGCAGGACATTAGCTACGCCCTTGCTCCGTCGGCACATCTTCCTTGTCTGAGAAGGAGATGGCTAGGGAATGTGGTTAGTACCACGCTTTCCCGAGAGATACGCTGCACAGGTGGGCGCATCCTGGCTGCTGAGGTCGTCAGCAAAAAGGATAGACTGCATCGGCACATCCCCTTCAGTGGTGGTGCCAGGGGCCTCGACCTTGCGTACCCTGACTTGGTGAGTCTTCTTTGGCTTTGGCAGCCGCTTCGAAGGACTTACGCTGCCTTCAGAGATGAACTCCTCATACGCCTGTTGATTGAGGCGTATGACCAGCGTCTTGTGGGAGGAGCCCACCTTCACGTCGTCGAATTATGAAACAGCTTTCTCGGTGGAGGAGAAAGAGGTCCCCAGCAGAGTCGCCAGCTTGTTTTCCATTAAAATCTTTTGATTGCAAATTTCAATTACAAACAGAACAATATTACAATATAAGACTTAGATGTAGTCCTAGGAGTACACTTTTGTTTATCTGGGTCCCTGTATCGATGGAGCGAGTGGTAATACGTTGACTCCGTTGACGATCTGACGACGGTTATCGGTTCTCTGAAGGTCTGAGTTGCTCTGGGTGCTGGAGCTTACGGAGAGGAAGAAGATATTGAGTGTCTGTATCTGCCTCTGTGTGTGTGTGTGTTCGTAGGTCCGTCGCCTTTGTCAGAAGGAAATGATCCCTTTATTTATAGTCTGCAGGCTGGCTGCTCATGCGCACATATGTAGGATATGCCGGTTTATGGGGATGCCATGTGGTGATTGCTGATGGAGGCGCATGGACGATGCGCTCTGATTGAAGAGTTGAACCCTTCCTGTTGCCTTTGTGGGCTGCGGCCGAGCTGACACGTAGCAATGGAGAGGATCTTTCAGTTGCTGAGATCTTGGGTGATTAATACCCTTTCTTAGGGTAAATCGAGTCAAAGGGCACGTGTCGTATGTCCAAGGCTCGGAGATCTCGGATTTGGTGGGGAGTGATCTGATAGAATGCTCCTGGGATTGGGCGCATGAGGAGACTTTGGCTTGTAACCTTTAGGAGTCACGAACCAGTCTGGGCGTACGGCTTTTGAGACGCATGCGAGGCTTCAGTAGTGACTTTGACTTCTGTCTTTAGGGATCAGAAAAAAGTCTGAGGCACATGGCTTTTGAGCCGCATGCAGAGATTTGGGCACATGGCTGCGGAGGCGCATACGAAATAGTTGGGCGGCCACGTGGCTTGTAACCGTCGGAGAAAAGTAATGATGATGTCGACGTCAGTGACGCTTCGTCTTCTGAAAAAGCTGTCAACTGTTCAGTCCTCGGGGACTGGCTAATGTTGTGTCAGACTTCAGCATTTAATGTTCTTTGACGGGTGATGGGCTGTTGAGTGGGCGTGTTGATCTACGTTCCACTAGGCGCATGGGGACTCATGGGCGCATCCTTATAAGGCGTTTGGTGCTGGTGGGCGCGTCAGTATGATGCACGGTCTGACTGGCACATCCGTTTGCATGACATGTCTTTATTGGTCCGACTGTTACGTTCTTCGAGTGCTTTAAATAACCGTTTTTGACTTGGCCGAATTCGAAGCGTCGGGTTCATCCCCATTAATGTAAATACATTGCCCGAGATTCGAAGAGTCCACCACTTGGCGCATGGGTTTGATTTACCTGGCCTATAAATAGTGACAAGGAGAGAGTTTGCTTCTAGTTCTCTCACGTCCTCCCGAAATGAATTTGCTTGCTCGAGCATATTCTGTTGACGAGATATTCCCGAGGGTAAAGATGCGACGTATTGCCTTCATTGATGCACTTGAAGGTGACTGTTACATCCAAAAATTGAAGTCGAAGGCTTCTGAGGCAGGCGAAAGGTGCCTGTTGTATCCAAAGATCGGGATGCTCGAGCCTCGTCTCCGTTATGCTGGAAGAGCCGCAGATCGAAATTGCGGTGCCCCAGCTTTGGAGGCTCTTTCCTCTGTCAGAGTGGGTGTTGCCCATTCTGGTTGTGTTGAAAGCCTCCTATTGCCGCGGGTCAATTGTGGTGCTCTCCTCTTTCTTTCGGTTTTGGAGGGCTCTTCCTCCAGCTAGGGGGTTGATTGCCCACCCTCCTTCTGCTCAATAAATGCTTCATTAGTCGAAGCATTTAATCGGGTCGAGGTAAGGCGCATATGCTGAGACTTCATAATGCACATAACTGAGGCTCTTGAAGAGATGTGCCTGACTGAGACACCGAAGAGATGCGCCTGACTGAGACGCTGAAGGGCGGCACGTAACTGAGCTGCTGAAGGGATGCACCTGGCTGAGACGCTGAAGTGATGTGCCAAACTGAGACACCGAAGAGATGAGCCTGTTTGAGAGCGCATGGCGAGATGCGTCCGTTTGAGAGCGCATGGCGAGATGCGCTCGTGGTGGTTGCTGTGCCTGGCTGTAGACTTAGGGTCTTTTCTTTTTGTAGAAGTTCTCCTTTGTACAGCCTTTTTTAGTCATGTAATGGACTTTTAAATGAAATAAAAAATCTTCTTTTAATGTTTAAGCTTTTGCCGTTTGCTGTGCCAAGTACTTCATCTGAGCTTCCTGGCGCATGTAGTGTTAGGCGCATAGGATTTCTGGTTCTAAAATTCCATGCTTCTACATACATGTCCACTGAAAAGAAAGGAAAAATAAAGCTAAATGAGGAACGCCGTGGATCAAGAGAAATCCCCGATCTCTCCCTCGTCCTCCTGCGATGGTATGCCACCTGCTTCGACTCCAGAACCGTAAACCTCTAGAAAATTCTTGCCTCTAACTAAGCCTGGAGGAATCACCAGATCCTCAGAGGACTAGCAAGATACATAATATACAAGCCAAAAAGTAACAATACAAGTATGCAGAGAAGTAAGAAATAATGAAAGAAATCAACCGAGTCAGAATAACTAAGATACCAAGATCTAAGACACAAAGCTCCTAAGACACTGGCATGCCATACTAGTCGTGGCTAATAGGTCAAATCTATAGACTGTAGTCAAGACAAGCACTCCCAATCTATAGTGTCTTAATTGTAGTCAAGGCAAGCACTCCAATCGAGACTGTAGCCATTCCTAGTAAAATAATCCCATAGACCGTAGTCAAGGTAAGCATTCACAATCTATAGAATGTCAAAGTCAAGTCCTACTCAAGTAATGTCAAGTCAAGTCAAGTCAAATCATGAGAGTCAGTAGTGTAGGACTAGACGACTCTATCACAAAATATGAGTGATCACGAAGGCAATATAACACACACTAGATGTATATCAAGAATGTAAATGTACGCTAACACGATAAGTAGAACTGAAACAAGGTAAGTAACCGCAACTCAAGATAAAATAATCATAAATATGATAGGATAAGAAACACTAAGGAATTAAAGAACATGTATATAAAAGGTACTATACGATTTAGCAAGGTATACTTGTAGTGTTCCGCTCCTCACGGTCCACTATATAATACCTACGGCTTGCTGACTCAGTCTTGAACTGAGTATTTGGAAAAATCTTTGCCGGTATCGATTGATCACGGATGAAATGCAATAAACCTTTCCAATTGATGGATTGGCTTCTATGAAAATAAATCCAAGAGTTTTGTTGGATGTTTTCTTTCGCTGCTTGGTTTTGATGAATGCATTTTTGTGTTGGTTTTCGATGATTGGTTTTCATTGTTCACTTTTATCGTATTTCGCATTCATTCCGAATCTTGAGAGAAAGAGACCAAAGTATGCTAATCAACTGTTTGTGCCAATGTAGGACGCGTAAACTGTTCGTGAACGGCGCGTAAAGTCCCTCCTTCTCTCAACTAAGATTCATCTCGATGAGTTGCTTCAACCGAACAAACATTGATCTGTACGTCTAATAAAAATAATCTCTAGTCTACTCTGTTGTCTCGTCCCTATGATCAACGATACCATAATAACAAAAGATAAGAGAAGATAATTGAATTGAATCAAATACAAGATCATGTATTGCTATTCTATCTGCTCCATAAGAATGATCATCTGTTTGGTTATTAAGTATGCTTGAAGAAATGTAGACATGTACAGACGAACTTGTACGTGTTAAGATAAATAAGAAGGCATAAAATAAATGTGTCGTATATTTGTGCATAAGTCCAAATCTATCTCATCTGATAGAACTGCTAGAGCATGCATTTGGTCTCAGACAACTTGTTAAAAATGAAATATTTTTCTCTCGGGTGGTATCTGGGGGCACCTGGAACCGCTCGGCCTAAGAGAGATTAGACCCTCCATGTGAAAATAGGAGTCAATATCTGGGTCCTTAGCGACGAGCTGAATCGGAGAGTCACAGCGGCTAATCATGGAGATACTGTAGGAACCCTAGAGAGGGGTGAATAGGGTCAAGCTAACTAATCAAGCACTTAGCACAAGCTAATGGACAATTTAAAAATATAAGTGCAAAAGAAGAAGCAACAACAATACCGACACACGATATATCCTGGTATCCTTCCAAGGGGCACTCCAGTCCCGGAACTCTCTCCGGCTTTAATCTACTATTTGAGTAAATAGTTACACACGAGTTTGGATCCGAAGAACTCGCCAACTTCTTACACGAGAGCTTTAGTCCGAAGGCCTCTCCGACTTCAATCGAGAGTTTGGATCAGAAGACTCTCCAACTTCAACCGAGAGTTTGGATACGAAGACTCTCCAACTTCAACCGAGAGTTTGGATACAAAGACTCTCCAACTTCAACCTTTCACAATAGGTTTTGATCTCCTTATACAACAAGATGAAGATCTTACTTTTCAACTCAATAACTCTAACACAATTTGTGGATGACAAATAAAAGCTTTATAGAGTTGTATGTGGATAGGTTTTGGTGGTTTAGAAATTTTTAGGCTCAAAGCATCAACCTTGAATGAAGGGGTTCAAGACTATTTATAACCAAAGCATTGAAAAGAGCTCAAAGGCAAATTTTCAGTCAATAATCGGTATACCATCGGTATACCGTCGGTATACCGATCTGGAATGCAACGGCTAGAAATATAGCCGTTGGGATCATTAAATGCTCGAAATCTAACCATTAGAATTTCAACATTACTGAATCGGTATACCGTCGGTATAGATCGGTATTTCGTCGGTATGCCAATTTTGTAGACAGAAACTTTATGTGAACAAAATCGATATACCGTCGATATAGACCGGTATACCGTCAGTATGCCGATTTTCATCCGAAAATAATCCTGGGCTAATTTCTATCCTAGCTTTTGATTTTGCCATCCATTTTTTGTGTTTACAATGATTCCTAAGACTTATTACAGACTCTAGATATACTGTAGCAGGTACAGGCTTCTTCAGAGTCTTGAAATGATGATGGCATGGCATGGCTTCTTTCTTTGATAGGTGCTGGTTTTTTTCTTGGCGGCAACAGTCCAAAGATACTCAGTTTATGAAAACTGAATACCTTTCGGGGGCTTCGCCCCCGAACCCCCGACGAGGGGCGTTGCCCCCTCGACCCCCGTCTGCTGACCTGGCAGCGGAACCCCTGAGTGCGTGGCTCCAAAGATGTTGTCACTACCATATTTCTAGTGTGAGGGTATTTTTATCAATTTTGGGATAATTTAAATTTATTAGAATTTATTAGAATTTTTGGGAATTTTTAGGAATTATTTTGGAATTGTTTGGACTAGGTTGACTTTGACTAGTGTTGACCCTTGTAGACCAACCTAGGAGCTAATCCTAGTTAGTATGAGCTTGGTTAGGATATGACTCTAGTCTAACCTAGCCTAATCATTGGTTTAGTCATTAGACTCTAATTAGCAATAAGGATTAGAAAGTCATAAGTCATGGCTTATGATTTAGAGCCCTTAATTAATCAAATCAAACCATAGCCTATGTAACTTGGCCCAAAGCCCAAATTAAGCAAAACCTAATCCCTAGGAGATGTTGGCCGGCCACCTATTGCATTGGGATCACCACCATATAAATACCCTCCTAAAATCTAGGGTTGCCTCCTTCTTAGGAAAGCTCAAGTTAGAAAAATAAGGTTTGTTCCTATTCAATAAATTCCTAGAATTCCATTCCTCTTCCTTTTCCATTCAAATCTTTTCCTTTAGGTCCTAATCTACCTATTCTTGCTGTCATTAATGTTTCATTTCAGTTTGAGGTAATTTTTGTGGATTGGGACATCAAGAGGAGAGCCATTGAAAGAGGGGTTTTCTTAAGAAGTTCAAGCTTGGGTAACTTTCTCTACACTCCATGAAGTTTCGATTGGTCTTCATGATTAGGGAGCCCTAGGAGTCCCCTAAGTATCAGTATAGGTTTTTGTGTCGGGTATCTTGGGTTTCGTGTCCGTTCTGGATACGTATCAGACCTTGGTCTGGACTGTTTGTCGAAATGCCCTAGTGAACCTTTCGACCTAGTTTCCAGTATATTTTTGAATAGGAAAATTTGTTTTATCATTGCTTATTGATTGTTAATCTTCTGTGGTGATTTTAGAGTCTGATTGTGTCGGATTCGTGGAGTGGACACGCGCGTGCACACGCTCGCGCACGCGCTACTGTGTTCCCCTGCTACTCGGGGCCTGTAGCGGACACGACACGCCTCTAGAACACGTGAAACTTGACACGAGCCATGGGGCACTGACTGACACGCCACGTGTCAAGTCCCACGTGCCCACGTGGCATGTCGAGGGAGTTTTCTCCGTCGCACGGGGATTGCACTGTCTGTGCACTGTCATTTATTTTGCCACTGATACGCCTCTCGTATCCGACACTGACACGGATTGGATACTGGCCAGTTGGCCTATGAGGTAGCCCTATGGGTGGGCTACCTATGTGGATGACCACGAGACTCACTTGTATCCTGTGTCGTGCACACGACACAAGTGCACGTGTGCACGAGACAGTGCACTGGACAGTGCACTGTGTGTCTGCTTTTGAGTTTCTTTGTATTGGACACGCCGTGTCCGGCCTTGGGTGACACGAATTGGAGTGTGGCGTTTGTGTACATGGGTTGTTTCATTTACCAACCAATAGGTTCATGATTTAGTTTGATTTTCCTATTCGAATTCTCATTAACCCAAATTTGCTGATACTTGTATTTCTGTTAACCTTTCCAGTTTTCAAATTTGATTTTGCCTGATTAGTTTAACCTATTAATCACTATTAAATGCACGTTTTAAAGCTCTAATCTATTCTCCTATATGTCATCTGCCTGTGTGTCAAATTTTGGTTTGAATTGATGGGTTTTTGGACTTAAATCTGAAAATTCAAGTTGGGGACTGTCAAATTTGGTTTTGAGTTCTATGTTAACTGATGCTAATCCCTTAAAACTGAGTTTTGAACTAAGGATTTAAATCTGGAAATGTGAACTGGTTCTTTGGGTTTTGTTGTGAAGCTATGATGATTCTAATATTGTATTAACTTGAGAAGGTTAGAAATATAGACTGAACTGGTAAAGCATGAACTGTTTTAATTGAATTCATGTGTTCTTCACTGATTTCATTTCCCATTTATCTGAGTTAACCCTCATGTTGTCATGTGCATCATTCCTGATTTCCTCATGTATATAGCCCACTGTCTTCTTAATTGTGTTCCTGTGATTTCTGTCAATGCAATGTTGGTTTTTCCTCTTCACAGTTTTAGGTTCCAGATTTCAGAATATTATAGTTCAATAAACTGCCTAGTATTGTCCACTGTTTTGCTAATTCCAGATTTTCATTGTACACACACAACCACATGTCACCTATTCCCATTTCCTATCACATGTTGCACACACACATAGTTACACATGTCCCCCTATATGTCTATTCTATTTTCCTAATGTAGAGTGTATATGTAATGTTAACTCTAATGTATGTATCTATATATAATGTAAAGTAGTGCTTCCTATATAAGTTAGTAATGTATTGTGAGTGTATGGGATGTGATTATCTATTTGTGTATGGATACTATATAGGTATGTAATGTGTATATAGGGTACATAGATATTGGTGCTAAATAAATATGTAAGTGTGATGTTAGTTGACCTAGTAATTGTGTAGGAGTACTAAGCTAGCTTGATTAGACTAAGGTAGACTAGTTGGCCTAATTTAGACTTGGTTGACCTAGTTTGACTTCTAGGGTTGACCAGAGTTGACCAAGAGTTGACTTTGGCCTAGATTGACCTAGAATCATGTAGAATGCATAGTAGGACTTCATTTTACCATTTTGGACTTGTTGTGACTTGTGCTATTCTGATTAGGAGCCAGACACCACTCCTTGGACAGTACTTTCATATTGGACACTCAGATACCAGGCGAGTATATTCTCTGATCATTTCATATCCTGCTTAGAACTATTTTCTGCAGTAGATTACTTTACTTGTACTGTCACGTTGGTCACACGGATTGGTACTATATGGATCCCTTCTTGAGATGTTATCCTTAGGGAGCATCGGGTACTCTATGTTCTGTGCATTTCACTTACATGGTGTATCACTATGCTTCGTTGGTTCTTCGATCACTTGTGACATATACTCTTATGATCACAGAGTCTTCCTGGAATCCTTATCCCATTTATGGGTCTACTATGTACCACCCTTCGGGGACTTACCACCCTTCGGGGGCTTATCACCCTTCGGGGTCCTTACATAGTATCATAACATAACCTGGTTGGATCCTTGTGTACTGATTGGGGGTACGGGGGAGTAGAAATAGACATGTGAATACTATCCAAGTAGTGTAGTATCAGAATCTCTTCCATAGTGTAGCATCAGAATCTCCTATGCCATTTACATGTTTATATTGTACTCTGACTCACTAGTCACATGTTAGCTCTCTATTTATAGTAGATATTTCTATTACAGCTTTCTTTCTCTGTTTACATACTGAACTTCTTTCAGTACTTGTATCTTACTTTACTGCATGATTATATCTTCTAACCTGCTATGAACTGTTGAGATGTACTGTACTCGCTCCTGTCCTGACTGGACCTGTTGAAATATTACAGAGGACGAGGAGGAGGCCTGCCTGGACACTTTCTACGGGACAGCCTTCGATGACACCTGCGAGCTGGACCCTCAGGAGGACCCAGCTATAGCTGAGGATATCACCCCGATTGCCTAGACTATATTAGTTAGGCTTATCTCCTTTTATGTAGTCTTGAGGCATGTTTTAGCTAGATTTTATTTGGAGTTCAGAGTTGTATATATTCTTTCATTCTGTATCCGAGACCATGTACTTTTGGATATTGCTGGGATTATCTTAGACTACTTTTCATCTATTTATTTCCTTGAGCTCTATTTCATATCGTGCTATCTCTTCCGTAGTTGTGATTGAGTTTTACTGCTATGTCACCCCCATTCGGGGAGTATGAACCGTTTAGATATATATGTAGCTAGATGTATGTTGACCTAGGACAGCATTCTACCGCCGACACTGCGGCGTAGGCTGGACGTACCCACGTCTCGTGCCCTTACTCTAGGGTGCGGGTCGTGACAGATGTCGTCGGGTGGTTCAGAGAAATCTTGTGGGATCCGTCGTCTTTGGCCCACCATGATTTCTTTATTTGCATAAGTCCATGTTGATCTTGCATATTGCTTTTCTGCATGTATATGTTAGGCAAACAAAACAATATACATAGTAGCAAGTATGATAAGTTTAATGCACATTAGGACAATGTCGAGTTTAAGTATAAGTGCTAAGGTGATATCATAAATTTTAGTGATATCATAATGATTAAACTTAATTGAATGACCACAATCAAAATCATAGTTTTGATTTTTGCAATCCGATAAAATTTAAGATAGATAAGCTCATATAACTAATATGTAAACCAATAGGCACATATCACCAAAGGTATAAGTATAAGTAGAAATGCTATAGCGATAGTATGAAGATTAGTGATAATGAAGTGCTAAAATTAACATATTAATCATATTCAAAAATATGATATAATCATTGGGCCAACAGATACCCCATGGACCAACATGTAGAATAGGCCACCTGCATGACCCAAATTGTGAACTTCAATATCTGCAAGAATGAAACATGAATTATTCGCTATGCAAATTGTGCTAAATTATTTTGTGCAGGGATGACTGTCGGCGATGGTAAGTTACTTATAAAATATTCTACTATCTTGTTCTTTTGAATTGTTAAAAAAAACCTAGACAAGCAGAAAGATCACTAGTAAATATTAGCTCCACATGTTGATTTAGTGCAGAGATTTGTGGGTTCGACCAAAAGCCGCTCGCCAATACATGATGTGTGCTGACCCACGTTGTGGGCATCCTTTTGTCACGACCCGTACCCAGTTTCCGGACGCGAGCTCGTGAGCAAGCCAGCTACGTATCGAACGGACTCCAGCCCGACTCGAATACGTAAACGCTGTCAAGGCTATGATATACTGCCAAATTATGGCAAACAAATTTATATCTCAATCCACAATAAGAATATGAATCATGAATGAACACTATGGGTCGTGGTCTGCAGCCCACTAGCATATATGTCCGATAAGACTCTACAGGAAGTAACAAGAGTCTAAACTGAATCAGGAAACATGATAAAGTAAGAGAGCACGAAAGGATAACAACGTAATAATGATACCTGAATCCCATAAGCAGATCATCGCATCCGAAACCCATAAGAATCGCAAATCCTCCGCCACCCAGAACTACTAGCTAACTCCATGCAACCGCTAAACCTGAAAAGATCATCAGGTCCTCAGAGGACATAGAAAGATACATAATATATATGCCTATATAACAGTTTTATCATGCGCAAGAAATAAACAAGAAAGAACAAGGACAATACAAATGACTACGAACACGAATACGAATACACGAACACTAGAACAACTACGTATAAATGAACTGTCGGATGAACGATACATGAGTTCAATAGAAGAAACCAAACCCTCATCCCGAGTGTGGACTCTCTGGTTTGAACTAAGCACTAACCCTCGTCCCGAGTGTGGACTCTCTGGTTAGCTCACGACAAGACACCCTCGTCCCGTGTGTGGACTCTCTGGTGTAATTGGTCATCCCTCATCCCGAGTGTGGACTCTCTGGTGCCAATGATCAGGACAAACACCCTCGTCCCGAGTGTGGACTCTCTGGTGCACCAAACAACCCTCGTCCCGAGTGTGGACTCTCTGGTTGTGTACAACGATAATCAAGGCTATGGCAGTTCACTACACGCACTCGTTCTATGACACGACTCAAGCAAGGTACTGACGAAAAACTCCAAATGTGAAACACAAGGCCAAAACATGAACATGGCTATAAACAATAAAAATAACTCCACAGAAAATAACAAGAAAAGCACATGTCCATAAACAATCAAATGACCGAAAAATGAAAGAAAATGCATGTAAGTAAAACTGTAGAGGAAGGCAAGGTATACTTGCCTGTGGTCCTGAGCTGCTGGCACGGTTCAAATGCTGAGTCAAAACCCAATAACCTGTTTTTAGAGTTTACCGTGTCAATATGGTAATAAAAGAAAGTAGCAATCTATCTATCCTTAGACTTCTAGCCTTTTTCTATCAAGAACGGTCCTTTTATCTATATTTGACTTTGGTAACATACTACCCAAGCCACCTAAATACAGAAATTACTCATAGGTCATAGCCTTCCCTGGAATCCTATGGATCACATAATGATACCCATGACACTCATGCTTCATCTACAATTGTATATAATTTCTATAGTTGTCTACTACTATTACTACTGCCCTCTGCTATCGATCACATAGCCTACACAAATCTTGGCTCTCCAATATCCTAACATATACTCCACTTCCCCTGTTTGCAGGCACCAAGCTACAGTCACACTTGTTCAAGTCCTGCCTAATGTCCATCTACACTTGCATGTGCATGTGATGGGAGGGTCCTTTATAACTAAAATGTGCAGCTATACAAGTGCTAACCTAAACAGGTAAGTCCTCCCTTAATCCAGGAATCCCAATACAATACCTCTGTTACAGTTTTCTGGTTGTACAGATGTACTAATCTCAACTGGTACTCCTAGATACCCTAAGCCACCTGGCACAGGATAGGAGTTCTGTATATGAATAGTTGGTGAAATAAGGGCACCCTCAATACCCAGTTCAAGTGTAACCCATATATCCCCTACATATTTGTTGACTGTGCAACCCTTTGCAAATTCTTGTTATCTGTGGTTTAGATACTCAAGTACATCCCGGTACTTGTATGCTTCTAGTATGCACACAGGGCAGAACAAAAAAACAGGAATCATAAACACAGGAAAATTGCAAATTAAGATGTGATTGTACATGCAGTTGGACGCTGTCACTATTACTAACCTATCTGATCCCACGAGAACTCAGCCCCTTTACATCCCCAAATTTAGAACCAAAAATAGGTTAATGTGTTAAGGTGGGGTTTTCAGGGTTAAGTTACCTACAATAATTGGAATGGTATGCACCACGTGCTAATATGTCTTGTTGTAACAGCTGCTATCCTAGTTACCTAGGGTGACCATATCTACTGCTCTTGACTCACACATAGGTAATATGCATTTCTAGCCAACTGGATTGCTCCTCATGCCTGAGTTTACTGGTATATCATAGGGAGGCTAGTACATGACATATAATTAGACATAGTGGTGCAATGATGATACATATATGTACTACCTATCAGAGCAACATTGATGTAACAAATCATACTGAACTATCACTGCTAACATGGTCAATTCCTAATACTCAAAGTTCTGGCTTTCATATACCTCTACCTGTGGACTGACCCAACTAAGAGGACAGAACTTAGGTTGCACACATAGATAAAATATGTAGGTCATGGCACATACCAGGAGCCCACAGATTAGGGTTGGGAAATCCTTGGTCTGCACAAAGGCTTGCTTGCACAAGGGAGAAATACAGAACAAGAAACATGTTTAGGGGGGCCTGCCTACATCAACGTACCAGGACTACTGCTCGTCTATGAAACCTATATGTGAGCAACCAAGTCTCCAACTGTTTCTAGTTAACCCATCATATTCGATTGAGAAGTGACAGGTATCATATGGTGTATTAGAGTTATGGTGACCTACATTCATACATTAATGGTTTCTGTTATCATGGTGAGTAGACACATGCAATGTAGACCTTGTCAAATCCATGGGTTAGGTATTGTGGCACAGATTGGTTTGTGTGTCAAACAAAGCAAGTTCATAGGTGAACCAAAGGATAAGAGAAGTGCTCAATTATTTATAACCCTGAGAATTATGTCTGGTTTAGGCATGACTCGATTATTCACAAATATCATCTGATGCCTATAACTGGCATCCTCTGCTACAATCTGATATTAGAACACCCTGTGCCGTGGTGTACATGTATCCCTGTCATCTGCAGTCATTGCCACTACACCTATCTCCCATTCATACCTGTTTACATTTAGCAAGAACCCTCAAACACCCTTAGCCTTGTTAACTCATGCTACCCAGATAGGCATAGCCCTCCCTCATATGGGTACTGGCATCCCATGTGCATTCGATATGTAATATACACAACCTAATACCACTGTGATTTGATTGATGTGTGTACCCTGACCACCTGTCCTTAGGATATACTATCATGACTATGACTATCTGGGCCTGATACTGGCTTATACCTACTGGTCCCTCTTATTGTAGTTTAACAATATGGGAACACGAGGACATCAGATACTTGATAGTCTCTGATGTGAAATTTCACTCAGGGAATACCACAAACACCTATCCCTCGTGCTAAGGCTTAACCTGTATTGAAAGAATCATATGACATGACTTTGGAGATAAGGATTTACCTGATTAAAAGAGTCGAACGCTCCTATTCGACAGAAAACTCCCGATCACCAACCTCCACGAACTCGAACTTGAGGGTGCGAAACAATAGGGTTTTCGGGATGAAGGTATGATCGAGTATATATAGGCAACAGTTAGATATGATCAAATTTTGTTATAGATAGAGCTTGTAGTCGAAGCAATTTGGGGTTGCATCTCAGAGTGTTGATCCTAAGGAGTCGATCATAGAATTTAAATTTGAATTGGGTTTATTTGCACAAACCCCCTTCTTTAAATGGATTTTGCAAAGCTTCCCTCTCTTTATTTAATTGCAAAACCTATCTTTTATTCTAACATTCATCACAAAAAAATATTTAGAGGAGAAATATATTAATAAATAAAAATAAAAATGTATAGAAAAAATTGGGCCAAGGGCTCACACCTTTTCAGAAAGCGAAGGAGACAGGCGGATTTCAAGTGAGGCACTGAAGCTCATCTAGCCTGTAGAAGCATGAAAAAGAATAAAGAAAGATCCATGCGGCCAGAGAACCCCATGCGGCTCAGAGAGTTCATACGGCTCAAAGGATCTATGCGGATCAAGGATCTATGCGGCTCAAACCAGTTCTATGCGACTCGAAGAGGAGCCACGTGGCCTGTAAACAACTCTTCCGTTTGTCCTTCACTGTATTAAATGCCTTGATGGCTTACAGCTCTGACACATGGCAGCCCTGACACAAAAATACAATTATGACTCCATCATAATGGTAGGCCCCTAGGGAAACGAAGGAAATCTCTGACACGATCCCCCGAGATCCAAAAACTGACATGCGGCCTTGAAATGTGGACAGTCGCATGCGGCTCAAGTAGAGACCACCCCATGCGGCTCAGGCCGAAGCTGCCCCATGCGGCTCATGAAGACTATCCCCATGCGGCTCGCGAAGACTAGCCCCATTCGGCTCACGAAGACTATCTTCATGCGGCTCACGAAGACTATCTTTATGCGGTTCACAAAGAAGGCACCCATCATGCGGTCACCTAAACTCATGCGGCTCAGATCGTTACCATGCGGTCCAAATGTTCAGGGGGCCACTCTCAAGCAGCCTTGACACGTGGCCAGCCTTATGCGGCTCAATGAGGAGCAACCTTCCTGCGGCTCAGATTTCTGCAATGGCTCGCGGTTAAGACACGTGGCATGATAGCAGGGCACATGGCATCAAATTGATCGAAATCCCTCAATAAATCCTAATAAAATATTAGGATCAAATCAGATCATTTGTAATCAAGCAAATTAATGACACGTGTCGAGAAATCCGAGGTTGGCATGACAAATTAGGAGGATTTATGTCAATCATCATTAATTACCCACAAAAGATTTGATGCAATCATATTTATTGCTCAAATCTCGTATATTCAAGATGAACGGCCCAGATCCAGTGATCCTTAGCCACCGACTTTTAAGAATGGACAATCATTGCAAACCCTAATGAGGCCCCCCACTCTTATAAATAGCAAGGTGCCATTCCCTTGCAAGATACAGATATATACAGAGAGAGAGATCCAGAGAAGACATACATAGAGAGCCAGGGAGCCAGAGAGAATATACACAGCCTGAAAAGAGAGCATTTCTTTATCAACGCCAAGCAGTTCTTCTACAGAGCCAAGGCTGCACCCGATCGTCCAAGGAGTAAGGCAGAGCTGCCGTCGCTTTCTCGAGCCTCTTCCGTCACCCCCCCAGAATCTAAAATAAACAATTGTACTTAGATTATTGTACCTAGGTTTTCGTCCCTAGGCTTTCTTTGTACAAGCGAGTTTATATTATGAAGTAAAAGTCCAGTCCTCCGATAATTGTCCTGTTCTTTTATATTTCATGGCAAACACGATGCGACTCTGCTGGGGACAAACTTCTCCACGGCTGAGGAGTTGGTGACGCAATCGGATGCAGCCAAACTTGGCTCCACGTAACAGAAGATGGTCGTCCGCTTCGACCAACAGGCGTTTGAAGAAATGCTCTCTGAGGGAAGCGCTGGCCCGGTCCAGAAGCGAACCCGCACAAAGAAAGCTCATAGCGAGTGGAGGCCAAAATCATTTGCTCCTTCCCAAGCTTTGGACGGAGCACTCTCTGCTACCCAAGACGGCGAAGGCGACTCTCACACGGCTCCACTTCAAGCCATAGAGGACTCTGCTGTCTCCAAGTCCGACAGAGGAAAGCACTACGATGCTGGACTTGCAGGGACAAAGAGTGATTCTGTGCGCCCCAAGAAGAAGCCGAACACTCATGTGGCCAAGTCTGCCAACCACATGCAGGATGCTCATGCGGCTGAATCGGCCAGCCGCATGAAGAAGGTCTATGCGGCCAGATCATCCAGCCGCATGAAGAAAACTCATGCGGCCGAGACTCCTAGCCGCATGAAGGAAGCCTATGCGGCCACAACTGCCAGCCGCATGAAGGTTATTGATTCCAGCCGCATGATGCCTATTTCACGCGGCTCTGTCTTCGACCGCCTCTCCTATGGTCCTTATCTCTTGTGCTCCTAAGAAGATATGTCTGACTCTCTCCAGCATCACTTAGACTCTTCCTACTATGTGCCCTTACGCACTAGAGTGAAGAAGTCTAGGGCAGCGCGAGCTTGGCAAGCTCGATCCGCTGATCCGACCTCTGACCATCCGAGCGTCCCGTATACTGTTATACGGGCCTCAGATGGGAAGTTGTACAGAACCACTCGAGTCCAGCCCCCGGCGGCAAACGAACAGAGAGGTTCGCAAAAGTCTCCCAAAATCCAGAGAGCAAACATGGTCGATCCAGACCCATCTGACTTGCGTGAGGCCATCCTCCACAAACGCAAGGAAAGAGAAGGTGCATCGGGGTGTAAAGAGTCCTCCCACGGACGTCACTGTACCCAAGTCATCGTCAACTGCTGTTGCAATAACGCGATGGTGCGAAAAGACCGGCAGTCCGTCTTTCAAAGACTGCAACAGCCGTCTTCAGAAGACGAGGCACTTCCCGTCGTCTCCTAAAACTCTGCTCAGAAAGTCCCTGTCGATGGAAGAGGGAAGAAGACCAGTGCTCCTAGCCCGAAGATATCAACCACAATGACTAAGAGACTGTCGTCTAAGCGGGTGCCCACCACCGGAGTTTTCCAAGGTACCCGTTCTAAGACGAAATCTGCTACAGTGGGAGATTCGTCGTCCACACCACTGGGGGTTGCTGGGACTGGGGGTAACACTTCTCCGAAACTCTATGATAATTCGATGTTCCAAGAAGACGAGCCGGGGGAAACAACTCTCCCATCAGATGCAGCAAACCCCGGCGTCCCGGAGGACGTCCACAACTCCCAAGTCGAGACGAACTCAGAAACTGGGGGTACTGTTCCTTCTGAGTCCGAACCAGAAGAAGATATTCCCACATATCCCGATGACTTCTCACTACAGGGGTATGATTCGGAGGGCGCTTCCTCCACCGCTCCGTCCATATCTTCTCATGTAAAGACGGTGTTCATGACGGACAGCAGCCAAGGTGGTTCTAGTGATCGCCAACGCATCGACACTCTGGAGGCCATACTGCATGTCTTGGTCAAGTCTGTGGACGAGATCAAAGCGACCCTTCCAACTTTATAAGGAGGGACGCCTGACCAAACAAGCACGGGTCCCGCGTTCAATGCGGACTCGAATTCAGCGGCACCGAATCCGGGCAACAATCCTCCAGAAGTAACGGCCCCCACCGCTGTGGATGAGGCCCGAGAAGCGAGAAGAGAGGTCCAGGAGCTCTGAGCCATGTTTCACGCTCGAGAAAATTCTTAAGACCTCAGAATACGGCAACCGTACCCTGCTGCATGGAGGGATGTCCCCTTCCCGCCAAGATATAAGCCGTTCAACATCAACCCGTATGATGGCAAGACCTCCGCAGGTCGGTATATCACTTACTTCGAGGTCACCACCGACCATCTGCCCCATGACGATGCCATCCTCACACGATTATTTATTGGGACGTTGGAAGGAGTCGTCTTCGACTGGTATCGCAACCTGTCGGACAACTGCATCTACTCCTTCGCCGGCTTCAAGCGCATGTTCTTGGAGAGATTCTACAAAGTAGGGCAGGACATCACAATGTCCACCCTCATGGACGTCGTCCAAGGAAAGAAAGAGCTGATAAGGAACTACATCGAGTGGTTTCGCCAAACCGCAATGAAGTTGCCCTCTGGAAATCCGGATTCCTCCTTGATTGAAATTTGCCAAAAGAGATTGCTCCCAACAATCATTCTCTGGATGGGCGAAAGTCAATTCAAGGACTGGAAGACGTTTATCATCAGTGCCACAAGCGCCGAAGAACGATTGAAGAAGGCTCGCCAACTGGGATTGTACATCTCAGAGGGAGAGAACAAGGGCAGGCATCCTAACGCCAACGCCAACAATGGGGGTAGCTCCACCAACAATCGAGACAACAAGGGCAAGCAGGCTATGGTGGCCGATACACCACAGAAACCTGAGCCAAAATTGGCAGACAAACAATGGCCGCAAATCACTTACTCCTTCGAAGACGGTCACGTCAAGCCTATCTTGGACATGCTCATACAAGGAGACAGAATTCAGCTTCCTCCACCAAGATGGGAACCTCGGCCGGCAGAAATGGAGAATCCAAAGTACTGCCATTACCACCGCTAAGTCAACCATGCTACACACGACTGCTACCAACTAAAACGGTACATCCAAAATCTCATCGATTCGAACGCTCTGGCCATCGATTTCGAAGAGGTAACCGTGGCAGCCAATATGGTATCAGTACAATTTGGCAGCTTCCCTCCAACAGAAACTTAAGACGGTGTGGTCCCCATCCCTCTGGCGACAATGGCGATTGCTAATCTTCCACCTCCCCGAGATCAGGCTGCTGGTCTAGTATCCCTCACCACATCACGAAGGGAGGTCATGTGGGTCCATCCAGACTTGGTATCAGAAGTGACTCAGCCCACACCATCTTCCATTTGCAAGAAGAAGAGTGGAAAAGTCAGGTCCTGCCGCACAATCTCGGCAGATATCGAAGAAGCCACAGCCATCGTCACGCGGTCTGGGGCACAATCCCAACCCGTGGCTGATAACACAGCTGAAGATCATCAGCCCGCTACAACTGACGCTCCGGGACCTGCCCAGCCTACGACGACCGACAAGCCTAGGCCGAAGGAGACTCGCTTTGACAAATCCCTCCGAAAAGAGGCACCACAGGGGCTGGAAAAGGTATACAACTTTGACATCTTGGCACAACTGGCTAACACACCGGCCAAGTTGTCATTATACGAGCTTCTGAGGCTCTCAAAGGATGTTCGTGCGGCTTTGAGCGATGCACTCCAAAATGTTGATGCGTATCTGGCTCAGGTCAACCTCACGGGAGAGAACCCGCCTACAGATCTCCATGACAGCGCTTACACGGGAGCGATGCCCAACATTGTCTTCACCCCTCAGGACATGCTCATCAAAACAAACCTGCAAGATTGCCCGCTATACTACACTGGATACATCGGCGACGTAAATGTGGATCGGATGCACATCGATCCTGGCTCTTCCATAAGCATTATCCCGAAGGATCTGTTACATCATCTCCGTATCCCTATGCATCGCCTGACGCCTACAAGCACCGCCATCAGCGGTTTCAATTCGGACATGAGCTACCCCATTGGAAAGATTCGTCTGAAGTGCCAAATTGGCGATCTCCAGTCAGAAGTCACCTGTTATGTCATAGATGCAGACACTTCTTACAACATCCTCTTGGGGCACCCTTGGATACACGATTATATGATCGTGCCTTCCACGCTGCACCAATGCTTCAAGTATGTCGACAAACACGGCTTCGTGAGGACAGAATGTACCGACGTCGATCCATTCAAAGGGTCGAATCCTACTACTCAGACTCCTGCCTGTACGAAAAGTCGAAGAGGCATCTTGGTGAAGGAGATGTGCAAGCTCGTACCGAGACAGCCACAGGATCAGAATAACCTCTGACGATCCACCTCCAAGCTCGCAAACCTGACAAGTCCGTACCCCTTACAGCCACTCTGCGTAAGGACGCAATCAGCCTCTCGGCACAAGAAGAGCAAATAATAATCCGGCTGCCAAGGTCTGGCCAAGTGCCAAGACCAACAACGGAGCCACTGACAATCAGGCTGCCGAGAGTCGGCCAGCCGCAAACGGAGAAGCTCAATCCCTCCGACAAGCCAATGTCGATAAGCCTTCCCAAGAAGAGTCGTCACCCCGATGCAAGATTTGGGACTTCTAGCGAACAAACCACTCTCCGCCCAGCATTGAGTACCAAACTGGGGGTCGCTAGTCTGCCAACAACTCCACGCTCTGCTCCACCAGCTGAACCTCTGACGATCAAGCTGCCCAGGTCGTCCTCTCAGTCTTCATTTATACAGGGGTTAGCCGAAGAGGAACCGGAGCTAGCCAAGTATGTGGCTGCCCATACTGATGTTTCCTCCGCAGATGATGTAATCCCACTAGAAAAGATACCTTACTTCATCAATAAAGGGCTATCTTTGAACTACCTCGAGCTTAATAAGCTTTGTACAATGTATGCTATGGAACACGGTATAGGCACTCACCTACACACACAGGTGACAAATGTGTACACCGTAAACCAGCTTACTCCAGTGGAAGGTGCTTACCGCATAATCGAGGGAGGGGACCATCCAATCATCTTCGGCCGATAGGACGATCCGCAGCCCTTCACCATAGAAGAAGTCGACCTTGAATCAGACACCGGGAGACTGCCTCTGTATCTTTATAGCCTCCAATCCAAATATCTCATGCAAAAATAGGGGTATGATCTGGAGACGACGCCAGGTCACCAACTTCTGAGGGACTACTATAGCAAGACTCGATGTGGATTAGGGTATGTTACACCCACGACGACCCCTGAGAGCTCAGATGAAGAATATGACTGGCATTCACATTCAACCAGGTCACCAACTTCTGACTCAGATACCAGCATCGGAGACGTATTCAGACAAGTTCTGTCAGTCAACATGGCATTCGTCGACGCTTATGAAGAAGATGAAGACGTCCCTGAAATCTTCGAGCTAGAGCCGTGGGCCCAATAGTTGGATGCACAATAGAAAAAGCGGTTCGAACAGAGAGAACCTCCTACTGAAGATGAAGTTATACAGGTGGATCTCGGCAGCGAATCTTCTCCAAAACTAATCTTCGTCAGTAAAAGCCTGACAGACGAAGAGCGAGAATCGCTACTGGAGCTTGTCAAAGAATATATCGATGTGTTCTCCTAGAGTTATGAAGACATGCCAGGACTAAACCCCGAGGTTGCCCTTCACAAGCTCAACATTCGGCCAGATGCAAAGCCGGTCAAACAACAACAGCGACGCTTCCGCCCGGGTATCATGGATGCGATCGAAGCCGAAGTCAACAAACTGATAGCCAGCAGCTTCCTTCGTGAGGAACAACATCCTGACTGGGTCGCCAACATAGTACCCGTCCTCAAGAAGAATGGGAAGATTCAAATCTGCATCGAATTCCGCAATCTGAACGAGACATGCCCCAAAGACGAATTTTCCCTCCCTATCACAGACATCATGATCGACAACACATGCGGCTTCGAACGTATGTCATTCATGGATGGCTTCTCGGGGTACAACCAAATCAAGATATCTTCTGACGACAAAAAGTGTACATCATTTCGAATACCGATTGGCACATACTGTTACACAGTCATGCCTTTCGGTTTGAAGAATACCGGCGCCACATATCAAAGAGCCATGAGTATCATCTTCAGAGACCACTTACGCAAGACGGTAGAGTGCTATGTTGATGACATCGTCGTCTAGAGTCGCCATAAGGAGACCATCTGCAGGATCTGAGGACGGTATTCGACCTAATGCGAGCGCACAATTTGAAAATGAACCCTACGAAATCCTTCCTGGGTGTATCCAGCGGGAAGTTCTTGGGTTTCATCATCACCGTCCAGGGTATCCATGTAGACCCTGAGAAGACAAAGGCAATTATGGAGATGGATCCCCCGAGAAATCTCCGCGAACTCCGAGGCCTTCAAGGGAGGTTAGCTTACATTAGGAGGTTCATTTCTAACCTCTCCGGGCGATGTCGGCCATTCACCCATCTCATGAAGAAAGGTGTCTCGTTCGTATGGGATGAAGAATGCCAGCGTGCCTCAGCATCAAATAATATTTGTCGAACCCTCCAGTCTTGGTGGCCCCGGTTGCTGGAAAACCATTCCTGCTCTACGTACGCGCAATGGAACATTCTCTCGGGGCTCTGTTGGCACGAAATAATGATGCAGGCCATGAACAAGCCATATATTACCTAAGTCGAATGATGATTGGACCAGAGCACCTATACACCGCTGTGGAGAAAGAATGCCTCGCCCTGGTGTTCGCCATCCAGAAAATACGGCACTATGTCACTGGACAAACCATACATGTGATCTCACGAGTCAACCCTTTCAGAGTCCTCATGACTAAACCAGGGGCACTCAGCTCTCGCCTCGCTACATGGGCAATATTGATGTCCCCTTATCATATGATCTTTGTCCCACAAAAGGCTGTTGAAGGTCAAGCCCTGGCAGACTTTTTGGCAGCCCACCCGGGCTCGGAGTCGTCCAGAATATATGAAGAAATCCCAGATGAGGTCGTCGACTCGCATGCAACCTCTCAAGATGATATATGGCGAATGTTCTTCGACGGCGCCTCAAGGACCGGACCTAAGGGCAACATCGTCGTCGGAGTCGGGGTGGTGTTGGTTTCTCCTTCCCGGTTGGTGATCAATCGTGCTTACTCTCTCACAGAACCCTGCTCCAATAATGTGGCCGAGTACAATGCTTTGGTCATTGGCCTCCTACTTGTAAGAGAGCTGGGGGTAGAATACCTTGAAGCATACGGCGATTCTCAGTTAATCGTCAATCAGATCCGGGGCTCATACGAAGTCCGCCACGAAGACATGGTCCCCTATCACCAAATAGCGATCGACATCATCTCGTCATTCGAGGGGTTCTTTATCGAACATGTTCCCAGACTTCGAAATATCGAAGCCGATGCCTTAACAGGCCTGGCCGCTTCCCTAGCAGTGCCAAATCGTACTCATCAATCGGTAGATGTGATAGGCCATAAACCGGTCTGCCCCAAGAACAACGTTCAATTTGTGGCGATTTATTCTGCTCAGACGATCGACGAAGTCCCAGATTGGAGACAACCATTCATTGACTTCGTAGTCTATGACATCCTGCCCGAGAACCCAAAAGAGGCCACCTCTATCAGAAGGCGTTCTCTCAGATTCTTCTACGATATAGAGACGAAAATTTTGTATCGCCGATCCTATGATGGATTATTGCTTCGGTGTCTGTCAAACACAGAAGCCAAAGAAGCCGTACGAGAAGCTCATGATGGTGTCTACGGAGCCCATCAGCCTGGTCCTAAATTGCAAGATCGTCTTCGCCGAATGGGCTACTATTGGCCCACGATGGTAGCGGATGCGAAGATTATGCTAGAAAGTGCAAAGCTTGCTAAGTCCACGCAGACTTTATTCACCAACCATACAAATTTCTACATCCGACAGTGGCGTCCTGGCCATTCGAAGCATGGGGGATGGATATCATTGGTCCAATCACCTCACCTTCCTCCCGAGGACATCGCTTCATACTCGCAATCATAGATTACTTCTCCAAATGGGCGGAAGATGTCCCGCTTGCAGAAGTAAAGACTTCAAACGTGATCAGCTTCCTTAAGCATCAAGTCATCTATCGCTTTGGACTGCCCCGAAGGATCATCCACGATAATGGTCCGCAGTTTGCAAGCCACGCCTTCTATCGGTTCTGCGACAAGTACCGCATCCAGAATATTGCTTCGACGCCATACAATCTAGCAGCGAATGGGTTGGCAGAAGCATTCAACCCATCATCAAGTTACTCAAGAAGTTCGTGTCATCCAACAAATGCGACTGGAACGAGAAGCTAGGTGAATGCCTATGGGCGTACCGTACCACAGTCCAAACAGCCACAGGGAATACACCATTCTTCCTGGTGTACGGGAGTGAGGCAGTCCTCCCATTGGAGACACAGATACCCTCGCTCCGTGTCGCGCTTACTTATCAACTGACGACGGATGATAACTACCGATGTCGACTACAAGAGTTAGAGGCCTTAGATGAAAAGTATCTCCTGGCTCAGCAACGAATCGAGCTATACCAAGCACGCATCTCTGGAGCCTTCAACAAGAAGGTTAAAATCAGAACATTCCAGGTGGGCGATCTCATCCTGGCAGTCCGAAGGCCGATGGTCATGACTCACAAGACCGCCGATAAGTTCCAGTCAAAATAGGAAGGTCCATTTATCATCGAGGTTGTATTCTCCAACGGTGCTTACCGCCTCGCAAAACAAAATAGAGACTTGCTCATGTTGCCCGTCAACGGCAAGTTCCTGAAGAAATATTATGTCTAAACGACATATTCCAGATTATCGAGTCACGTACCCGCTGGTGCCGCTGAACTTACTTTCATAATATACCAGATTATCGAGTCATGTACCCGCTGGTGTCGCTGAACTCACTTTTATAATATTCCAGATTATCGAGTTATGTACCCGCTAGTGTCGCTGAACTCACTCTTATAATATTCCAGATTATCGAGTCATGTACCCGCTGGTGCAGCTGAACTCACATTCACAACATTTCAGATTATCGAGTCATGTACCCACTGGTGCCGCTGAACTCACATTCCCACATTCCAGATTATCGAGTCATGTACCCGTAGGTGCCTCTGAACTCACATTTCGGTCACTCTTTCAGATAGTAAGTCATATATGACCATACCTTTGAACTTTCTTCCTGAAAGAGATCCTCCCTCATGATCCACTACCCGCACTCCCCAGTGCACAAAAAGGGTAACAGATCTACAAATTTCCAAAACGGCCATGTCCTCATTACCTCTGAGTCGTTTCACTTCCGCCAAAAACAAATTACCCCTTTACATAGAACTTCCATGTCCTCATTATCTCTGAGTCGTTCTATGTACCCTCCTTCATTGAGCCCACTCCTGCCATGTCCTCATTACCTCTGAGTGGGAAGGCTCCGTCGAAGAAACCTTCATGCTTGCCATGTCCTCATTACCTCTGAGTAAGTATGATGATTTCCTTTCGACTTATTATCCGTACCCACAACCGGAGTACGCCAAGGATAATAGGTCCACAAATATTCTCCGCTGAGTCCTCTCCTGCTATGTTCTCATTACCTCTGAGTAGGAAGACTCCACGGTAAATCCTCCGTACTTACCATGTCCTCATTACCTCTGAGTAAGTATGTTGGTCCTCTCTCGTCTTATTATCCGTACCCTAAACAAGGGTACGCCAAGGGTAATAGGTCCACAAATGTCCTCTGTTGACCACAAATATCCTCTGTTGAGTCCACTCCTGCCATGTCCTCATTACCTCTGAGCAGGAAGACTCCACGGTAAAACCTTCATACTTGCCATGTCCTCATCACCTCTGAGTAAGTATGTTGGTTCCCCTTCATCCTATTATCCGTATCCTAAGCCGGGGTAGGCCAAGGATAATAGGCCCATAAATGTCCTTTGCTAAGTCTCTTAGTACAGGCCCACCATTCCTCATCATGTCCCGGGAGCCCAGCTGCTCCAGGGCATTCTATCTCCCGATACCCCGAACACCCACGACCACCTTACCGTGGAACTGTTCTAGGTATCCCCAATCAAACTTGTTATCCGTACCTAAAACCAAGGTATGCCAGGGGTAACAGGTCCACAAACAAATCTTCCATGCGGGACAAACCTCACCACAATACCACAGACACAACAAGCAATACAAATGAAGGGTAGAATGGAAAGTACTCTTTATTTGAAAGACGAAAAAGCATTACATGTTTTGGGACCACGTCCCTCTCAAAAAGAAAAGAAGAGGAAAACAGAAACAAGAAAAGGCCGACTATAGTTCGGCATTACACAACTCCAAAAGGCGGTTTCTCACCAAGGTAGTCCCTCGCTCAAGCCGCTGCCTAGCTCGGCGCTCGGCCTCCTGGGATAACTGCTACGCATCATTCAAGTACACATATGCCTGCCAATAATTTTCCATCTTCTTCAAAGCAAGTTCCAGATTGGCAGAAGCTCTACTAAATTTGTCAGCCTCCTGAATAGCAATCCCTCTCTCAGTATGAGCAGCTTTGAGCTCGGACTCCAGGAAGGCCAGCTTTCTCTGGAGCTCGAGAATCTGCTCCCGGGTGTCAGTTACCCCGCGGGAGGCAGTCGCTTCCCGAGTCGCGCAATCTTCAGTGCGACGGCTCCATTGATCGTACAACTGAGTCAGATCCCGACGATCCTTCAATATAGCTGGCTTGAGCGATTCCCGAGCAATCCTTCCCTTCTCTACCGCAGTTGTGAGGAAAGTACGCTCTTGATCTATTGCCACTGATAGATCAGTTTGTCGTAGTACGCGAAACTGGGCCACAAGACGATCGGCCTCTAAAAGCTTAGGCTCCAGAAGCGCCGCTAGTCCCGTCCCACCGGTAAGTGTTCTAAGAATATTAATTTGGCCACCGGCACATTAACGGGCCATAGCAAAGGGAGTCCCCCTCTCCACAGCTGCCTCAATCCCCCTCTTCAGGTGGCGGTGGAAACTGTCGACCACATCCTGGGATACTTGATCCAAAACTTCTGTAGAGGACGGTGACAAAGGGAGTGTGGCAGGCAGTACCGAAGGAGTAGCCTCAGAACTTGTCGTCCCTGCCACCAAGGAAACAAATTCTATGCGAAAAGATGCATGAATAGCAGCTAGCTCCTCTTCCGCCGTCCGAAGAGCCTAGATACTTGGCAGGGCAGAAAGGTTAACTCCCGAAACCATATTCGCAGAAGAGGGCGCAGAAAGCGTCGTCCCTTGCCCCAGCTGTGCTATCACCAGGGCTCCCGAACTTGACCGAGCTGGAGGCCCCTCAGTATAGGTTGGAAAAGAAGGGGGCACACGTGCGTCCATCAGATCCCCTCCGGTAGAGTCCGCCCCGGCAATGTCCGTCACCGGCAATAAAGGGGTGGGACCTGCACGTCCAAAGCAATCATTAATCTACGAAGGACAGGATGATAGAGCAAATAGGCCTCCTCACAAGTTAAAAAGCTGGTTTATCTTACCAGGGGAAGAGCACGGAGGCTACAGCTCATTCGCAGCTGGCATGGTCTCCCCACCCGCGGCTTCCAACTCAAATTCAACTGGTTTCTCTACCCCAGGCACCCCTGAAAGGGAGCAAGCTAGGTCAGTGTCATCCTGTTAAAATTTAGCTGTCTCAGGGACAGGTGCAGTAGAACCCCCGTCCCTATGGGTTGAGGTCTCAGCAAGGTGAGACTCCCCGGCCGCCTCCGGAAGAACCCCAACAGAAGTGATGGCGGTGCACATATCATTGATCAAAGTGGACAAGGCCGGATCGACCTCAGCAGTCGAGTCCCGAGAAGCAGACACCCCGGACGCCTATAAAGAGCAAAAAAAAATGATTAGGCCATAACTTAGAAAAAGAAGGAAAAGGCAGTTGAAATTTCAATCACCTCAAAAACAGCATCAACATCATCAATAAACAGCCTGCGACGTCTTACCGTAGCCCGCTTCGTGGAGTAGGTCCTGCCATCGCCAGTGGACAGACACCTGTCTTGTTCACGCGAAGCACCAGGCACAGCAGGTGGATGATCCTCCACCTCTTCGTTCGGCGCAGTAGGAGGCTGGTCCTCTACCTCCTCGTCCGAAGAGTGCGACGAGTCATCGACATCCTGCTCGTCATCCTCTTCGTCCGCCGCAGTAGATTTCGAGTCTGGCACAGGAACCCTATTCGTCCCTCTCCTTCTCTTCCTGGAACCCTTAGGCTTCTCTGCCAAGCCAGTCCCGACAATGAAGCTGGTGTTCACGTCAAAATTCACAGAAGATTTGCTCACCGTAACATGATAAAGGGCCGCCATATACAAGATATCCCCTTGCGTATTAGCGTCAGAGATCGAGAAGCTAGCCCGGGTATGAACCGCATTGTAATAATGCCACGCTCGGATACCGTCAAGGACACTGCCCTCGAAGCCCAGGCAAGCACTGGGGCAGTCAAGGAACAGCTGACTATACCCGAATTGACGAAAAAACCTGCTGGGCAAATAAGGCTCCAGGTATACGTTATTTCGGTAACGATATATTAGGTGCGCAGGACGAATGTTGCACAACTAAAGAAGCATCTTCTCAGATAATAGCTGGGAAGGTTCAATGCCATCAACGTGTACCCCCTCACTTCTCTAGGGGTGAATTGAGGAAGAGACACAAAGAAGTCGGGTCCGTCAACTCTCGCCAACGCCCTCCGACAAGCCGGCATGGTGGCGTACTCCCAAGACTGATGAAGGTATCGGAAAAGGAAGGCATCATCAGCGGTAACATCATCCTCTGTTTCGGGCCTCATCGATGACCGATAATGCATCAATAACCACCCCATGAGATAATAGTATGGTAGTTCTATCCGCTCAAAGTCCAGCGTCGTCTCGCGAGCAATGACTTTAGACGAAAAGGCGCGGAGGCCGTGGTGTATGCTACACACCATAGCCGGAAGAAGGGCCAGTCTGACTTTGAAGACCAGCTTCACAGCCGGGAGAATGAAATGGCGGCTGATCCTTTCAGTAGAACCTGCCCCTCCCGAGACTACGTAATTCCGTAGCCATACCATCAAGAACCCGGCCAAGATGGCTTTCTCAGACATCTGCCGGGTGCCGTAGTAGAAATAACTGAAGGACTCAGTACGACTCCCAAATCTATCGCAGGTGGACCTCGACCTTTTGTCATTCAACATCAGGTCCTTTACCTCTGCCTGGGTTTGAGGACCTCGAAAAGAAACCCGGCCAGAAGGACGTAACTTGAAAAGATACGCGACCCAGGCCGTAGTATGGGGGGCGTTCCCTTCTGAACTATTATTTTTCTTAATAGCAGTCTGGTGACAGATGCTATGGTGGCACAGCAGTTCCCGGTACACAGCGACGAAACCCGGGAATCGGCGATCCAGACCATCGAATTTCTCGTTCGTCGGGGTATATACTTCAAAGGCCTCGCCCCCCCACGGCAGCTTAGAGACAGCATGTATTTCATGGAGAGCAAGTCCCAACTCCCCTCCGGGCACGAAGAAAGTCCCCGTACATCGGCTATACATCTCCAAAAGGGCCATGAACAGCGGCTTGTTAATGGACAATCCGTAACAGGTGCCCTGGATGGCGTAGTAAAGGTCAATCTCCCGAAGGAGTTCCTCGTAGTTCCTCAGGATCCATGAGGAAAGATTGGCCCATGGAGGAATGGAGTTTATCCAATTCAGCAGCGACAACCTGCCCACAGGATAAGACCCCTTACGAGCGAGCTGAATCAGGAAGGTATCAGCTCGAGTAAAAGTGAAGTTGGGACCAGACACGTTTATAAAAGTACCAGGAATCAGCCCCATCACACTCCGACTGACTGACTCCCTACTTGCACATGCTGACCTAATACTCATATTATAGTGGATGTTGCCCACGAACATCCCCGGTTGGGTTGGAGTTAGAGAGCCCGCCATTTTCCTGCTCAACGGCACCATATTAAACCACGAGAGGGGAAAATGTCGTTCCATCTCGGGAACATGGATCTCCACCCCGTCCACAGTAAAGTCCCAGTTCTCAGAAACGTCCAGCATTCGGGAGTTCTTTATGGATAAAGCATCTCCAAAGAGAAAAGTTGGTTTCAGATATTCTCCGTCCAGTTTCCCCGAATTCATCATAGTACAAAGAAAGTGGAAAGGCTGGTTGTTAATGGCAGCCACCCTCTCCAAAGGCTCATTGGAGGGAAGTTGATCCGTCACATGTCAAATTAGGCCGTCAAGCTGCACACCCACGACAAATTGAGCTGAACCCACCAGAAGCTCTCATGCGGGGTTGGTTGGGAGGTTCACTGGAAAAGGACAAAAGAAACAGGATTAAAAGATAGGTTAAAACAAAACCACTTAAAGTTTCTCAAAAAGAAGTTTCTATGAGCCTATACGGCTTGGATCAACGAAGCCTTATGCGGCCCAATTTAGCTGGGTTTCATGCGGCACGGGTCCAATAGAGCCTATGCGGCTCAGGTCAACACAGCCTCATGCGGCCCAATTCAGTTGGGAGTTCCATGTGACACTGATTCGATAGCTTATGCGGCTCGGATTAAAACTTATGCGGTTCTATCTGGTAGAAGAGTTTATGCGGCGCGACTCAGCAAAATTCTATACGGGCCAGTTTGTCAGGAACATATGCGGTTCTGCTCAGAGGAGGTTCCATGCGGTTCAAATCCAGAAGCACTCCTGCGGCTCAAATCTTTCTCATGCGGCTCAAACATAGGGCATGCCCTATGCGGCTCGAATATAAGAGGGTCATGCGGCCCATACAACATATGCGGCTCCATCATGGTCGAGCTTGGGCGGTTCAATGAAAACGAAGGATGAAGGCTTGTGCATATGTTATGCAACAGAGCCATGGGTCCTTGGGGTTCAAAGTATTCAAATCCATTTCTTACCCTTGAAAACAGGGTGGACATCAGGGTGCACTTCGGGCACGGCGGCCGACAAGGAAGCCGTTTTCTTGCCCTTTACAGCAGCAGAGGCGACCTTGGAAGACTTAGGGGCCATTTTCGACGGTCGGAGAAGGAAAGAAAGTGGAGACTGCAAGAGTTGGGGACGAAAGAAAAAGTAAAGAAATCTCTCCTACTAAACTCGTCCCTATTTATAAACAAAAGCAGGGCATTTCGATTCTCGTGTAAACACAAAAAACCGACCCTTCGGTTATCGAGGCGAGCCGCCTAAAATGAAGGCCAAACTCCTGGGATTCTCCCCCAAAAAGTAGCCTTAAAACTAACTGCAGATCAACAGCATTTAATGCAAAAGATCTTCGCATGTGGCAGGATGACGTGGCGAGGAGCTCATGCGGCCCGAAAGCCCCTGCGACTGATTGACTAAATACAGCCGAGACATCCATGCGGCCGAGACATCCATACGGCCGAGACATCCATGCGGCCGAGACATCCATGCGGCTAGGACATCATATACGGCCAGAAGAATTTATACATGGCCAAGCTTCTTATTCAAAGTATTTCAATTTTACAAATTAAAAACTTTGAAGGGGGTCTTGTAGAAGCATGGAAAAGAATAAAGAAAGATCCATGCGGCCAGAGAACCCCATGCGGCTCAGAGAGTTCATGCGGCTCAAAGGATCCATATGGATCAAGGATCTATGCGGCTCAAACCAGTTCTATGCAGCTCAGAGAGGAGCCACGTGGCCTGCAAACAACTCTTCCGTTTGTCCTTCACTGCATTAAATGCCTTGATGGCTGACAGCTCTGACACATGGCAGCCCTAACACAAAAACACAATTATGACTCCGTCATAATGGCAGGCCCCTAGGAAAACGAAGGAAATCTCTGACAAGATCCCCCGAGATCCAAAAACTGACATGCGGCCTTGACACGTGGACAGTCGCATGCGGCTCAAGTAGAGACCATCCCATGCGGCTCAGGCCGAAGCTTCCCCATGCGGCTCATGAAGACTATCCCCATGCGGCTCACGAAGACTAGCCCCATGCGGCTCACGAAGACTATCTTCATGCGGCTCACGAAGACTATCTTCATGCGGTTCACGAAGAAGGCACCCATCATACGGTCACCTACACTCATGCGGCTCAAATCATTACCATGCGGTCCAAATGTTCAGGGGGCCACTCTCAAGCAGCCTTGACACGTGGCCAGCCTTGTGCAGCTCAATGAGGAGCAACCTTCCTACGGCTCAGATTTCTGCAATGGCTCGCGGTTAAGACACGTGGCATGATAGCAGGGCACATGGCATCAAATTGATCAAAATCCCTCAACAAATCGTAATAAAATATTGGGATCAAATCAGATCATTTGTAATCAAGCAAATTAATGACACGTGTCGAGAAATTCGAGGTTGGCATGACAAATCAGGAGGATTTATGTCAATCATCATTAATTACCCACAAAAGATTTGATGCAATCACATTTATTGCTCAAATCTCGTATATTCAAGATGAACGGCCCAGATCCAGTGATCCTTAGCCGCCGACTTTTAAGAATGGGCAAATATTGCAAACCCTAATGAGGCCCCCCACTCTTATAAATAGCAAGGTGCCATTCTCTTGCAAGATACAGACATATACAGAGAGAGAGATACAGAGAAGACATATACATAGAGAGCCAGGGAGCCAGAGAGAGAATATGCAGAGCCTGAAAAGAGAGCATTTCTTCATCAACGCCAATCAGTTCTTCTACAGAGCTAAGGCTGCACCCGATCGTCCAAGGAGTAAGGCAGAGCTGCCGTCGTTTTCCCGAGCCTCTACCGTCACCCCCCAGAATCTAAAATAAATAACTGTACTTAGATTACTGTACCTAGGTTTTCGTCCCTAGGCTTTCTTTGTACAAGCGAGTTTGTATTATGAAGTAAAAGTCCAGCCTCCGATAATTGTTCTGTTCTTTTATATTTCATGGCAAACATAGCCCAGTAAAGCCCGTGGATTGCCTCAAGCTTCTTTTTAGTTTCCAGTCAAGTTGCAAGTTTCTTTTCTTTTGAAAGTGTCTTTTCATTTCCAGCATGTAATAAAAGATTATGATGTATGGGCATTGCGACTATTTTTAAAAAAGAGTTTTAAAGAGAATCATGTAGCCAAGATAATACAATCTGAGTTCGCAAAGCTTTGTACTTGTATTCCTATCAAGTTTATCAATAAAAGAAGTATTTCTATTTCAAATCTCTGTGTCCAATATTTGATTTTCCACAATGAATACGTGCGTGAGTGTGTTTTTGCTTGACTAGTTATTTTGTGTTGGTACATGGCCTTGGCCTCTTATAAATATCATTTTCGAAAAAGTATATAAAGTATTTTGATGGCTTTCAAAAGTCCCGATTTGAGTTATAAAAACCAACGCCCCATACAATAAGTCCATAAAATTTTATGAGACTGACAGAAGTTATACTCTTTTTTAGAGAAATGGCTCCTCCTCGACCATCTGGCTCAACCGATCCGATAGAGCGGATCATGACCATGATAGAACTACAGAGGCAAGAAAATGAGGAGCGTGGCCAGATACAATAGGCTCGAATGGAGGCCCAACAGAAGCAGTTGGATTCCTTGACCCAACTTGTAACTGCACTAACGATAAATCGAGATACAACCGCAACAACCAAACCGACGGGCACACCCGAGATTGAGCCCGTGGATGGTGACGAACCCCAGCCGGTACAAAGGCACTCTTCCTTTAAGCTAAAGGACTTCTTGGATGTGAAACCTCCAAAATTTGAGGGTAGGACATCACCAGACAAGGTGGTGGACTGGATCGATAAAATGAAAAGTTTGTTAACATTCATAGGAGTTCTGAGTAGCAAGAAGGTAATGTGTGCCGCTCTGCTACTACGGCTGCGGACAAAAGACTGGTGGAAAGCGAAAAAGTTGACGCTCTTCGCAACGTCTAGGAATGGAAAGATTTCATGGGCCTCGTTCAAGAAGGCATTTCTGGATCAATATCATCCTCCAGCCATGAGTAAGAAAATGGAGAATGACTTCATAACTCTGAAATAAGAAAATATGTCCGTGGAGGACTATGAATCTGAATTTGCTAAGCTGGCAAATTTTACTGCTGTTATGTTACCAACGGAGCAAACTGTAAAACCCCTAAATTTTTTTGGAAAATTGTTTTTTTTATTTAATTGCCTTAAATATAATTTTATGGAATTTATGAGTAATTTTAAATTAATATTTATTTAATTATGACCTTAGCCATTGTTGAGTTTTGGAGCACAAGATGGCTAGGATTTGTAGCATAGAAGATGTAGCAGTGTGCCATGACTAGTGTATTAGCCATGCCATGAGAGGCCTAGCCATAGTTCTATCCGAATTAGGAAAATCAGGCCAAGTTGTGAAATAACTCATTTAAATCATTTAATTAGTTATTATTTAATATATTGATTTTTAGATGACCCAGTTGGACCAAATCAGCCCGAACTGGACCCAAACCAATTCCAAGCTCATGTAGGCATGTAGTTGACCAAAGATGGCCATGTAGGCGTATTTTATGTATGTACAAATATTTCTTAAACTATTTTAGAACTTGATGTATATTTTTCTAAATATTTTATTGTTATACAAATATTTGCATTTTTATTATTAAATAGGTGTTTGTCAATACTTGTATAATTTTCTGGACTCGAATAAAGGGTGTAGTATAAGTTCACTAAACTGGATATTTTTTATTATTTTATTATTATTAAAGTGATTTTTGGGATTTAATAATCAGAATTATTATTAGATATTATCATTATTTAATTTTATGGCCAATTGAATTTATATGCATATGTACCTATATTTAAATAAACCAAATATATGAATAGATAGTATTGGAATTTTTTTAGATTTATTTGTGTATATATATATATATATATATATATATATATATATATATATATATATATATATATATATATATATATAATAGAAAAAAAATATATAATAGGAAAAAGAAAAAAAATTATGTGAACAGTGCCTTGTGGCACTGTTGCTCTTCCCCACAGAGCTGAACCCGAGCGCCCCCCTTGCTTTAACAGTTAGCTTTTTATTTTAATTTTCGGATCGAAAACCCAATCAAAACGTAATCAAATCTTCCAGAATCTCTTCCATTATAATCTCTATCCTATTCTCTACTAGATTATATTCAAACCAATCCAAATCTTGTTTAAATTCCTTGTAAAATTCAATCCAAAAATACTATATAACCTATAGTATCTATTTCTTCTTGGGGGAAACCTTCTCCACGCGAACACCAAATTTCCTCAACCCCACGACCCAGGCGAACTCCGTGGACCTCTGCCACCACTCATCGGACCGCCGCATCACCACGCGTACAGAACAGTCGTAGCAGCAGTCGGTGCACAACCCGACAGGCCGACCCGCAGGTACCACTCTTCACAATAGATTTTCTCTCACCAGTTGTCGAACCGTCGATTTCTAGAGGAAGACAACATTTACGCCTACGAACCCCGTCAATTACTTTAGATCGATTCGTTTTGAATCAACAGAGAAATTGAACCAAAATCGTATAAAAAATGTGTTAAAACAGAACCCTTTTCTGTGCTGGAACCTCCTTTTTGTAAATAGATTATGATCAAGACTTTAGGAGTTTTCCAAAACTAAATCAAAACAGAGGAAGACAACATATAGGACTGCAGAGTCCTTTTTATAGATTGTGAATTGATAGACTATGCATCGAGAAATTGGTGCATGAAAATTGAGAAAAACTTGGAAATTCTGTTTTTAAAAAAATTAGAGAAATGGTCGACATGACGTGTGTCCCGCCAATCCGGGAGACGTTGTCGTGAGCCGTAAGCATCGAAAGGCGTTGTAACGACTTCACGGACGTGTAGGCTTTGACGAAATTCAAATTGGTTGCATGTGCGCGACAAATTTGACCCGTATCCGTCGAAGAATGTCGTATCGGCCCATTCCGAAATTTCCCAATTACTTTGTGTACACTAGTCAAATCGCGACGAAATTTGCGCCATTGGACTCAAAATATTTTTCTGGTCCTGCATGCCAAGTTTGGTCTGATTCTGAGAAGGTTGATCGGAACGCCAAAATTGGCGGGCCCGCGACCCGATCCATCAGGCGATTTTGTGCACGGCTCATCGAAATCCAAAATTGGACATACCGCTTGGTTCATCTCGTCAAAATTTTTTTGTAGACATGTAGTTCTAAGACTTTAGAGACCGTAGGTTCGGGCACGCATTTTGGTGCAAAGCAGGTCCAACGACGGACATCGTTTTGACCCAAAATTATGATTTTGCCCCTGTTCTGGAATTAAACTTTCAGAAAGTCGTTTCCTAGGTATATCTTTTACATCGGAAACATTTTTGATGTTTATTTCAGCATCCGGGAACGTTTGCGGAGGTTCCACTCTTGCAGCTTCTTCTCACTTGCCGATTTCACCTACTAGACGTCGTCAAAATACCTTCCAATCACTAGGCAAGTATACCTTGCTATATTTACTGTCATATTATTTATTTTTATCATTTATTTACTTTGTTTCATATTTTGTCTTATTTGTTATAAACTGTGCGTCCAAGCCACAGTTGGGTGCAAATGACTTTATCAGTCGTTTCTTTGTTTTATTTTTATTTGTTGCATGTCGACTTAGTTGTAGTGGACTACCTTCCTATTGTAGGATATTCTTATATCTCCATTGGCCATGACACTCACACTACACGATTTGAGACATGTTGCTAGGGGCACGGCTTGCATATTTACGGCTTGTAAGAAGTCGTGTGACGGATAGTTGATCGTAACTACTGTGACTAGAGTTTTAGAGACTCAAGCAGTTACAAAACTGGACGAGCCATGGGCATGACTTGGACAGTGGAGAATATTGGGGGAGGACAGTCGCTAGTGCGTATGGGAATCCAAACAGGTAAACCACAGTCTCCGGATGGAACTGTGGCGATTATATTTACAGATGCCCTCTGACGTCCTGGACGTTACGGACGATTATAGATGACTGGATGCCAGTTTCATACACATAGCCTAAATCCCACCCATGTGCATGAAAGTTGTCCTCTTAATTGCATAATAGACGGTTAGAATTCCCATTATATATTGGTGTCTAGGAGAGTCTTGCATATTATTATTATTCTGACAGTTTATATTAGCAAGTTCTTCCTGTATCTTGTTACGTCCCTCTGAGGACCTGGTGATCTCTCTAGGTATAGACGACGAGCAGTATCCTGAGGAGTACGGTTCTGGACTAGAGTCTCCATTTGCAGCTGAGGAGGTCTCGCCTTCAGAGCCCATTTGATTCTATTCTTAGTCGATGGACTTATGTAGTTGATACTCTTTTTCATATTCATTTCAGTTGATTTCATTCAGTAGCTCGGTAGTGGATTTGTTTCCGCCCGATAGATATTTTTCTTTATTTTGAGTTGAGATATTTGGTTTGTTATTTCTCTTATTTATCATTATGGATAAGATATAGATACTACCTGTGACCATGTTATATTATTATGAGCTGGAGCTCTCTTATTACAGCTTATGTGTGTACACGTAGATTCCATATATTGGAGTAGCCTGCATATGCATACAGCTGACATGTACGTATTTTCTAGTCTTACATATATTGGGACTGGAACGTTACACAGACTCGCATAGATCAGTTCGTCGAAGGTCTGATTGAAAATATTCAGTTGAGCATGCTGAACCGAGAATGTGAGTCGTATTCTCAGGCCTTTGAGACGGCGTTACAGGTGGAACAGTTTTGCCTGAAGAAGGCGTCAACTAAAATGCAGTACGGTCGGAATCAGCCCGCTAAGAGATATTACGATGGAGAGAAAAGACCGACGGAAAACAAAACAATAAGCAAGTATGCACCTTCTGCAGTCGACAAGGGCATGTGAAGGAAGACTGTCGCTATGCGAATGGTTTGAAATGTAGTTTCTGTGGAAAAAGTGGGCACATCAAGGAGGACTGTCGTGCCGCTAATAATGCTTGTTTTGGTTGTGGCCAACAGGATCACTCTGTCAGGAATTGTCCGAAAAAGAATAGAACTGCTCAAAATCGTAATGACGCTGAAGAGGGTGGGCCACAGAGGGACCCACCGCAGATCAGAGACAATCCGCACAACCAGCAGCTGCGGACTAATGCTCGTGTTTAACCTATCCACCTTACTTGATCCTGAATGCAATACTAGCGGAGGTGAGCTTGTTTCTTAAGTTTTGAGGACAAAACTTTTTCTCAGTAGATTATTATGTAGTGCCTCGCTCCTCGTGGTCCACTATGTAATACCTACGGCTTGCTGACTCAGTCTTGAACTAAGTATTTGGGGAAACCTTTTGTCGGTATCGATTGATCACGGATGAAATGCAATAAATCTTTCCAATTGATGGATTGGCTTCTATGAAAATGAATCCAAGGGTTTTATTGGATGTTTTCTTTTGCTGCTTGGTTTTGGTGAATGCGTTTTCGTGTTAGTTTTCGATGATTGGTTTTCATTGTTCGCTTTCATCGTATTTCGCATTTATTTCGAATCTTGAGAGAAAGAGACCGAAGTATGCTAATCAACTGTTGGTGCCAATGTAGGATGCGTGAACTGTTCTTGAATGGTGCATGAATTCCCTCATTCTCTCAACTAAGATTCATCTCGGTGAGTTGCTTCAACCGAACAAACACTGATCTGTACGTCTAATAAAAATGATCTCTAGTCTACTCTGTTGCCTCGTCCCTATGATCAATGATACCATAACAACAAAAGATAAGAGAAGATAATTGAATTGAATCAAATACAAGATCATGTATTGCTACTCTATCTGCTCCATAAGAATGATCATCTGTTTGGTTACTAAGTATGCTTGAAGAAATGTAGACATGTACAGACGAACTTTGTACGTGTTGAGATGAATAAGAAGGCACAAAATAAACGTGTCATATATCTATGCATAAGTCCAAATCTGTCTCATCTGTCTCATCTGATAGAACTTCTAGAGCATGCATTAGGTTAGGGTTAAGATTTGGTATAAGTGGATATATATAAATATAGTCTTTTATGAATTTGTATGCATATAGAATTAGGATCATATTTCTCTTGGAGTGTTCGGCCAAGGGGAAAGGGGGTTTTGCTTGGCCGAATATAATAGAGTGGGGTCCATTTAGTTTATTTGGTTATTTGATGAGTACTACATGTCTATTTAGATTTGGATTTGGTTCGGGTCAAGTCGGGGCTAAATTGGTACAACCGGATCTTCTAGAAAGTCAATATTCTAATAATTAAATAAATAAATCATCGGTGGGGGTTAAGTTGCAACTTGGCCTGGTTTTCCTAGTTAGAACACACCTATGGCTCGGGCTTTCCTACCATTGCTAAAATATTACTCAAAGCACGCGTGTACACTATCCGTGTCACAATTCTTAGTCGTCTTGTACTCCAAATCTTAACCATGGCTAAGGTCATCTATAATAATAACTATTTAATCAAAAATATTCATAAATTCCATAAAATTCTATTTAAATCAAATAAATAAAAAATAATAATTCCAAAATTTTAGGGGTGTTACAAATACTTACCAACTTTACTCATAAATATGTAAGAGAGGAGGAGGAAAATATTTCGATACAAAAAAAGAAATAGTATTGATATTTTTGTTTTATTTCGTGAGAATTGAAAATATTAGAAAAAGATGAAATATATATATAAATAAATGTAAATAACTTCGATGTTCTATATATGTAGAAAATCAATAAAAGGAGAGATACCAATGCTGCAAAAAACAAAACAGAACAAAAATTAGTTACGTATGAAAAAATAAAAAAAATAAAAGAAAAGAGAATATTAGAGAGAGAGGGAGAGAAAGAGAGAAAAAAAAAAGAAAAAAAAAGTTACAGACCCAAAAGATGAGGAGGTTACGATTAGTTTATAAATTTAAATTAGTGGAGGGTGTAAACGGCCTTATTATCCCTATAGAAATAATTATTTAAGCAAATATGTATATAATCCAAGTGCCCCTAGTATTTGGATTATATAATAGTGTAGCATGGATATTGATAGTATGGATATAAGCAAGATATATCATATATTTTTGCCTCTAAACAAAATATAAGATTTTAATAAGTTTCACATGTTTCCATCCAAAACACTATAAATCAATCTCTTTATAGAAATATATTAATTCATCAAATATCTATAATATCAACATATCCATTTACGCAATGTTGAACTGAGATTTTCAATATATATTTACCTGAAGCTAATGGCAAATTTTTTTTTTAAAATTTTAAAAATAATATTTTTAATTTAAATTCTCATACATTAAAAATATAATATTTCTAAATTTAAAATCAAATTCATAAGTTAAACTATAATAAATTAATTTATAATCTTTTATCAAAATTATTTCAGATTAGATTTTAAACTATGAAATCATTTCAGAAAATTTTAAATATTACAATTGAATTCATATGATATATATTTATGTATTAACTCATGTTTCTTCACTGACATGCTATTCTCCAATTCATTCCTAAATTAATAAACAAATAATACATCTAATCTTAAATGTGAGTGTGGAACAGACAACCACTTTGCTTGCAATTGAATTGTAAAATTTAAAATTTGCAACAGTTGAGTTAAATACCATTTGAAAACAAAAATTTAAGAAGCAAGGAACTACTGGTGAATTAGTTCCAGATGACACATCCACGATTTTTTTCCCGGACAATTTCTGATATATATATATTGAGGATTTTTTTTTCCTTTTCTTTTAAGAGTCAGCATGAGAAGTTTTAGATTTTTGTTCTTTCGGATAGGAAGATATGGTGAGTTTCATTAGTGGGAATGTAAATTTAAAAAAAAAAACCTACAGATAAAAGGTGGGGATGTATTTTTTTTGTTGTTGATATTTTTAAATATAATATTCATTTAAACATTTATTTGAATTTTAGATAATTGAATTTTTAAATTACATCTGTAAATCCATTTCATTGTTTAAGTATATGCCTAGCCACCGCACAATATGAAATGACCATGAAAATAAATATACGGTTTAATAGTGAAATTACCATGAAAAAAATAGGAAGAAAACGGAAATAAACAAATTTTCTTCTCCATATGTTCTTCATTATGTTTTCTTCCTTATGAAGCATCAGTTCAACACATTTTCAAATTTAAAATTCAAAATATTCATTTAAATTTCTTTCTAAATTTCTTCCCTATCTGTTCTTCATTTTTTTTTCTTCCTTTTGGAGGATCAGTTCAACACATTTTCAAATTTAGAATGCAAAATATAAGATTCATTTAAATCCTTTTCTAAACTTGAATCGTTTTCTAAATTTTCTTCTCGCTCTGTTCTTCATTTATTTCCTTCCTCTTGGAGGATCAATATAACACATTTTCAAATTAAAAATGCAAAATATAAGATTCTTTTTTTTTTCTTTTTTTCCAAAAAAATCAAAGCCGGTGGACGACTCCACCCGACCTTGGCCCGGAGGCCGTGGCCACCGCCACCCAGCCACCTTCGTGGGAGGGAGGGCTCGAACCAGGCTCTCACCCCAATGCACGATAGTGTTACCAGTACACCATGACTCGATGTGCAAAATATAAGATTCATTTAAATTCTTTCATAAATTTAGTATTTTTTATATTTTTAAATATAATATTCATTTAAACGTTTATTTTTATCATTAAATAATTGAATTTTCAAATTACATATATAAATCAATTTAGTTGTTTAAATATATGTGTAGCCACATCACAATAAAGAAATAACCATGTAGAAAAATACAAAAGAAACCGAACAAAAAACAAATTTTCTTCAACATATGTTCTTCATTATTTTTCCTTCCTCTTGGAGGATAAGTTCAACACATTTTCAAATTTAAAATTCAAAATATTCATTTAAATCACTTTCTAAATTTTCTCCTCTATCCGTTCATCATTATTTTTCCTTCCTTTGGGAGGATCACTTCAACACATTTCCAATTTAAAATGCAAATTATAAGATACATTTAAAATATTTTCTAAATTTATTATTTTTATTTTAAAATATAATATTCATTAAACATTTATTTGAATTATTAGCTAGATAATAGAATTTATAAATTACATCTATAAATCCATTTGTTTTGATATGTGTCTCAAATTATTAGATAATTTTCAACTATAGAGAACTTAAAAGAATAAATAAAATAAATGAAGAGATTAGGCCTTACTTCACTGAAATGGTACGGGTTCAGAGATGCCAGGAGTAAATGGGACAACTGAGAAAGAGAAGATGAAGGTAGTGAAAAACATCTGCTTTACTAGGAGTAGTTATAAAATGTTACGTACTAGGAGTAGTTATAAAATGTTACGTAGAGAGAGAGAGAGAGAAACAGAAGTACGATGAGTATGTTAAGGAGATTTTGACTTTTAAAATTAGCAGATGGTGTAAATGACATTCTTATCCTAAAATTAAAATGACTTTATCTAAGAATGTATAGAAATTATATAATCAAAATACCCCTGGTTTATATATATATATATATATATATATATATATATATATATATATATATATATATATATATATATATATATATTATATATATATATATATATAATATATATATTATTCCAATCAATTTTTTATTTTTAAAATAATATACCGGAGTTATCACAATCAATTTTTTTATTTTTAAATAATATGTCAAAATCATACCAATCAAGATTAAAAAATTAAAATAATATGCAAAATTATCCCAATCGAATTTAAAAATAAATAAAATAAACTCTTTTGAAATTATCTATTTTTAAATAAATTAAATAACATGCAAAATTTGTAGGAACGAAATCGTAAAGTAGAATACTCTAGAGGGGGGGTGAATAGAGTAGGCAACAGAATATTGCTAATTAAAAACTTGTTAGCAGTTAGATCACAGATATAATAATAATCACAAAAGTAAATGACAGAAATTAAAGTGATCAGAAGGCAAACGCAAACATCGAGATTTATACTCGTTTTCCTCTTGTGAGTACTAGTCCAGTCGGAAGAACTCTAGCTTCCAGTTGATTCCACTATTGAAAAATCCCGCAAGTTTTCATACGAAGTCCTTGCAACTTCTACAGACGCGAGCTTTGATACGAAGAACTCGACCAACTTCAATTGTGAAGAGTTGAATCTTCTATCAAGCCTCTGATTACAATCACTCTGAAACTTCTAGACCGTACCGTACTGGCAAATCGGCTAGAGGATTGTAACTGGCTTGGGATTTGAAAATGAAAGCTTTTTAGAACTCTTTGGAAGAATATAAGCTCAGGAAGAGAAGAGATTGAAAGTGAATTGGTGATTTGAAATGATCGAAATACTTTTTTATTTATAGTTTTTCGAAAGACAGAACTCTGACAGAATTCGGGCAGAATTTGGACAAAACTCTTTGTAACAAACCGCAACTGAAGGATGACCAAGTTCAAAAATCCAACGTTCACTAACGTTCCAAATGGCCGAACTCTTGCTGAGTTCTGCTGGGGTTCTGCCAGTTCATTTGAGAAAATAAATTTTGGCTTTTTGAAAAATCCTTCAGAAGCTTTTTGTAAAAAGAATATTTTTCAAAAACGTAGGTCATTTGTAAAAGAATAGGATGGTTTTGAAAAACGTTTTCGAATAGCCTATTTGCCAGTACGACTCGGTGTACAATGTATTCCTAGACTCAATAAAATAAAAAATTACATAGCGTAACAGGAAGTACATTCTGAATGGCAAACAGCTTCGAAACAGCTTCGGTCTTGAACATAGTAAATATCCATTATTGAGCAGTGTCCAAAACGTCGTAGGTAAACATCTGAGTTGACTTACAATTATATCGATACACAGTTTGATCAATTATTAAAATCAGGTTTGACCATGACCAATGGGCCAACAATCTCTCCAATTTTGATAGTTGACAAACCTTGCCGATATAACATCTAAGCTGGACTCAATTCAAAATAGTAATCAAAAAAAATTGTTCATAACCTGTATTCATGAAAATGTTAGATCCTTATTTCTCCCCCGTTGTCACTTAGCAAAATAATAACAAAAGAGAAAGCTCTCCCGCAATCAATGCATAAGTAACAAACAGTGAAGAAACACAATAAAAATAGATAATCATGACAGGCATGGTATAAACAATAATATAGAAAGAGAAACAGATAGACTATAGAACAACACAGGCACGTATTTATCACAGGCAATATTTAATAAAGTGCGAGAATAATACTGAAACAAATAAAGTGCTGAAAAATAGACTAAGATGCCAAAACTGAGGCATAATCAAAAACCATGTCTATGAATAGTCACATAATAAAGACTAAGATATCTTCCAAGAATTGGAAATGTTGTAGAGGATGACGATCTTCGCACGAATCCAAAGTTTGGACGAAAAACTCCACACGGATTTGAAAAATAATGATGGAGAAAAGCTAGGGTTTGGAGACGCGGAGACTGCTGTTATGAGGATGTGGGAAAGAATGAAGAAGAAGGAAGCCTCGGGTTCGTGCTGGTACATATATATACCCAGCCGAACTCTGGCCGAATTCGGACCGAACTCTGGCCGAATTCGCCAAGGGTTGCCTGGCTATATATATATATATATATATATATATATATATATATATATATATATATATATATAAATTCAAATGAGGCCACATTCTTTTTCATTAATTCATTTCAAATATTTAATTCAAAGTTTAGTAATTTTAAATCTCAAAATAATATAATTAATATTATTTTATAAATTAATATTCTTTACTCAGCATCTGTTTCAGATTAGCTGTAGGAGTACTGTCCCAGCTAACGGAGGTTCACCGGGGAACACTTAAGTACCGCTTCGCTTCGACCGTAGTCGTGGTGACAGACAGACTCTTTTTGGGCTTGTCTCGAAAATAGTTTTTGAGTATCGAATAAATTAATTAATAAAACAAAATTAACTAATATTATTGACATCTAAAATACCTAATTCTCGACGTAAATAATTGAAACGATCTTCTGCTAGAGGTTTTGTGAGTATGTCAGCTAATTGATTCTGTGTGTCTATGTATACAAGGTCTATATCTCCATTTTGTTGATGATCTCTAAGAAAGTGATACCGAATCTCGATATGTTTAGTACGAGAATGACATACTGGATTCTTAGTCAAATTAATAGAACTAGTGTTGTCACAGAAAATGGGTATGTGTGAAAAATGTAATCCATAGTCTTCTAAGGTTTGTTTCATCCACAAAATTTGTGCACAACAACGTCCTGCGGCGATATACTCAGCCTCGGTAGTTGAAAATGCAACAGAATTTTGCTTTTTACTAAACCAAGAGACTATAGCTTTTCCTAGAAAATGACATATGCCGCTAGTGCTTTTTCTATCTACTTTGCATCCGGCAAAATTAGCATCGGAATAACCGGTTAGGTCAAACGACATAATTTTGGGATACCATAAGCCGTCAGAAGAAGTGCCTTTAAGGTATCGGAAGATACGCTTAACTGCGCACAAATGTGATTCCTTAGAATTAGCTTGAAAACGTGCACATAAGCAAACACTAAACATTATGTCTGGTCGACTAGCAGTTAAATACAGTAAGCTACCGATCATACCTCGATACTTACGTATGTCGACGGGTTTGCCTTGTTCATCAATATCAAGCTTGGTTGAAGTCGCCATTGGAGTGCTAAGTGGTTTTGCTGCTTCCATGTCGAACTTATTTAATAGATCCTTTGTGTACTTTGCTTGGTTTATGAACATCCCATTGTTGGTTTTTTTGATTTGTAGTCCGAGAAAGAATTTCAGCTCTTCCGTCATGCTCATCTCAAACTCATTCTGTACACTTAGAAAATTCTTGACAAAGAGATTCATCAGTACATCCAAAGATAATATTATCTACATAGACTTGAATCAAAAGAATATTATTATTCAAAGATTTTATAAACAAAGTAGTGTCAACCTTTTCCTTTGAAAAACCGTTATCAAGTAGAAAAGTGCTTAGACGATCGTACCAAGCACGAGGGGCTTGTTTCAAACCGTATAAAGCTTTCTTCAACTTGAAAATATATTCAGGAAATTTGAAATCAGTAAAACCGGGTGGTTGAGCTACATAAACCTGTTCTTTTATAAAACCATTTAAAAATGCACTTTTGACATCCATTTGAAATAACTTAAAATTATAAAAATATGCAAATGCACATAACATGCGAATGGATTCTAATCTCGCAACTGGGGCATAAGTCTCATCGTAGTCGATACCTTCTTCCTGATTGTATCCTTGAGCTACGAGTCGAGCCTTATTACGAGTCACTAAACCATTCTCGTTCAGTTTATTTCGGAATACCCATCGGATGCCAATGACCGGATGATCAATAGGCTTGGAAACAAGTTCCCAAACTTGATTTCGTTCGAATTGGTTTAATTCCTCTTGTATAACATCTAACCAAAAATTATCACTACATGCTTCATCAATATTTTTGGGTTCAAACTGCGAGACAAAAGCAACACAAGAAGCTATATCTTTATTAGAGGAACGAGTACTTACACCCTTGGTAATCTCACCAATTACCAAGTCCTTTGGATGACTAGCCAAGAATCTCATCTCTTTTGGTGCAGTCTCAAGATTGCTAGTTCCGACTTCTTTGCTTGGAGGTTCATCTGATGCCAGATGTGATGGTTCTGCATCTTTGTGTGAAGGTTTTGCAGTAGCTGTACTTGGTACGATTATGTCTTCATTGTCATCATCATCTAAGTGTTGATTTAGCTCATCAAACTTGACGTTGATAGATTCTTCAATGATCATGGTTCTTTTGTTGAAGACTCTATATCCTTTGCTCTTTGCTGCATAACCTAAAAATATACTTTCATCGGCCTTTTCATCAAATTTACTCAAATTATCTTTAGTATTAAGAATAAAGCATTTACAACCAAAGATTTTGAAATAAGAAACATTTGGTGTTCTATCAAACCATAATTCATAGGGAGTCTTCTTCGATATAGGTCGAATTAGAACCCTATTGAGAATATAGTATGTTGTATTTACAGCTTCAGCCCATAAATATCTAGGTAGACTAAACTGGTTTAACATAACTCTAGCCATTTCAGATAGAGTTCTGTTCTTACGTTCCACAACTCCATTTTGTTGTGGAGTCCTAGGGCAAGAGAATTCATGCAGATAACCGTGTGTGTCACAGAATTGCTTGAATTCTGCATTCTCAAATTCACCGCCATGATCACTACGAATGCGAGTAATCATGAACCCTTTTTCATTCTGTACTTTCTTGCAAAAGGTGACAAATTTTGATAATGCATCGTTCTTGCGTGCAAGAAAATAAACCCATGTATATCTAAAAAAATTATCTATAATGACAAATGCGTATAACTTACCACCTAGACTAGCAATTCTGCTGGATCCAAATAAGTCCATATGCAACAATTGTAAAGGTCTAGTGGTACTTACAGCGTTCTTGGATTTGAATGTGGATTTTGTAGCTTTGTTCTTTTCACATTCACTACATACCGTATCCTTCTTGAAAGAAATATCCGATAAGCCGCGTACCAACATCTTCGTAGATAATCTTAAAATTGTATCCATGTTTGCATGACCGAGTCTCATATGCCATAGTTGACTCTCAATACTTTTGGCCATCAAACATCTACCTGTATTGTTAGCATCTTCCAACAAATAGAATACATATATATTGTCTTCCCTAATACCTTCAAATATAGTACTGCCAGTTGAACTATCAATAATAGTACATTTATCTTTTATGAAGTTAATGCCATAACCATGATCAGCTAAATGGCTTATGCTGAACAGATTTTGTTTTAACTCGGTAACAAGACAAACATCTTTAATCACTGGATAGGGAGCCTTACCAATGTTACCGATACCGATTATGTACCCTCTCAAATTATTACCGAAGGAGACGTATCCTTCTTTATTCCTCTTCAACAATGTTGCAAATATTGAAGCATCACCGGTCATGTGCCGTGAGTAACCGCTGTCGATGATCTATTTGCTCCTAGCATGTGAAGGGCGTCCCATCTACAAAACAATTTATAGATAAAACTTTTGGTACCCATTTCTTGTAGGGTCCTGACTGGTTAGTTTTCAGAATCCATACATAAACATTTAAATCTACTAACTTTCTGATTCTACATGCAGAAGATATATGACCAATGAGGCCATAATAATGACATTTAGCATGTTGAGTGTTGAAAGTAGTGTGGGGTGCATGATTGGTAGGTTTTGGTTTTCTAGTATAGAAGAATGTATGCCTATTAGTCTTCTTGGGCATAGTCTTGGTATGGTTTGGTCTGACAGTGTTGGACGTGTTTTGATGATTCGGTAATTGACACGTGTTAGAATAGGAAGCAGCAACTTCAGGCCGTTTTACTAAACTAATTTCCAACTTTTTGGAAGTGTCATATAATTTAGTATAGTCAGATGTGAGTGATTCTAATCTGACCTGTGCACACTGGAGACTCTTTCTCTCCTTAGATAGGTCTTCCTTTAACAGGACAATAGTTTGGTCTTTTTCTTCGGATAGCTTAACAGTCTCGTGTAACAATAATTTGATAGAAGAAAGCTCACCAGACTCATTTGAAGAGTCACTATCTCTAACATGATCTAGTAGGTCGGTAAGTCTTCCTATTTCACCTTTGTACTTTTTGAGTACCTTCTTAGAGGTTTCATATTTGCTACGCAGTTTCCTGTAATCATCTAACAGTTCACTGAAAGCCTCTCCTAGTTGCTCAAAGGTGAAATCATCATAAGGGTCAAATAGAGGATTAGTGATTACCTGATCGCAAGCCATCAAGCACACATTTGCAGCGTGTCACGACCCGCATCCGGTTTTCGGACGTGAACTCGTGAGCAAGCCAGCTACGTATCAAACGGACTCCAGCCCGACTCGAATACGTAAACTCTGTCAAGGCTATGGTATACTGCCAATTCATGGCAAACAAATCTATATCTCAATCCACAATAAGAACATAAAACATGAATGAACACTATGGGTCGTGGTCTGCAGCCCACTAGCATATATGTCCGATAAGACTCTAAAGAAAGTAACAAGAGTCTAAACTGAATCAAGAAACATGATAAAGTAAGAAAGCACGAAAGGATAACAAACGTAATAATGATACCTGAATCCCACAAGAACCGCAAATCCTCCGCCATCCAGAACTGCGAGCTAACTCCATGCGATCGCTAAACCTGAGGAGATCATCAGGTCCTCAGAGGACATAGCAAGATACATAATATACATGCCTATCTAGCAGTTTTATCATGCACCAAAAAGGATAAACAAAAAAATGGGAAACGACTAATGACTACGAACACGAACACGGACACATGAATACGAACACGAACACTAGAACAACTACGCATAATGAACTGCCGGATGAACGATAATCACGAGATCAGTGGAAGAACCAAACCGTCGTCCCGAGTGTGGACTCACTGGTTTGAACTAAACACTAACCCTCGTCCCGAGTGTGGACTCTCTGGTTAGTACTAACCCTCGTCCCGAGTGTGGACTCTCTGGTTAGTTCACGGCAAGGCACCCTCGTCCCGAGTGTGGACTCTCTGGTGCAAATACTACATCCTCATCCCGTGTGTGGACTCTCTGATGTAAACACCCTCGTCCCGAGCGTGGACTCTCTGGTGCAAGTCAAGTCAAGTCAAGTCTACACCCTCGTCCCGAGTGTGGACTCTCTGGTGCAATAATCGACATCCTAGTCCCGAGTATGGACTCACGGATGTAAACAGATCAAGAAAAACACCCTCGTCCCGTGTGTGGACTCTCTGGTGCAAGAAAGCAATATCAAGGATTTATCAGTTCACTACACGCACTCGTTCTATGACACGACTCAAGCAAGGGACTGGCGAAAAACTTCAAATGTGAAACACAAGGCCAAAACATGAACATGGCTATAAACAATAAAAACACCTCTACAGAAAATAACACGAAAAAGCACATGTCCATAAATAATCCAAAAGCTGGAAACTGAAATAAAATGCATGTAAATAAAACTGTAGAGGGAGGCAAGGTATACTTGCCTGAATTTACGTCCATCATCTACTGAGTTCGCGGACACTATGGTTTGATCCAAGTTCAGGCAATCCAAATCTAGAGAACCTATTAACATGTTTCATAATATATTTATTAGATATCACTATTGCTTTTAGTAATATTACAAGTTATATCTTCAAATTCAATTCTATTTGTGTGCAATTTACCACTTATTAATAAAGTTAATCACATCTATCAACCCTTCTTCTATTTACTAAAAAGGTTAGGTATATCCTTATAATAATTATATACTATTTGTGTAAATATAAGTCAAATGGTAGTGTAATAAGGTTGAGGGTGTTATGTGCAAAAACTTGTGAGTATGGACACATTGGGCCACTCCCAACTAATCAGGAGTTGGCATGCGGGAAAACCATGTGTGCCCAACATGCGAATAGTGCAAACACATATAAAGAAGAGTGAGGTGTTTTATGAAAAAGGTACAACTAAAAGCTAACAATATCTAAGGATTTTCTTAAGGGTCTACTGTATCTTTCTATCACGTGAATAATCTCTTCTAAATAGTGAAGAATGCCATGTTAGCTAACTGCTTCTACTTCTTCATTTGTTTTCTAAATTTAGAGTAATAAAGAGCGGAGGATTACCTATTAATTTGCTGTAAACATATACGTGTGGGAACTTCTCCTTCTCCGGCTTGGTCACCATGTGACCATTGATGGTAGTGTTGCTCGGTTACTAGTTGACATCTCAGAGGCCGATGACGAGTGCAATGACTCGCGGAAACGTCGGGCCATGCGTGGTCTGCACCTGGCCCGGGAAGCTGTATCTCCTGTTGGGGTTGTGCCGACCTCGTAACCTGGCATGATACATGGGCTTCTTCGCAGTCGACCATTGCGTCGACGAATGTGGTGACGGCCAAACTGGTCCGACGTCGTTGTGATGACTGGGAAGTTTCGGCACAAGGCGTCCGAAAATGCACGCTTGGGTGGTTCACTTACTCTGCGCAAGTGATAGTCAATTATGGAGGAAAGTCAACAAGATGGGGACGGTCGTCGCCAAGCTCCCAAACTCGCACGGTGGCGCCGTAATACCCGGAGAGGTACGGCTCTGCTGGTGCTCGACCGGTGGTATCATACGTCGACGCGTGTAGCAGCAAACTCTGGGGTTGTCAAGGAGGTGCAGCACTTGCGGCGAGGCATAGACGTCACGATCTTGTAGAGCTCGTCGTAGACAAACTGGTAGCCCTTGTCGTCGTCACCCTCGTAGCAGCCGGAGACGACGATGTTGGTGGCCACGGACTCGCGGGTGGAGGAGCGGCTGGCGGGGACGTAGTCGATGTGGTGGTACGAATCCAGGTGGGTCGGCTGCGTGTAGCACGAGGAGGAGTGCATGGACGATGGCTGCGTCGAACGCCGGGTTCTTCCTAGAGGAGGGGGGGGGGGGGGGGGGGGGGGTATGGGGGAAGAAACTGGATGGGAAATTCCTGCGGCTAGGGTTTCTTCATATGAGCTGATTTCTTTGTTTTCTTGCTGTGGCAGATAAATGGAAGAACCTTGTATTCTTGTCACCTTCTTTAAGCCATGAAATATTTGTTCTTTGTTTCCAGTATAACTCCTTTTGAAGATGCAACTTGTTTAGTGACATTTGAATTTCCCGCTCCTTGATATAGTTATCATCTGATGGTGGCATTGATTGAATGTGGATAAGGCTTGATTCTTCCTGTTTGATAACCTCAGTTAATCGACCAACTCGAGAATTTCCCCATTTCTTCAGGTGAGGTAATACTTTCTTGAGCTTAACAAGGAGATTAGGAGAACAAATGTTATTCCAGCATGATGAGAGAACTTGTTGAAATCTTCCTCTAAAACCCAGGCTGCCTCGAATCTAGGAGCAGGTCTAATTCTTTTTGCTTTAATGTTCAGAAGTAAAAGGATAGGATTATGGTCACTGTTGAGGCTAGGTAAATGCAAAAGACCTGCATTTGGATGATTGGATCGCCATTGAACATCAACCATTGCTCTGTCTAGACGCTCTGCCACGAAGCTCTGAGATTTTCTCCTATTGTTCCAGGTATAAGCCGGACCACAGTGTCCTATGTCAATGGCTCCCGAATTATTGAACCATCTAATAAAAGATTGATGGTGGTTGTAGTTAAAATGAGTTCCTCCATACTTCTCATTAGCCGAAAGGATGCCATTGCAATCACCAAGACAAATCCATGGATCAGTTATCGTAGTGATTAAAGATTCCATACCATTCCAAAATTCATGTCGAGCTGTAATGCCAGGGGGACCATAAATACAGAGTAGATGCCATCGTTTTGAGTAGCCAGGTAATTGAAGAGAGGTATGAATGAGATTTGCAGAAGAAGAGATGATGCATAAGGAGATGTCTGAATCCCAACATAAAGAAGTCCCCCAGATAACCATTAGCTGCCACAGAATAGTAAGAAGTATAGCCCAATCTAGCTGCAATTAATTCTGCATTTGTTGACGAACATCTCGTTTCCGATAGAAAAAGTATTTTAGAATGAGTTGCACGGAGAAATGATGTGATTGTACGAATTGTAGGGTCATTTCTCAAACCCCTACAATTCCATGATAGAATCATGAGGAAGGAGGCTGTTGGAGGCCAGCCGCGCCCTTATCATTTTTGAGAGGATGGAATAATTTTTTATGTGGTCGAATGTCTTCAGAACTCAAACTATTTGAAGGACTGGGGGATCTTGGTCTCTTGAGTTTGCTAGTATCATCATGAAGTTGCTGTGTAGGGGAATCAGATTTCTGGATCTTAGAAATGGAAGGTAAAGTAGATGATAGGGAGTTAAGGAGAGATGTGAAAGAAGCTGATACAGGGATAGTTGCTGAAATTTTAGTAGTGGTAATGGATAGTGAATCATTGAATGAGGACTTTGGTACATAAGAGCTGGGAATTTGATTATGGTTGCAATGAGTGACTGGAGGAATGATATTAGTGGATGGAGACATAGCAACTGTAGGAATCACAAGATTTTGTAATGAAATATTTGTATCAGCAGAAAGTTCATCAATAGTGATATTAAGGCTTTTGGACTTATGAAGTGTGGAAGTGGAATCAGCTGGTGTAGGGGGACTGGTATTAAGAATACAGGTGGACAATGGAGATTTAGAGGTAGAGGATATCGGGATATGGTTTGGATGAGGTGGAATATATGAAGGGAGGTTATCATTGGTAGTTGGTGATGTAGAAGGTGGGATGTATGAAGAGGCCGATATATTAGGGAAAGTGGGGACAAACTGAATAGGTAGGGTGTTTGTGTGAAAACCCGTGAAATTTTAGACTGCATTTTAATTTTTTATGTGCTAGAATAATATCTAAATTGTAAATTTATGAAAAGTATTTTTAAAAAAAATATATATATAGTTCACATGGATTTTTTTTGTATGTCAACCAGACCCGAATCCGCTTCGAACCCGATTGGAGACTAAATTATTTTTATATATTGAAATAGGATTTTAAAATGTTAATCATATTTTTAAAAGGAAATTATTGTTATAGTCCATATTTTAATTGCCTTATAATTTCCTAGCCAAAGCTTTTAATTATTTTTAGCCTGGCCTCAAACCCAAGCCAAACCATTTTTCCTAACTCATTATTCTTAAGGCTCAATAGTCCCAAACCCATTAAGGATTTATTAAGCCATTTCTTATATCATGTCCAGCCCATTCTTTTAGGCCTTAAGCCTTAAGTTTTATTTGAGCTTTAGCTCTAAAGCTTGCTGGAAACATTCATTGTTCTAATTAAATGGGTTTCCATTCTTTTGCTTCTGTGGAGGAACCGAAGCTTCTTCGGCTTCATCTTCTCCAACCGATCAAAACCGATCGGCCCTTCCTCTTCCCTGGCCACCGGAGTTAATGTTGGAGAGACCTTTCTCCTCCCTCAAATGGTAACTTCCCCTCTCACTCCTCCTATAAAACCCCTTCACTCCACCCTTCTTCCCATCATTCCATTCTTTTCCCAAATTCCACTCAAATTCCTAGATCAACCCGACGTTTCCGGCGAGATCGACCCCCGGCCGAGCACTCTCCGGCGAACCCTAGCCGATCAGACACCGGCGCCCGACCTCCGACCCCCGGGCCGCACCCGACCGGCGCCGCTCCCCGCGCGGCCCTCCGCCGCCGCTGACGCCCGACGCTCGCCCCGGCCAGGCCGCCCGCACGTCCCCGTGCGTGTTCTGTCGCCCCGATCGCGAAGCTTCCCTTCGCTGTTCCGTCCGCTTCCCGGTGCGGACCCGTTTCCGTTCCGCTTCGGTTTCGGTACACTCTGACCCGATAATTCTTTTACTGTCTATGATGAATTGGTCCAACCCAATTCCAGTAGGATTCGGGATTTCGGTTCGTTCCGTTCCGTTTTCGGTTTCGTATTTTTCGTCTATTTTGGAAGTTATGTTCTGTGGATTTTTTAGGAAAAATATATGCTGTGGTTATATTCTGTGGAGTTTTCCGATACTGCGGGATTTCCGTTTCATTCTCGGGTTTCCGGGAAAATTTCGGGAATAATTCTGGGAATAGTTTTTATATATAAAATTTGGTTTCTGTCTTTGGATTGGGTTCTCTGGAATGTGGGTTTGGAAAATAATGGTTCTGTATATATTTTCGGGTTGGGAATATTTTTGCAGGAAAAACCGGAACATTTTTCCAGTTTTTGGTTTGACCGAAAACAGGAGAAATACTGCCGAAATTTTTGGGAAGTTTAATAAAATGATTTTTAAAATGATTTTCGGATTAAATATTATTTTAATAATATTTTTGGGCGACGACCTTAATGGTCAATGGGCCCCAGCGAAATGCAAACGCACCGGTACGACCGGACGTTGAGGCAGAGTAGCTGAACATGACGACTGGACCAGAGTCTGAGACTCATATATTTTATATAAATTGGCAATTGTTAGTTTTATTATTTAATTATAGGTAATTTTCAAGACTAACAAGTTTCTTCTTATTTCATTTTGTGTAATATTAAGATGTAAGGGCATAAGCCCAGTTATTTGTCATGCTGTGAAGATGTAATAAATTAGGAAATAATTTTATTATTTTTCTTCTGGTTGTGGTAGTGTAGTATAGATGTTAGAATAACTCTAGATAATATATATATTATCGATAAGTTATGATTTTCTCACTATTTAAATAAATAATAATTTTATGTACAAAATACAAGTTTTAACCAAATTAAGTGATAATTACAAGTTTTCTGAAAATACCAGAATAAAAGAATGAAATTTCTAAATTCAAACTCTTAAATGCTTTGACGTTGTGTTAGTTAGCTAATCTATCAAAACTAACTAGGAAAGACAACTAGACATTTTATGTTTGTTTCTGAGACGAGTTTCCCGGAAATGTAGGAGTACAAGGAAGAGAGTAATTTACCGAATACCGAAGTGCAAAACCTTGACAACCGGAAGTTTAAGGCAAGTACATTTTATGTAGATTTTACAATTATTTTCACAATTGTTTCATTGCAAGTTTAAACCACAATTATACACGAACTCCTTCGGGAGCATTGATCGTATTGTTGGGGACTGGGGGAATAGTGTACTGGATATGACCAAATCCAAACTTAGGATAATGAATGTGTTAGCTTACCCCTCTCTCACACGGGGATAAGCCATACCGTATCGCTAGGATACAAATGTACCCAAACCGGTCATATTCTTTACCTATTCATATCACTGTACTGTACTATTTCAAAATTGTTCATTTTCAAACTGTTTAAAAATGCATGTTATAAATTGTCATTTTAATTGTTAAAATTTGCATGAATTGTACTTTGCTCCCTCCTGACTGGAGACAACATTTTAGGTACTTCTGAGGATCTGGAGATGATGATCAATAGCTATTATGATCCTGACTTGTACCCGGCGGTACTCCCAGCTGATGATGATGTTGTGGCGTCTCCATAGATGCTACATTAGTTGAGAGTTTAGTTGTTTCTTTATTTCCAGTTTATGAACTTTGTATTGAAAGACAAGTTTTTATTATCGTAAATTAAATGTTGTGGCAACTTTTAAATTCAAGCTTGTTGTTGAAATGACCTGCAATATGGATTACAGCTTACTGCCGCCGTCTCATCAACGGCGCAGGCTGGGCATGATCCGATTCGACCCAAGTATTTGGGGACCGGGTCGTGACATGTTTTTAGTGGTGGCCCATGCAGGTCAACTAAATCAACAATTTAGGAAAACTAGAAACAATTAGGAACACTAGAACATCAAAATTGCCACAACATAGGACCGATTTATATATGATAAATATTTTTATTATAGACTGGTAGGTTACCTTGCTTATGCTTGCATCCTAAACCTTCCAGAGAATGACCACTGACAAAACCAACTCTGCTGGCAATGTGGTATCATCTCCGGATCGAACCCCGCCTCTTCAGTCAAGTCAGAGCTTTTCACCCAACCAGCTGATTGATCATCCTCACCAATCATCCAGTGAAGTTTTCCCCACACTGGCAAATCCTACCTCTCCTCTAACTGGGTTACTTTTCTTTGAGGAAGTACCCACTCATGTTGCTTCACCAGTACCAGAGAACACCTCTCAGATGGTTGCTTTATTTCAAGAAATCCTAGAGTATCAGAAGATTCAAGCTGAACAGATGGATATCTCGAGAGAAGTCATGAAGAATATCAACGACGCAACCTTAGCCATTTTAAACCAAGTTGGAGCGGAACCTCGTCCTAGGAGGGATACCCATGAGAATAGAAGATATTTGGGCCCTGTCCGACAACCATATTGCAAGAAGCTTTTGGTTTGTGCCTACTGTAAGAGACCTGGTCACCAAGCCAACATTTGTCGCAAGAGATTAAGGCAATGTTTGGTGTGTGGATCTGCTGAACATCAAGTTAAGGACTGCCTCTTATCTTATCATCGTATCGGAGCGTCTATTATGCCACAACCTCAGGACTCTATCCAACAGACCGTAGGAAGGGATGAAGCAGAATCAAGGATCATAGAAGAGGAAGAAAATGGAGATGCCCAAGCAAGAACCAGAACCATGAAGAATAGTACTTAGGACTGCTGAGAGGTATTATCTATTAAGAAGCTGTAACAAGATGTCCCTAGATCAATTATGAAAGTTTTGTTGTAATTCTCTTATATGAATAAAAATCTTAGTTACATCTTCATGATAGAAGTTTTCCCTAATAGTTTCTGGATTACCCTATGCATAGAAATATTCCATTAACCTAGTACCTAGCTCTTTCCCTATGACTAAGTGATACTATAGAATCGACCTGAAGGAAGCCAAGGAAATGAAGGATTAGATCAATGGACTAAAGGTGTTGGGTTTCATATAAGACGGAGCTTCACTCTAAGAAGCATCAGTCTTGTTTGTATCCAAGAAGGATAAAACAATATGGATGACTATCAGGGCACTGAAGAATTACTTTTTCTCGACTGATGATCTATCCAAGTTGAGTGAACTTAAGGGTTTTCGGAGATTAACTTAAGCACTGACTACCATCAGATTAAGAAGGAGTACATTCTCAAGACGACATTCAACACCAAATACTGGTAGTTGAATTTTTGGATCATGTCTCTTGGAATGATGAATACTCTTGTTGTGTTCATGAATCTCATGAACAGAGTCTTTTATGAGTAATTGAATCAATTTGTTGTCTTTTCTTTAGATAACAAAAATCTGATATACTCAAGGACTGAAGAAGAACATGAAGAGCATCTGAGAAATTTCTAGGAACTTTGAAGAAGTTTTTGGTAAGCTATCAAGACATGAATTTTCTTAGACAATGTGGTTTTTGCCATAATGTCACAAGAGAAGAAAATTTGATAGACTCTAGATAGATAGCCGCTGTGGAGAAGTCGTATATCTAAGTTCAATGGTTTCTTGGACTTGATGGGATACTACTGGAATCTGTGTAGGAATTCGCCAAGATTGCTGAGTCAATGATGAAGCTGACTCGAAAGAATGAAGAGTTTGTCTGGACGCATTTAAGAAGCTGTAGAAGAGGCTTACCACTGCACCAATCCTTGCGCTACCCGCAGGATCCGGTGGTTTCACAATATACAGTGACGCCTCAGGCAAAGGACTGGGTTGCGTTCTTCAACAACATGGGAAAGTGATTGCCTATGCATCTAGGCAACTACGGACTCATGAGAAGAACTATCCCACTCATGATCTGGAGCTGGCTGCAGTCATCTTTGCATTGAAGCTTTGGAAGCATTATCTCTATGGAGAGAGAGTGGAAATATACACAGATCACAAAAGTCTGAAGTATGTTTTCACTCAGAAGGAGTTAAACATGAGGCAAAGGAGATGGCTGGAGTTAATGAAGGACTTTGACATCGACTTGCAATATCACCCGGGTAAGGCTAATGTGGTCGCTGATGCACTTAGTCGATACCCAGTGGCGATGTTCTTAACGAAGGAGAGGCACCTGCTGGAGGACATCGAGAAGCTTGGACTGGAGATTGTACTGCCTGGACGGAAGGAACTGGATGCTGATTCTGTGTTGATGAAGTTGCAAGTGAGCTCGTACCTGATGGACAAGATTAAGGAGACGCAGTTTCAAGACAAGGCACTTGTAAACTTAGAGATCAAGTGTTGGCAGGAACATTTGGGAGTTTCTTTATTGCCAACGATGGAGCTTTTGAAGAATGGTACGAGGTTGTATACCTTCTGGTGAACTAAGAAGCGCAGTATCCCACACACTCTAACCAGATGTATCGGGATGTGTGTACCATTAAATGGTGTTATGTAATGAAGAAGGACAAATTCCAAGAATGAGGTTAGGTATTCTGTCAACATGTGGAAATTAGCAAGATTCCTGCAGACGCTGGATAAATTGGAGTAGAAGTAGAAACACATAAATGGACCTTGTGTTAGGATTACTTTGTTCCTAAGGAGAGAAGATCACCAATTGGATTTTGTGGACTGACTGACCAAGTCAGTTCATTATGAAGTTGCTTTATTCATGAAAGAGTTGGCGGCAATGTGCAAGAGACACATCTACCGGATTCATGAAGTTCCAACTGACAGACAATCAAAGAAGATAATCCAGACGCTTGAAGACATGCCGAGGATCTTACGTCTTGGAATTTGTGGAGCCTTGGAGAAGACCATTTGTAAATGGTAGAGTTTCCTTACAACAACTACCAAGTTAGTATCGTCGACCAGTGGAGTTTGAAGAAGGAGATAGTGAAGATCTCTCCTACCAGAGGAATGATCATTGAGCCCCAGGTACATCGGCCCGTTTGAAGTGTTAAGCCGAGTCGGAGAAGTAGCGTACCGGTTAGCTCTACCAGCTAATCTTGAGGGTGTACAACGTCATCCAATTTAACAGTTAAGAAGTTGCATCTCGAATCTGAGTAATATTTTGGACAATTCAGAGCTGAAGAGTAAATCAAGCCTTACAGTGCCAGAGAAACCAGTAGCAAGCGTAGTCAAAGGAGAGAAGAAGATCAGAAGATTTGAGCCATCATAATTCCTATTTCCTTCAATCTTCATCTTTCGTTCTAAACTTGACTGATGCTGCTAAGTTAGCCTAGTTTTTGCAAGCTATTTTTTTCAAGCTTGATCATGACAGTATTTTATTGGGTGCACCCACTAATATATTGTCTAATCAGGACTGGTGCATGATGGTCTGATCAACCTCGTGTACTTTGGTTCGCTTTTGTATTTTTTGCATATCATAAATGAAGTTTGTCCCTAAAACGTCTCATCCATGACTACTTTGGAAATTTTTATTTTTTTGAATCCTAGTTACGAGCACAATATCTGTACCTGCTTGACTTGAGGTAATTCCTACTCTACTCCTTAAATTTCGAGGACGAAATTTTCTAAGGAGGGAAGGTTGTGAAACCCGTGAAATTTTAGACTGCATTTAATTTTTTATGTGCTAGAATAATATCTAAATTGTAAATTTATGAAAAGTATTTTTAAAAAAAATATATATATAGTTCACATGGATTTTTTTTGTATGTCAACCAGACCCGAATCCGCTTCGAACCCGATTGGAGACTAAAATTATTTTTATATATTGAAATAGGATTTTAAAATGTTAATCATATTTTTAAAAGGAAATTATTGTTATAGTCCATATTTTAATTGCCTTATAATTTCCTAGCCAAAGCTTTTAATTATTTTTAGCCTGGCCTCAAACCCAAGCCAAACCATTTTTCCTAACTCATTATTCTTAAGGCTCAATAGTCCCAAACCCATTAAGGATTTATTAAGCCATTTCTTATATCATGTCCAGCCCATTCTTTTAGGCCTTAAGCCTTAAGTTTTATTTGAGCTTTAGCTCTAAAGCTTGCTGGAAACATTCATTGTTCTAATTAAATGGGTTTCCATTCTTTTGCTTCTGTGGAGGAACCGAAGCTTCTTCGGCTTCATCTTCTCCAAACCGATCAAAACCGATCGGCCCTTCCTCTTCCCTGGCCACCGGAGTTAATGTTGGAGAGACCTTTCTCCTCCCTCAAATGGTAACTTCCCCTCTCACTCCTCCTATAAAACCCCTTCACTCCACCCTTCTTCCCATCATTCCATTCTTTTCCCAAATTCCACTCAAATTCCTAGATCAACCCGACGTTTCCGGCGAGATCGACCCCGGCCGAGCACTCTCCGGCGAACCCTAGCCCGATCCGACACCGGCGCCCGACCTCCGACCCCCGGGCCGCACCCGACCGGCGCCGCTCCCCGCGCGGCCCTCCGCCGCCGCTGACGCCGACGCTCGCCCCGGCCAGGCCGCCCGCACGTCCCCGTGCGTGTTCTGTCGCCCGATCGCGAAGCTTCCCTTCGCTGTTCCGTCCGCTTCCCGGTGCGGACCCGTTTCCGTTCCGCTTCAGTTTCGGTACACTCTGACCCGATAAATTCTTTTACTGTCTATGATGAATTGGTCCAACCCAATTCCAGTAGGAATTCGGGATTTCGGTTCGGTTCCGTTCCGTTTTCGGTTTCGTATTTTTCGTCTATTTTGGAAGTTATGTTCTGTGGATTTTTTAGGAAAAATATATGCTGTGGTTATATTCTGTGGAGTTTTCCGATACTGCGGGATTTCCGTTTCATTCTCGGGTTTCCGGGAAAATTTCGGGAATAATTCTGGGAATAGTTTTTATATATAAAATTTGGTTTCTGTCTTTGGATTGGGTTCTCTGGAATGTGGGTTTGGAAAATAATGGTTCTGTATATATTTTCGGGTTGGGAATATTTTTGCAGGAAAAACCGGAACATTTTTCCAGTTTTTGGTTTGACCGAAAACAGGAGGAATACTGCCGAAATTTTTGGGAAGTTTAATAAAATGATTTTTAAAATGATTTTCGGATTAAATATTATTTTAATAATATTTTTGGGCGACGACCTTAATGGTCAATGGGCCCCAGCGAAATGCAAACGCACCGGTACGACCGGACGTTGAGGCAGAGTAGCTGAACATGACGACTGGACCAGAGTCTGAGACTCATATATTTTATATAAATTGGCAATTGTTAGTTTTATTATTTAATTATAGGTAATTTTCAAGACTAACAAGTTTCTTCTTATTTCATTTTGTGTAATATTAAGATGTAAGGGCATAAGCCCAGTTATTTGTCATGCTGTGAAGATGTAATAAATTAGGAAATAATTTTATTATTTTTCTTCTGGTTGTGGTAGTGTAGTATAGATGTTAGAATAACTCTAGATAATATATATATTATCGATAAGTTATGATTTTCTCACTATTTAAATAAATAATAATTTTATGTACAAAATACAAGTTTTAACCAAATTAAGTGATAATTACAAGTTTTCTGAAAATACCAGAATAAAAGAATGAAATTTCTAAATTCAAACTCTTAAATGCTTTGACGTTGTGTTAGTTAGCTAATCTATCAAAACTAACTAGGAAAGACAACTAGACATTTTATGTTTGTTTCTGAGACGAGTTTCCCGGAAATGTAGGAGTACAAGGAAGAGAGTAATTTACCGAATACCGAAGTGCAAAACCTTGACAACCGGAAGTTTAAGGCAAGTACATTTTATGTAGATTTTACAATTATTTTCACAATTGTTTCATTGCAAGTTTAAACCACAATTATACACGAACTCCTTCGGGAGCATTGATCGTATTGTTGGGGACTGGGGGAATAGTGTACTGGATATGACCAAATCCAAACTTAGGATAATGAATGTGTTAGCTTACCCCTCTCTCACACGGGGATAAGCCATACCGTATCGCTAGGATACAAATGTACCCAAACCGGTCATATTCTTTACCTATTCATATCACTGTACTGTACTATTTCAAAATTGTTCATTTTCAAACTGTTTAAAAATGCATGTTATAAATTGTCATTTTAATTGTTAAAATTTGCATGAATTGTACTTTGCTCCCTCCTGACTGGAGACAACATTTTAGGTACTTCTGAGGATCTGGAGATGATGATCAATAGCTATTATGATCCTGACTTGTACCCGGCGGTACTCCCAGCTGATGATGATGTTGTGGCGTCTCCATAGATGCTACATTAGTTGAGAGTTTAGTTGTTTCTTTATTTCCAGTTTATGAACTTTGTATTGAAAGACAAGTTTTTATTATCGTAAATTAAATGTTGTGGCAACTTTTAAATTCAAGCTTGTTGTTGAAATGACCTGCAATATGGATTACAGCTTACTGCCGCCGTCTCATCAACGGCGCAGGCTGGGCATGATCCGATTCGACCCAAGTATTTGGGGACCGGGTCGTGACAGTTTGTAACTGAATGATTCATGTCTGTAACTGTATGATCCATGGGTGTAACTGTTTGATCCATTGGTGTAACTGTCATCGGAAGATGAACGGAAATGTCATGTGGAGAGGATAATGTATTGATTTCAGGTATAGGGGATGAAGAATTATGAAACAGTGAACCTGAAACAGGGGATTGAGGGTCTAATGAATGGGATATGGAAACAGATGGCTGTGTAGGGATATGATAATCATTGCCAGATGTATGGTGATCTTGATCAATATCTGCTACTTGAGAAGGATTTGAGTATTGGTATTTTAGATCATCCCACAATCAGCACTGGAATAGCGCTGTCACAATCTCATTATATTGAGAAAATGCTCACTCGCTACGGGTATCAAGATCTTCCTTTTATTGATACACCGTACCGGAGTGATCAGAAGCTGGAGCCAGATTTGAGGGAAAGCATCAGGCAGTTGGAGTACGCTAGCATCATCGGAAGCTTGATGTACGCTACTACTGCCACAAGGCCTGACATAGCTTTTACAGTGGGAATGCTGAGTCGGTTCACTAGCAATCCAGGCGTTGAGCACTGGAAAGCTGTGAAGCGTGTTATGAGATATCTCAAGAAAACTCAGACATATGCACTTTTCTACAGCGGAGATCCGTTAGTAGTGGAAGGCTTCAGTGATGCTAGCTGGTGTTCAGATATGGAGAGCGAGTATTCCACAGGTGGATTCGTATTCGCCTTGGGCGGAGCTACTATATCGTGGAAGTCGAAGAAGCAGACTATGTTATCTCGCTCCTCCATGGAATCTGAATTCTTTGCATTGGATGCTGCTGCAGATGAAGCAGAGTGGCTTCGGGAGCTCATGTATGATCTTCCGGTGGTTGGGGCTCAGATACCGGCAATACCGATATACTGTGACAACCAGGCGACAGCAGCAGTGGCATCAAATGAACTCTTCAACGGGAAGAAGAGGACTGTGCGGTTGAAGCACAGAGCAGTGAACGATCTCATCAAAAGGGGCGTCATTGCAGTGATTGATGTTCGGAGTCAGGAGAACCTGGCGGATCCGTTCACCAAGGGCCTCAAGCGCCAGCTGGTCGATGACACAGCTTGTAAAATAGGCTTGAAGGCATTCTGATATTGTGTTATTACATTCCTACCATAAAGTTTTATGCTATTAGTTCAAAGAGAAATCTACTAGGCATCTAGCTTTTGGTTCAAGGGAGGACTATTAACCAGAAGAATATCAGGAACGGTGGGTACTTGTCCTATGTGACATGGAGAGGTTACGGACCTACAACCACTGTTGTCTACTATTGTTTTCTGCGGAAAACGGATCCTGTGGGAAGGTTGGCTTAAACGCCTTAATGAGTTCTCAGGCAGAGTGAATGCCTGGTGTGCTTTACAGGAAGCACGGTAGAGCAGCACTACAAGGAGTGAAACTCCATGCTACAGTGGGGTGACTCCACCATGAGGTTCCCAGGTAGGGATAATGCCTCGGCTTTGCAAGCTAAGTCACAGCGGAGTAGCACCGCAAATAGGCAGGTAGCCTAATGCTGTATGATAATCGTAATAAAGAGAGGTAGACAGCACTACAAAGAGGACGATGTCCTCATGTTACAGTGGCATGACACCACGAAGAGGTACCAGGTAGGGTAAAGCCTCGGCTTCGCAAGCCATGTCATAGCGGCGTAACACCGCACGGAAGCGCAAGGCTTCATGCTGGGTAGTTTGGCACTACAAAGGGGCTTGTGACCTCATGCTACAGTAGTATGACACTACGATGAGGTACCCAGGTGGGGTAAAGCCTCGGCTTTAAGCCATGTCATAGCGGCGTAGCACCGCAAAGAAGCACAATGCTTCATGCCATGACTCTTTATAAATAACTCACCTATAGTGTATGGAAAGAGATATCAGGCCGTCTCTTGAGGGTAAGCTTGTAGACGCCCAAAATTATACACTGAAACCAGGCTGGCACAAGGCCTTCAATGTGCAGCCAGAAGCACAGTTGATGTCATTATGTGAGTAGGAAGAATTGCAGTTATGGTGCAGAATTCAAGGCTTAGTCCATTCTTGTATCATGCTGTTATTTAACCTATGCGGGAAGATTCAAGTCGTAGCGACATCTCTCCTAATGCATGATGGACAATCACTGTGGGGAACGCTCAACCCATATATTGAGATATGTGGGGAATTGTTGGTATTTTTGCCTTTGGACTAGAAAAGATAGTCCCACATCGGCTACACCAAATGGTGAGTATCTCAATATAATGCATTGCTTGTGTTGAGGTGTGCACATGAGGTGTAGTGGGACACAAGCTTGTGCCATGTGGAAGTATTTCTCTAGAAGGAAAAAGGATTAAATCCAACAAGGATGAAAGTTAATTTTTGTTGTGCGGACTCGGACTCGGACACGGACTCCAGGATGTCTCGTGCATGCACGGGAGTGTTCGGGAGGTAGGCGTGGACTAGCACACTTCTATGCTGATTGTGGGATGATCTAAAACCATGATAGGTGACGAAGTCATCTCCGAAGTCTTTCGGCCTCCTCGCTCGCTTAGTTGACGGCTCGGCGAGTTCTGGTTCAGCTGGTGTCTCCTCGACAACAGCTCCATCTTGGACTAGCATCCTCAGATGATAACTACATCCAACAGGAAGAATCAAGACTTATCCACATTCAATCAATGCCACCATCAGATGATAACTATATCAAGGAGCGGGAAATTCAAATGTCACTAAACAAGTTGCATCTTCAAAAGGAGTTATACTGGAAACAAAGAACAAATATTTCATGGCTTAAAGAAGGTGACAAGAATACAAGGTTCTTCCATTTATCTGCCACAGCAAGAAAACAAAGAAATCAGATTCATATCATTTCTAAGGATAATGGAGAGCAGGTTACTGAACATAAAGCCATTGCTGCGACTTTCACTGATCACTTCAGATCAATTTTTAATTATGTGGAGAGCTCCCCTATTCCTGAGCATATTTTATCTGAGCTTCCAAAAATCACTGATGCTGAAAATAACTTGATATGTTCTGTGCCTCAAGAAGATGAAATCAAATCTGTTATCAACAGTATGGGTTCATTAAAATCCCCTGGACCTGATGGATACCCCGCAATCTTTTATCAAAAATGTTGGCCCTCTATTGGCCCAGAGGTAACAACATTAATCCAAAAAAATTTTATTACTGCTTCCATGCCTAATCAGTTGAATCATTCTCACATTGCACTCATTCCTAAAGTTCATCATCCTTCTAAACCTGTTGATTTCAGACCCATTGCCCTTTGTAATGTGTTATACAAGGTCATCTCCAAAATTCTTACTAATAGAATCCGTTTACACCTTCATAAATTGATTAATCCTTATCAAAATGCATTCGTTCCTGGTCGTCAAATTAATGATAATGTGGTTATGGCTCATGAAATCTTTCATTCAATCCACAACTCATCACCTACTAACAGTTCTTTTGCTCTCAAAGTGGACATGTCTAAAGCATATGATAGGCTAGGTTGGAGTATCATCAATCAAGTTCTAACTGGTTTTGGTTTCAGTGGTAAATCTCACAAGCTTATATTGCAATGTGTTACCACATCTTCACTTGCTATCCTCATTAATGGAGTTCCATCAAAAACATTCTATCCTTCTAGAGGAGTTCGGCAGGGGTGTCCTCTTTCCCCATATTTATTTATCATGTGTATGGAAACTCTATCTACACTTATCAATATTATGGTTCGAAACTCATTGTATGATGGCTTTACCATTCGTAACAGTTCTCTTTCATTCTCGCATCTTGCTTTTGCTGATGATCTCCTTCTTTTTGGAACTAGTTCATTGCACAATATTGCCCAACTCAAAGTTATCCTAAAAACCTTCGAATCATGGTCGGGTCAGCGCATAAACTATGATAAATCCTCTGTTTTTTTCTCTAAGAAAACAGATCCTATTATGCGTGAACTGTTTGTTCATTATTTGGGTGTTCAATCCATGAAACCCTCTGATAAATACTTGGGCCATTTACTCCTTCAATCAAAGAAAAGATTGTCCACTTTTACCAAATTGATTGAGGATAGTTCTTCAAAACTTAAAGGTTGGAAAAGGAAATGCCTCTCTCATGCAGGAAGAACCATTCTTATCAAATCAACTCTTGGCTCTCTACCTACATACTATCTCTCTTCTTACCAAATTCCAAAGAAAGTCTTGAAAATTCTTGATAGGGACCAAAGAAATTTCTGGTGGGATTCAATTGATAAGAAAAGATTGCATTTCTCTGCTTGGAACTCATTTACCAAACCAAAATATCAGGGAGGTTTAGGAATCAGGGATCCATATATTTCAAATCTTTCCCTTCTTCTTAAACTCTGTTGGAGATTCATTTCTAATCAGGATTCACCTTGGGCCTCTTTGCTCAGAACCAAATATCTCAGCTCATCAACATTCTGGTCTGCAACATCATCTTCTGCTTCTTCGTGTATTTGGTCAAGCCTTCTCAATATTCGCCACTACTTGAAGGATAATGTGATTTGGTCTATTGGTGATGGGTCCTTAGTTAACATCTGGAACGATCCTTGGGTACCAGCATTACCTGATCATCGGGTGAAGGGATATGAGTTCAGCAGTAATTGGGTGTCTCAGGTCTCTGATATTATCAATGCTAATACAAAGACATGGAAGTGGCATTTGATTAATATTCTTTTCCCTCCTACTGAAGCTCATGCAATTATGAACATTCCTCTTTCTTCAAACTGTGATATGGATAAACTTATTTGGAAACATACTGTGGATGGAGTCCTTACTTCCAAATCAGCCTACAGAACACTCCATGAATTTCTGAATCAAAATGATAGCTCTACTACTGCACATGAATTTTCAGACTGGAAAAAACTTTGGAGCCACAACAATATCAGTCCAAAAGTCATTATGTTTGTGTGGAGAGCTATTACCAACTCCCTTCCAACCAAAGAAAATATCCATCGACGAATGAGCAACATCGAGGCAACATGCCCTCTCTGTCAGGTACATATTGAGACAACTAACCATCTTCTTTTTTATTGTCAAATAACAGGAAATGCTTGGAATTTTTACCCGGTAATCAAATCCATCTTGACGGTTGATTGCTCGATATCTTCCTTCACTACTGCATTGTTGAGGGAAGGTGATAGGGATAAAACTGCAATGAGCTTCTATCTATTGTGGCATATCTGGAAGGCTAGAAATAATCTCTTATTCAACAACCAAGCTATTGATGGTAGAAGAATCTTTGAAGAAGCTATCAACATGAAGGAAAAAACAGATGCTGTAAACAGAGGCTTTCCAACAATTTCACAACCAACAGCTAGTCTCCATAGCAGCGGTTGCTGGATCCCCCCTACTGGAAATACACTAAAAATCAATTTTGACGGCGCATACTTGGAAGGAAAGATGTCGGGTTGTGCTATACTCCGAGATGGTCATGGGAAATTCCTATTTGCTCTTTCGAAATCTGTTGATGGTGGCTCTCCAATTGAATCTGAAGCACTGGGAATCCATCTTTCCCTGGAAATTTGTAGAAGACAACAATTATAAGATGTTATCATTGAAGGAGATTGCAAGCCTCTCATTGATTCCATCAATGACTTTGACACTTTTCCTCTATGGCGTGCTCGTCATTTTATTGAAGATGCAAGAATGGCAAAGAAATCGAGCTCTAATCTTTTGTTTGTTTATATCAACAGAGCTGCCAACATATGTGCTCATAATCTTGCTACACATGCTTTACTTTACAATGTTTCCAATCTCATTTGTTTTTACAATGAGATTCCACCTTGTATTTCAATTCATGTCTTACAGGACATGGATAATATTTCCTCTTGAATTTATATAACATATGGTCTTTCTCAAAAAAAAAAGAGCTGGGCTGAGTTGTTTAAGTTTGGGTTTGCTGCTGCTGGGTCGGGTTTGCTCTGCCTTTGGGCCGAGCGTGGGGGGAAAGGGTTCCTTTGGTTGGGCTGCTGCTTTATCATCTAAGTGTGATTTGCATTAGCCTTTGCCACAGATATATCTTCTATTGAAAAACTTCAAATGCAACAAGAATAAGTCATATTTCTTTTATTGGATATAAAAGTTATAAAGAAAATGTTAAGTATACATTTATCTAAAGCAGGAGAATATTGATTGCATTTCAGTACATATGGTTACGGGTCATAATGAGCACCCACACCCACCATCCTAATATGAAGATTATAGTAATCCTTGAGCAGAAATACTTATCAATTTCTCCACCAGGTGTGTGGTACGTAGAGGATACTCCAAAATTGATGTCCATATTGTATGGTGTCACGACATGGACACTCCAAAGAGTACACAAGCTAGATGCCAAAATCAGTGCTATGTCCGTATCGCCATGTCCATATCGTGTCAACGTGTGTTCGTAATAAAAGTAACAGCATTATAATAATAAAAGTAACAGCATTTTAACACTGATATAGTTCAGTAAGTTATCGTAATAGTATCCCCAGTAGCCACATAACATGTTCAAATCATAAACATTAAAAATAGATAGAAGGTAACTAACTCCTAGTAGTACTGGTAAAAGACGAAACATGGATACCTTGAACATACAAGTCTCCATGATTTTTTTTCCCCAAAAGATAGTGTGTAAATTGAAGCCTATTGCGATGACTACGGCCTCAATGAGCAAACACGGTATCATTCCGCCTAGGTGGTCTGTCAGGGATCGACCCTGGCTTAAACTTGGAAGCCTCATGCCTCACCAGCTCCGGCGGCACCGTACTGTTGTTCTATATAAGCATCTGCTTAATACCATCGAACACATCAATATCGTGCAGGGTCAAAATGTCGTAGCCACTCCTGTCTTCCCAGCCCTTCCTGTTCGTCCAATCCTGTGAGTATACATGTCGATCGTCCCCGACATCTCGTAGTTTATCACGTGAGCGACATCCGGGATATCAATACCACGTCCGGACAATTTTGGTATAACCGAATTTACTAAAAGCCAAAATATTAATAAATAACTAATTAAACCATTTATAGGGTTTAACTCGCAACTTGGCCTGGTTTTCCTAGTTAGGGCATTCATATGGCTTTGCATCCCCCTACCATGGCTAAATACTAGTCAAAGCATGCTACTGCACTATCCGTGCCGTGATTCCTAGCCGTCTTGTACTTCAAAACTCCATCATGGCTAAAGTCATCCACCGTAATAATTAACTAAATAATTATTTATAAAAATTCTAAAAATCATAATTTAATTCAAATAATTAATAGAAAATAAATAACTCGACAATTTTCGGGAAGGGGAGCTATACAGCGTCATCTGATTGTTCATCTTTTGAGTCGCTGGCTTTACTTTTATGCCATATGCTTGTGTTGGCGTACTTTTTTGATGTCGATTTCTTCAGGTACCCTTTGTCATATTTGCTATTTTTCTTTGATGATGATGCTGTTGGACAGTCTTTCTTCATGTGTCATTTCTTCTTGCACCCGTAGCAAATAGGATCTTCCTTGTTGTTGTTGCTGTCTTTTGTTCTCCTGTTAAATCTCATGAACTTCTTGAACTTTCTTACCAGAAGAGCTTGATCTTCAGAGTCGGAGTCGCTGTCGTCGGAATCATCTTCGATGGTTCTTCTATGTTGAGCCTTGAGAGCGATCGTCTTCTCTGACTTCTCCTTTGGTGTAGCATCTTCAAAGTCTTGAATTCTAACTCGTGAGTGAGTAGCTTACCCATGAGTGTTTCTAGAGACATTGTTGAGAGGTCGTTCCCTTCAATGAGTGTTGTAGCCTTTGGAATCCAGTTCTTTGTAAGGGCTCATAGAAGTTTGTGAATCTTCTCATGGTTACTGTAATCCTTGCCTAATAAGGACAAAGGATTTACAATATACAAGAATCTTGTAAACATCTGAGTGACTGATTCACTTAGCTTCATTTTGAACGCCTCATACTCTTGAGTAAGTCTGCTGATCTTTGACTCCTTGACTTGTGTTGTTCCTTCGTGGGTTACTTCGAGAAGTTTTCACACTTCATTTGATGTTGTGCAAGTAGACACCCTGTTGAATTCAATTCTGTCTAAAGTACAAAATAAAGCGTTAATAGCACGTGCGTCAAGACTGGCCTTTTTCTTTTCTTCCTCTGTATATTTGTCATGGGGTTTTTCAGCTAAAACACCATCAACATTAATACGAGGTGGTTTTTTATAGCCATCAATAACTACAGACCATAAGTCAAAATCAAGAGATTTTAGAAAGAAACTCATACGTGTTTTCCAATAGGTATAGTTTGTGCCGTCAAACAGTGGAGGTCTGTTTGTGGCTTGGCCTTCACTTATGAATTTTACACTTGCCATGTGTAATGCTGTGATCTATATAACAATTGAATATAACTGTAATTTTACCTTGCTTTACCTGTATAACCCGCTCTGATACCAATTGTAGGAACGAAATTGTAAAGCAGAATACTCTAGAGGGGGGTGAATAGAGTAGGCAGCATAATATTGCTAATTAAAAATTTGTTAGCAGTTAGATCACAGATATAATAATAATCACAAAAGTAAATGACAGAAATTAAAAGTGATCAGAAGGCAAACGCAAACACCGAGATTTATACTAGTTTCCCTCTTGTGAGGACTAGTCCAGTCGAAAGAACTCTAGCTTCCAGTTGAATCCACTATTGGAAAATCCTGCAAGTTTTCATACGAAGTCCTTGCAACTTCTACAGACGCGAGCTTTGATACGAAGAACTCGACCAACTTCAATTGTGAAGAGTTGAATCTTCTATCAAGCCTCTGATTACAATCGCTCTGAAACTTCTAGACCGTACCGCACTGGCAAATCGACTAGAGGATTGTAACTGGCTTGGGATTTGAAAATGAAAGCTTTTTAGAACTCTTTGGAAGAATATAAGCTCAGGAAGCGAAGAGATTGAAAGTGAATTGGTGATTTGAAATGATCGAAATACTTCTCTATTTATAGTTTTTCCAAAGACAGAACTCTGACAGAATTCGGGCAGAATTCGGACAGAACTCTTTTTAACAAACCGCAACTGAAGGATGACCAAGTTCAAAAACCCAACGTTCACTAACGTTCCAAATGGCCGAGCTCTGGTCGAACTCTGGCCGAACTCTGGCCGAGTTCTGCTGGGGTTCTGCCAGTTCATTTGAGAAAATAAATTTTGGCTTTTTGAAAAATTCTTCAGAAGCTTTTTGTAAAAAGAATATTTTTCAAAAACGTAGGTCATTTGTAAAAGAATAGGATGGTTTTGAAAAATGTTTTCGGATAGCCTATTTGCCAGTACGACTCGGTGTATAATGTATTCCTAGACTCAATAAAATGAAAACTTACATCGCGTAACAGGAAGTACATTCTGAATGGCAAACAGCTTCGAAACAGCTTCGGTCTTGAACATAGTAAATATCCATTATTGAGGAGTGTCCAAAACGTCGTAGGTAAACATCTGAGTTGACTTGCAATTATATCGAGACAGAGTTTGATCAATTATTAAAATCAGGTTTGACCATGACCAATGGGCCAACAAAATTATCCAATGATTTCTTTAAAAAATATTCTCACCATATACATACGACATATATGGTGGTTTGTTTTGCATTTTATTTTGATCCACACTTTTCATACGACACTTTTCATCCACATAATTTTTGTGTCGTAAGTATATCGTGAGCATATTTTTTTCAAACATTGTTAATATATTTAAAAATGATAATTTCAAAAGAGTTCATCTATATTCTTTTAAAAATAATTTTGACATAATATTTTAAAAATAGAAAAAATTGATTGTGATAATTCTGGTATGTTATTTTAAAAAAACTGATTGAAATAATTTTGACATATTATTTAAAATATATATATAAATAATTTGTTGTCTATATAGATAATTGAATGATACCAAAATAACTATTTGTTATATATATATATATATATATATATATATATATATATATATATATATATATATATATATATATATATATATATGTTATATATATATATATATATATTTGTTATATATATATATATATATATATATATATATATATATATATATATATATATATATATATATATCCCCCTTAGAAAACCCCCTAAAAATCCCCTCACACTAATTCGTAATTTAATGTTAATATTAATGTTAATATTAAGTTTAATGTTAATATTAATGTTAATATTAACATTAAATACGAAAATTAACATTAAATTTAACATTAAAATTAATATTAACATTAACATTAATATAAAAATTAAAAAAATTAATATTAACATTAACATTAATATTAACATTAATATTACGGATTAGAGTGAGTGGGTTTTTTAGGAGGTTTTCTAAGGAGGGCTTTTGATCTGCTCCCATATATATATATATATATATATATATATATATATATATATATATATTTGAAAGAAGGAAATTGTGGCTAACGCTCCCACCGGGAATCGATCTCCTGACCACACAGGCCGTATGCCTCGCCCTACATTTTACTAAAATACCCCTATTTTGTCTTCTTCCCTTACATGCGTCCCCCGCGCCCAACCCCCGCTCCCCCCGCCGTCGCGGGCCGACCAATAATGTCTTCCAAATCCCGATTATTCCCACCGCTTCCCCAGTGCCCGGCGACCCATCCGCCTCCCCTCCAAATTCGGACCCGCGCTCAGGCACCTCCACCTCCGGCCGAGCCTCCGGACATGCTGCCTCCCCGACGAGCAGCGTTGGCGGTGAGACCTTCTCTCTCCCCTTCTCGATCCGTTCGATCCCTCTTTTTCTCCCTCTCTCGGCCTCTCCGTGCTCCCACACCGTGCGCTCACCCCCGTCGCACACACGCCCCCGCCGTACGCTCGCCCCCGTCGTATGCTCTCCCACGTCGCACTCGCCTCCGTCATGCACGCCCCCCAGACCGTGCGCTACTCGTTGCGCCCCTCTCTGTTGCCTATCGTGAGCCCCCGCCGGTGGCTGAAGCAGCACTTTAGCAGCGGAGGCACGGTGGTTAGGTGTTTAAGGGAGACCGCTCCCGTCGGAGGCGGTTCTGGTGGTGGTGATCCTGACGGTGGTTCGGTGGGATAGTGGTGACGGTGGTGGTGTTGGCTTGTGTGGTGGCGATGGTGGTATTGGCTATGGGTGGTGGAGAGACTGTGCCGGAGAATGGGGCCGGAGCACCGTACGATGGTTAGGTGTTTGGGTGTGGTCGAAAGAGAGGCGGTGGTGAATTGGTGATCAGGGCAGCGGATGGCAGAGCGGCGAGGGGAGGCTGGTGGTGAATTGGTGAACGGTTGAGAGGGCGATCAGGTGAGGCCGGCCGGAGGAGATGTGGTCGGAGGCTGGCCGGATGATGGCCGCTGGCAGAGGTGGTTGTCGGCTAGATTTTTTAGGGGTACGTGAGTCGGGGAGGCGGCAACGGGTAGCACGAGGAAGAAGATAATGAAGGAAATATTTTAGTCATAAAATTTCACTCAAAAGAGTTGACCATCGGTCATTGACGGTTTTCGTCAAAAGTGGAGAATGTCTTACATTATGGTAATTGAGTGGGGTGCACCTTAAATTAGGATAAAAAAAGTGGAATACGATTCAAATTATATATATATATATATATATATATATATATATATATATATATATATATATATATAAAAATATATATATATATATATATACATCCCCTGGAAAAGGATGTATCGATACATCCGAACTCTGGACCGTTGGATGTTGATCCAATGGTTCGGATTGCATAATAGAGTAGAAACATCATTTACTGCTGATTTAGACTTTTGATCTGTTTGTAACTTGCTTTAGCAGGTCATTCTGTACTTTAATTTGTCAACGAACACCCTAAATTAACTCATATTTACTCTCTCTTTCGTCCACCCAATTTAATATTTTGTGCATCAACGTATAAATTCCATATACTTTTTGTTACAGGCCGTGGTGGTGGTGGTGGTGTTGGTGGTGGTGGTGGTGGTGGAAAGAGAAACGGAGATGAAGAAGAAAATAAGAATCGGTCCAGATCGCGTCGAACGTCGTCGAGCCCTCCTAGAACAACGAGGAGTACCAGCTGCACCGAGAAGAATCGATCCGGTTCGCGTCAGATGTCGTCGAGACCTCCTCGAACAAGGAGTAGTACCAGCAGCGCTGCTCTAATTTTACTGTCCATACCATTGTCAGAAATATTATTTTTTATCTAACAATTTAATATTTTGTTAATAAAGCTACATGTCATGGTGGTGGTGGTGAACTGAGGAACCTGCTTCTGAGGTCGGGCGGATCATCGTCTCACATATTTAAAAAAAAAATTTGTATTGATCGGACAAAATATTTTTTACTTTTCTAATGATAATATTTTCGAAGAGAATATTTTTTTGGACGGAGATTGGCCATTCTCTTTTCTTTTAACACGGAGAATGACCATTCTCCGTTCCTTTGACATGGAGAATGGCCATTCTCCTTGCTTTTAAAATCGAGAATGGCCATTCTCCGTTTTTTTTAAACGAAGAATGGTCATTCTCCGTTCTTTTAAAACGGAGAATGGTCATTCTCCGTTCTTTTAACACGGAGAATGGACACTCTCTGTGCTTTTAACAAAGTATGGTACATTTAGGACTGAAAATGTTCAAGTATCTTATATTTTTTTCACCAAATATTTACAATATTTGTAATATCATTTACCAAAGTATATTCATTAAATATTAAATCATGTTCAAGAAAATCTGAATATCATTTTATCAGGCTTCCACTGTATGGCTGCACAAAATTTTTTGCGAGTGTTTGAATATAATTAACCTACTATCCAAGAGAATTTTTCTTATATTATATTATGCATTACACTGGCACCGAATTCATACTGATGGCATCGATGTACTGATGGCAATAACAAAGGATGAACAAGCAGGATTACAATTTTGCTTCAGCAATAACAAGGGATGAACAGGCAGGATTACATTATGCATTGCACTGGCATCGAATTTATACTGATGGCATCGATGTAATAATTTTTTACAGAAAGCAAAACACATTACAATCAAATAAAGTTTTAGTGATCCCATGAATGCATCCGTAATGAGGCCATCTGTAAACCCTAGGAATGCACCCAGGACTCATGAAATCTGTAAAGAGCATCTGCAAATCAAAGGAATACACCAAAATATCAATATCATCGGTGAAGGCCAACTGCCAATCAAATAAACGCTTCAACCAAAAAATCATAATCAAATTAAGTATACTTCATTCCAAGTCCAATAAACTGCATAATCTACGTTACAGTAATCTGTCCAATCCACGTTAGTAATTCAACATAGAACCTGCATAATTCACAATACAATAATCCAAATAAATATCAGACATACTCTAAATTCAAGACCATATTACATTTTTCAAACAAATTACGAATTATGCACTTAGTACAAGCGAAAAGTTTAGTCTTACAATATTTCAAATATAAAATTTAGTTTGACCGCCAAGGCCAACAAATATTCAGAACCATATTACAATTCAAATATTACTTCCAAATTGAAATAAAAGATTCAAAACTCAAAAGATGAATCTTCATAGCCATCTCCATCTTCTTCTTCTTATTTCTTTTTTTCTTCTTTTTTCTCAAAATATCCTTCACCTACACCTTAAGGGACGAAATAAGAAAAATTATAGTCAGTATGGACTCACTGTATATGTAGAAATGACATCCAGAAACATAAATAGAGGTATCAAAGTGATGGCTAGCATTAAAGTGTCAATGTGCACAGTGTGTATTTTTACAAAAGAGTTTGGGCTAGCCCCATTTACCTTCTTCACGAGGGAAGGAAAATCTTATTCTTGGTCAGCAAATTCAACCTCTATCTGGTTAATCTTATCCAGAATCAATTTCTGGTTGTCAGATATAGTCTTCATCTCTTTGAAGATATTCTCAAAGTTTGCAGCAACAAAATTGTATAGATCATCAACCCTGTCCTTAGTGTTTTTGATTCCAGATATAGTCTTGCAGCTGCTGCCCGTTTTTCAAACATTCGAGTGAAGGTTAGTTTTCTCATGGGGCCTTTGTTTTTAATATAAACATCCCCTGCTAAGCTTGGGACATAATGTTTACTAGCCATCGAGCATACAAATCCTTCAAAAGGGGGAGCTGTCCTTGCAGTTGGTTTTCTCACGAGATGCATCATTCTACTGAACATGTAGGAACCTATATCCATCCTTTTTTTCTTCCCCATATAATAAAGAAATTTTACTCTATTGGGATGGATGGAAAACTCATGTCCAGTAGGGTTGAGTGTTTGAGATACGTAGGCATGCAACAATTTATATAAAGTTTTAAATTGATCTTTGTATACATTTTGAGGGGTCTTGGCACCAACTGATACACCTGTAATCTTATGAATTGCATCCATCATGGAAATATTATCAATATCTTTCATATCAAACTCAGGAACTGGATCAAATCCATAAAATTCGTTGATGACAACAGCATTTACCCTAATCAGTTTCCCTCTCAGAAACACCAGTTGTTGATCCTATTCTTTTTCTTTAATTTCAGCCGGAAGATTTGAGTAAAATTCTCTTACTATTGTTTGGAAGATTTTCTCAAGACAGGATTTGTTCAGTTTCTCCAATTGATATAATTTTAATATATCTAGAAAAGCTTCGTCTTCGACATCATCCATCTTAATTGATCTTTTAGGCATAACAGTCTTTTTCTTGAAATATTTACTGTAAATCTTCTTAGATTTAGATTCTTTAAAAATTTTTACCTCCTCTCCATCCTGCACCTGGTAGAGTTCTCGTACAACAACAGTTTCCAGGCCAGTATCCAGATGGCACCGTTCGAGACACTATATGGTAGGAAGTGCAGATCCCCGCTAGCATGGGATGATGTCGGAGAGATGCAGATGCTCGGTCCAGAAATGATTTCCCAGACAGTTGAAGTGGTCAGAAAAGTTAAGGATTATATTCGAGTTGCCCAAGATCGCCAGCGCCATTGGGCCGATTCTCATCGGCACCCTCTCGATTTTTCTGTCGATGACCATGTATTCCTGAGGATTTCGCCTAACCGTGGCGTCATTCGTTTTGGAGCACGAAGAAAGCTTAGTCCTAGGTATATAGGGCCGTTCGATATTCTAGAGCGAGTAGGAGATGTATCCTATCATCTCGCTCTTCCGCCATCGCTAAGCGAGGTGCATGACGTGTTCCATGTATCCCAATTATGATGGTATATCCCGGACCCGAGCCACGTCCTAGATCATTCAGAATTGGTTGTTGGTACCAACCTTTCGTATGAGGAGAGGCCCGTGTCTATATTGGACCGGAGAGAGAAGATACTCAAGAACAAGACTATCAAGTTAGTCCGAGTTGCTTGGGGTCATCACCCTTTGGGTGAGTCAACGTGGGAGCGTGAGGATGATATCCGATCGCGATATCCCAGCTTGTTTGACTCGTGAGGTATAATGTCTTCCTTATGTCTCATGCCTTCGATTCCTTGCTTGAATAAGTGATTGCCTGCCTAGTTATAGCTTGCTTGTGATTAATATAGCTTGTCCTCGTCTCTCTAGCCTCTTAATTAAATTCCGAGGACGGAATTCTTTTAAGGTGGGTGGAGTTGTAATGCCTGTGGTTCGTATTACGTATTTTGGAATACGTGTGTGTATTTTATCTTCTATTGCATGATTTCTTGCTTAGCTTCCTTCTTGGCTTGGTTTATTCTTGGTTCGGGTTGGCTTGGTTCGGTTTGGGATTGCTTTGGTTCATCATGGTCCAAGGGTGAACCCCCTACCTACCACCACCACTACCATTTATTAACCCCACTTCTTTCTCTCTCTTCATTACTCTTCTTTTCTTCTCCTTTAATTCTTCACCTACGAGAGAGAGAGAGGTCTAGGCAAGTGCAACTTGCTTCATAAAGGAACTCTAATTTTATTGCTTCATTCTCTTCCTTACAGCATTTTAACTTACTTTAATACTTGGCATTTCTACTTTCTAAGGCTAGATTCTTGTAGATCTAAGTTTATTTTATTTTTAGAATTCTTGAGTTTTGATCTACTTAATCTTGTTATTTCCGAGTTTTGTTGGTTCCATGTTGTAGAGAATTTCATTCTGCCCCGTTTTTACCTATGGAAGTTCGTATTTGGACTCCGGATGAAGGTTCTATGCAGCTTGGTGGCCATGGCTTCTTGGTGTACTTCTTCTCGGAAATTTGGAGAAGAAGCACAGTCCCGAGCCGCATGGCAGCACTTGACCGCATGATAAGTTCATGCGGCAAGTATTCTTTCCAGCCACATGTAGTCCTTCTTACTTAAACAGCATGACTGAGCTTTCCAGTCCAGCCGCATGAGAAGTTCATTCCCAGTCGCATAAAATTCCTTTATCCCCTGGCCGCATGGGACTCGACTCGATTCAGCCGCATAGCCCTTTGCTCGGCGGACCGCATGAACCCGAGTCCGTTCCAGCCGCATGAGAGCCCTTCCTCCGTGAGCCGTATGGCATTGTTCCCCTTGTAACCGCATAGCGCCAATCTTCCTAGCCGCTTGGAATATTCTGGCTGAGCCACATACACCCCTCCCTTACCGCTGGCCGCATATGACTGATACCCTTCAACCGCATAAGCCGTTTCCTTTTAGCCGCATGCGCCAGACCCTATTCAGCCGTATGGACTGATCTCTTTCCAGCCGCATGAGATCGTTTCTGGCCGCATATACCTGAGCCGCATGGCTCTCCTATAGCTCTGTGTACTGTTGTTTTATTATTTTGCCCCTTGTGTAACTTGAGTTCCTATGGCGTACACCTTTAACTTTATTGTATATTTTTACGCCTATTTTATATCCTTAAACTTTTTGTCCTGAACTTGATAAATCACGATTTGATTGACATGATTGAAATGACAATTGTACATGACATGGTGTGACAAGGAACTAGCATGACCTGATAGCGGCCCGTCGTGGCACACTCTTGACCAGTAAACTTGACATAATAACCTGACATGATAGATCTTGATAAACTGTTGCGACGGCTACCTGACATGACATGACCTGTATAAGTAACCTGGACACCGTGGGCGATTGTGCTTGTACAAATAATCCAGTCCTGTCTTGCATCATGTCTAGGAGGGGACTCCTGAGTACCACGGTCAGGAGTACCTACTGAAATGGACTAAGGCTAATAACTAGATTAATATATTAGTCATAAAGAGATCTCCCAGCTACAGGCAATCCCGTTACCTGGGCGTGCCTGGGATCTGTAGCCTGCCGTCGTGTAGGGCACATTTTCAGCACACTGTCATGTGTTGTACCCTTCAAGCTACCTAAGGGTACATGCGTTTCCTGGACGATGTACCCACCTGAATTCAACCCCTAATTTTTGACCTGGGTAACCTGGATGGTCTGCAGAGCTTGTGGCTGTGGAATAATCTTACTGCATCTTGCAAGTAACTAGGCCTGTGATAACCCTAGTTAGTTAAAGTATTAAGCCATAATTCTTGCTTGGCCGTAAAATGATTGGATGGAGTCTAACCAGTCTAGTCTTGTCCTGATTCTGTTTAAGATTACTGCACGACCAGAATGCCTGTATTTACCTTACCGATAAATGGTGAGAATTCCAAGTTCGGTTCAGACGAAGGGTTACAACTCCGGTCCTTGTTTAGTTTACGGGCTGTAACCTGGCTATCTGAATAGTTCCATGGTTATCTCATCGTATATCATCCTGTGATGCTTTTCTTAAACTCTTGTCTTATTTACTACCTTATTACTATTGTACTAATTGCTGGTTTTAGTTCCTAAGTGAAGCTTCCTTAGTGGCACTTGCTCTTTCTGGGGTCCGATCCAGCTGGTTTTGTATGGCCAGATTTTGGAGCAGCTCCAGAGGATCTACCGACTTTCCATCCCGATGGTGGCGACTAGACGTAACCAGGGCAACGAGTGGGTTTATTTTTTGATCTCCCACTTTATTGTAAAAAATATTCTCTTGAGGTGTTTAGCCGACGAGCACATGTTTAGCTCTTTTGTACTTACTTACTATCTGCCTACGGGCTGTAACATGATTGACAGATCCTAGGGTTGATCATGTATGACTAAACTCTTGCTAGTCCTAACATTTTGTAACGACTAGCTTCATGATCAGCTGAATATGTAATATTTAGGACGCCTTATTATTGTATATTTAATGATCATACATCTTGTAACATTTTACTTACTTGCTTGTGATTGAGACACTAGGCTTGTTTATGACCTTAAGAGAATGTTGGCTTTTAGTTAAACCCTCATGTATCAAAACAGCCGTGACCGTATAGCGAGATGGAATCTATTTCATATACGTAGCTGGCTATGTCTGCCTCCGCTCTCCAGTATTCTGGTTCTGGGGCGTGACATGGTTTAAGTGGTAGCCCATGCAGGTCTTGTAAATCAAGATATGTGAGGGTTTACCGAATAGATGTCTCAATCAGTATTCGTCCTTAATCTCTGCTCGTATCTTCTGAATCCCTGGATTCTTGTCCTGATCATATGCTTGTATCGTTGATCTGTCATGGTCCTTCCTTATTGTTCCCCATGCCGTCTTTTTCAGCGGCATCGTTCCTGGACCTGCCGGTCAGCAAGACGGAGCATTTCCCGTGGACCAGCCGCAACCAGGAGATCATGCCCAGCATTTTGGAGTAGCCTCCAGAGTCGTACCTTCTGACGGAGAGCCACCAGTCCAGCCAGTTCAGCCTGCCGAGCCTGATGATGGCACCTTGGTAGGTCTCGTCAGGACCTTGATAGCTTTCCAAGATCGTCGAGGAGATGCCTTGCACCAGGCAGTGACGGATGCTTTGACCAGAGGAGGTCATCAGGGTAACAGCGCGGCCAACAGCTTCAAGCGCTTGAACCCTCCCTTCTTCGACGGTAGTGAAGATGCTATCACGGCAGATGCATGGCTTCAGGACATAGAGGTGATTCTAGAAGCAGCCAGGACCCCAGAGAACGAGTAGGTAGCCGTGGTGCGCCTGTAGTTGCTAGATCTTGCCCGGAGCTGGTGGACGGCTCAGGCTGTTAGATTAGCAGCACCCATTGCTTGGGCGGTATTCAGAGAGAGATTCCAGACCAAGTATTTTGATGCTGTAGCTCGGTATGATCTACAGACGAGGTTCACCAATCTGAAGTAGATGGGCAGAACGGTCGATGGATATGCGGCCGAGTTTTCGAGACTTAGTCGTTTTGCTCCTACTTTGGTGGCAACCGAGTATGATAGAGCCCAGGGATTTTAGCAAGGGCTTCACCTGAAGATTTTGTTGGCAGTTGAGCAGTTTGAGCATCAGACTTTTGATGCAGTCTTGAGAGCAGCTAGGAGGCATGAGTATACCTCCCAGAGGATTGTGGACAGGGCCGGAGGTCGGAAGAGATCCCACGGCCAGATGAATCAGTCTTCAGCCCCAGCCCCGGCAGCCAGGGCTTTGACTATTGGAGCTCCGAGGCGAACGGCCTCAGTAACGTCGGTTCAGCATTCGGCCCCGACGTACCCTCAGCAGCAGCAGAAGCATACGCAGACTTCCGCAGTGGGATGTTCTCATTGTGGGAAGCCAGGCCATGTAGTGGCAGAGTGTCGCAGGGCGCAGAGATTGTGTCTGGCTTGTGGAACAGCAGACGATAGGGTTGGATCCTGCCCGAATAGGGGTGGTTCATCATCGTCCAACCTTTCTAGCTCTTCGGTGAGAGGACCAGCTACGGTCCAGCAGCAGCAGTATCTATTGCCGAGGCCCTTGCCGCCTCGGTCCCAGGTATTCCAGCAGCAGAACCCCCAGCAGTATACTCAGGCCCAAGTCTTGAGTCAGAATAGGCAGCGATGATTTCAGCAGAGGGGACCAGCACCCCGAGGGCATGGTCAGGCTATGGTGATGACCGCAGAGGAAGGATTGGCACCAGGAGAGGTAGTGGCAGGTACTATTCTCGTCAACTCCTTTCCAGCTTCAGCTTTATTTGATTCTGGTGCATCGTATTCTTTTATGTCTGTACGATTCGCGACACGGATGGAATTGGAGCCCGAGTCATTATCAGTAAGTCTCGATATACTTACTGGTAACGGACTTGTGGGAGTCGGTAGGGTGTTTTCCTCGTGTCGGATCGTAGTTAGCGGTAAAGAATTTCCCGCTAGATTGATATAGTTCCCGATGGCCGATTACGATGTGGTCCTAGGGATGGATTGGTTGAGAAACCAGTATGCTAGAATAGACTGCCATATTGGTAGGGTTATTTTTAGCATTCCAGGAGAGCCAGAGTTTTTATTTTCCAGAGGCGCAGTTGAGCCTTCTCCTCCAGTGTTGCGGATGGCGGTAGCAGCAGTGCAGTTGCCCCGGATAGTCGAAGAGTTTCCAGATGTTTTTCCAGAAGAGCTTCCAGGTATACCGCCAGAGCGGAAGATCGAGTTCACCATCGACTTGATTCCTGGGACAGCCCCAGTATCAGAGAGAGTCTACAGAATGGCGCCGTCAGAGTTGGAGATCTTGTACAAGATGATTGAAGAACTTCGAGCCAAGGGATTCATTCGTGCTAGTGGATCGCCTTGGGGAGCCCCGATGCTTCTTATGAAAAAGAAGGATGGTACGTCCAGGTTATGTGTTGATTATCGTACCTTGAACTCAGTGACAATTAAGAACAGATATCCTCTCCCGAGGATAGATGACTTGTTTGATCAGATCAAAGGGGCAGCAGTATTCTCGAAGATCGACTTGCGCTCAGGATATCATCAGCTCAGAGTCAGAGAGAAGGACATCCCGAAGACAGCTTTTAGATCGAGGTATGGGCATTGGGAGTTCCTTGTTATGCCCTTTGGAGCAATCAATGCGCCGGCTGTATTCATGGATCTCATGAATCGTATTTTCATGCCTTATCTGGATCAGTTCGTGATTGTGTTTTTGGATGACATCCTGGTTTATAGCAGGAGTGAAGCGGAGCATGAGCAGCATCTCCGTGTGGTTCTTCAGATTCTCAGCGAGCACCAGTTGTATGCCAAGTTCAGTAAATACGAGTTCTGGCTCGATCGTATTTCGTATTTGGGTCACATCATCACCAGAGGAGGAGTAGAAGTGGATCCCCAAAAGATTGTGGATATTGAGTCGTGGCCAGTACCCAGCACAGTTGCAGAAGTTCGCAGTTTTCTTAGATTGGCCGACTACTACCGGCAATTTGTTTTAGATTTTGCCCGGATCTCGGCACCATTGACCCAGTTGACCCGTAAGGAGGTACAGTTTGCTTGGACAGCAGAGTGTCAGGATTCTTTTGAGAAGTTGAAGCGAGGCTTGATGACGGCTCCCATTCTCGTACTTCCAGATGGAACCAGAGGATTCTCAGTATATTGTGATGCTTCAGGCAGAGGCCTAGGATGTGTTCTGATGCAGCATGGGAAGGTAATAGCTTATGCATCACGACAACTTCGTGATCATGAGAGGAATTACCCAACCCATGGCTTGGAGCTAGCAGCAGTAGTATTTGCACTTAAGTTGTGGAGGCACTACTTGTACGAAAATAGGGTGGGGATTTTCACCGACCATAAGAGCCTGAAGTATGTTTTCACCCAGAAGGATCTTAACATGCGTCAGAGAAGGTGGCTGGAGCTTCTTGTGGATTATGATGTCAACTTGCAGTATCATCCCGGAAAGGCCAACGTCGTTGCAGATGCATTGAGTAGGAGAGCCGGAGTTTATTTCCTAACAACGCAACCAGAGCTGTTAGCAGATCTTCAGAAGATGGGGATAGAAGTTGTTCTCCCTTCCAGTGTAGCATTAATGGCCAGCATGCAAGTTCAGTCCACTATAGTCGAGAGGATCCGGATGGCGCAATCAGTAGATTCCAAGCTTCAGCGACTCAGAGCAGAGTGTGAGGCAGGTCGGCGACCAGAGTTATACATTCATGAGGATGGTACACTTAGGCATGGTAAGCGTCTTTGTGTACCAAGTGGAGATATCAGACAAGAAATCAGGACAGAGGCTCACAGTTCTCAGTATTCCATTCATCCTGGTGGTACAAAGATGTACCGTGATATCCGTCAGCATTTTTGGTGGAATGGTATGAAGAGGGAGATAGCCCGGTTTGTCTCTCGTTGTTTAGTCTGCCAACAAGTTAAGGCTAAACATCAGAGGCCCGCTGGACTTCTTCAGCCCTTGCCGATTCCAGAATGGAAATGGGAACATGTGACCATAGATTTTGTAACTGGATTGCCTAGGTCCCCAGCTGATCGAGATGCTATTTGGGTTATAGTTGACAGGCTCACGAAGGTAGCTCACTTCCTCCCATTCAGAGTTGGTCAGTCGACAGCTCAGTTAGCAGAGATATACCTCTGGCAGATTGTCAGGATGCACGGAGTGCTAGTCAGTATCACCTCAGACCGAGATTCAAGATTCACGTCACACTTTTGGCGTAGCCTGCAGGAGAGTTTAGGAACTCGTCTCCAGTTCAGTTCAGCATATCATCCGCAGACAGATGGTCAGTCGGAGTGTACGATCCAGACTCTTGAAGACATGTTGAGATCTTGTACACTTGACTTCGATGGTTCGTGGGAAGATCACCTGCACCTGGTAGAGTTCTCGTACAATAACATTTTCTAGGCCAGTATCCAGATAGCACCATTCGAGGCACTGTATGGTAGAAAGTGCAGATTCCCGCTAGCATGGGATGATGTCGGAGAGAGGTAGATGCTCGGTCTAGAAATGATTGCCCAGACAGTTGAAGTGGTCAGAAAAGTCAGGGATCATCTTCGAGTTGTCCAAGATCGCCAGCGCCATTGGGTCGATTCTCATCGACGCCCTCTCGAGTTTTCTGTCGGCGACCATGTATTCCTGAGGATTTCGCCTAACCGTGGCGTCATTCGTTTTGGCGCACGAGGAAAGCTTAGTCCTAGGTATATAGGGCCGTTCGATATTCTAAAGCGAGTAGGAGATGTATCCTATCGTTTCGCTCTTCTGCCGTCGCTAAGCGAGGAACATGACGTGTTCCATGTATCCCAATTACGACGGTATATCCCGGACCCGAACCACGTCCTGGATTATTCGGAATTGGTTGTTGGTACCAACCTTTCGTATAAGGAGAGGCCCGTGCCTATATTGGACCAGAGAGAGAAGATACTCAAGAACAAGACTATCAAGTTAGTCCGAGTTGCTTGGGGTTATCATTCTTTGGGTTAGTCAACGTGGGAGCGTGAGGATGATATCCGATCGTGATATCCCGTCTTGTTTGACTCGTGAGGTATATTGTCTTCCTTATGCCTCATGCCTTCGACTCCTTGCTTGAATGAGTGATTGCCTGCCTAGTTATAGCTTGCTTGTGATTAATATAGCTTGTCCTCGTCTCTCTAGCCTCTTAATTAAATTTCGAGGACAGAATTCTTTTAAGGTGGGTAGAGTTGTAATGCCTGTGGTTCGTATTACGTATTTTAGAATACGGGTACGTATTTTATCTTGTATTGCATGATTCCTTGCTTAGCTTCATTCTTGGCTTGGTTTATTCTTGGTTCGGGTTGGCTTGGTTCGGTTTGGGATTGCTTTGGTTCATCATGGTCCAAGGGTGAACCCCCTACCTACCACCACCACTACCATTTATTAACCCCACTTCTTTCTCTCTCTTCATTACTCTTCTTCTCTTCTCCATTAATTCTTCACCTATGAGAGAGAGAGAGGTCTAGGCAAGTGCAACTTGCTTCATGAAGGAACTCTAATTTTATTGTTTTATTCTTTTCCTTACAGCATTTTAACTTACTTTAATACTTGGCATTTCCACTTTCTATGGCTAGATTCTTGTAGATCTAAGTTTATTTTATTTTCGGAATTCTTGAGTTTTGATCTACTTAATCTTATTATTTCTGAGTTTTGATGGTTCCAAGTTGTAGAGAATTTTATTCTGCCCCGTTTTGACCTATGGAAGTTCGAATTTGGACTCCGGATGAAGGTTCTATGCAGCTTGGTGGCCATGGCTTCTTGGTGTACTTCTTCTCGGAAATTTGGAGAAGGAGCACAGTTCCGAGCCGCATGGCAGCACTTGACTGCATGACAAGTTTATACGACAAGTATTCTTCCCAGCCGTATGTAGTCCTTCTTACTTAAACCGCATGACTGAGCTTCCCAGTCCAGCCGCATGAGAAGTTCATTCCCAGCCGCATAAAATTCCTTTATCCCCTGGCCGCATGGGACTCGACTCGGTTCAGCCGCATAGCCCTTTGCTCGGCGGACCGCATGAACCCGAGTCCGTTCCAGCCGCATGAGAGCCCTTCCCCCGTGAGCCACATGGCGTTGTTCCCCTTGTAACCGTATAGTGCCAATCTTCCTAGCCGCATGGAATGTTCTGGCTGAGCCGCATACACCCCTCCCTTACCGCTGGCCGCATATGACTGATACCCTTCAACCGCATAAGCCGTTCCCGTTTAGTCGCATGCGCCTGACCCTATTCAGCCGCATGGACTGATCTCTTTCCAGCCGCATGAGATCTTTCCTGGCCGCATATGCCTGAGCCGCATGGCTCTCTTATAGCTCTGTGTACTGTTGTTTTATTATTTTGCCCCCTTGTGTAACTTGAGTTCCTATGGCGTACACCTTTACCTTTATTGTATATTTTTACGCCCATTTTATATCCTTACGCTTTTTGTCCTGAACTTGATAAATCATGATTTGATTGACATTATTGAAATGACAATTGTACATGACATGGTGTGACAAGGAACTAGCATGACCTGATAGCGGCCCGTCGTGGTGCACTCTTGACCAGTAAACTTGACATAATAACCTAACATGATATATCTTGATAAGCTGTTGCGACGGCTACCTGACATGACATGACCTGTATAAGTAACCTGGACACCATGGGCGATTGTGCTTGTACAAATAATCCAATCATGTCTTGCATCATGTCTAGGAGGGGACTCCTGAGTACCACGGTCAGGAGTACCTACTGAAATGGACTAAGGCTAATAACTAAATTAATACATTAGTCATAAAGAGATCTTCCAGCTACAGGCAATTCCGTTACCTGGGTGCGCCTGGGATCTGTAGCCTGCCGTCGAGTAGGGCACATTTCCAGCACACTGTCATGTGTTGCACCCTTCAAGCTACCTAAGGGTACATGCGTTTCCTGGACGATGTACCCACCTGAATTCAACCCCTAATTTTCGACCTGGGTAACCTGGATGGTCTGCAGGGCTTGTGGCTGTGGAATAATCTCACTGCATCTTGCAAGTAACTAGGCCTGTGATAACCCTAGTTAGTTAAAGTATTAAGCCGTAATTCTTGCTTGGCCGTGAAATGATTGGATGGAGTCTAACCAGTCTAGTCTTGTCATGATTCTGTTTAAGATTACTGCACGACCAGAATGCCTGTATTTACCTTACCGATAAATGGTGAGAATTCCAAGTTCGGTTCAGACGAAGGGTTACAACCCCGGTCCTTGTTTAGTTTACGGGCTGTAACCTGGCTATCTGAATAGTTCCATGGTTATCTCATCGTATATCATCCTGTGATGCTTTTCTTAAACTCTTGTCTTATTTACTACCTTATTACTATTGTACTAATTGCTGGTTTTAGTTCCTAAGTGAAGCTTCATTTGTGGCACTTGCTCTTTCTGGGGTCTGACCCAGCTGGTTTTGTATGGCCAGATTTTGGAGCAGCTCCAGAGGATCTACCGACTTTCCAGCCCGATGGTGGCGACTAGACGTAACCAGGGCAACGAGTGGGTTTATTTTTTGATCTCCCACTTTATTGTAAAAAATATTATCTTGAGGCGTTTAGTCGACGAGCACCTGTTTAGCTCGATTGCACTTACTTACTGTCTACCTACGGACTGTAACATGATTGACAGATCCTAGGGTTAATCATGTATGACTAAACTCTTGCTAGTCCTAACATTTTGTAACGACTAGCTTCATGATCAGCTGAATATGTAATATTTGGGAGGCCTTATTATTGTATATTTAATGATCATACATCTTGTAACATTTACTTACTTGCTTGTGATTGAGACACTAGGCTTGTTTATGACCTTAAGAGACTATTGGCTTGTAGTTAAACCCTCATGTATCTAGACAGCCATGACCGTATAGCGAGATGGAATCCATTTCATATACGTAGCTGGCTATGTCTGCCCCCGCTCTCCAGTATTCTGGTTCTGGGGCGTGACAATCTTCATCAGTTGAGTCTTCCGACGACTCTGTATCGAAGATAGATTTTTTGGTCTTTGTCGAGCAATGAGTTTTTTTAGCCTTTTTTGTAGGTGGCTTGGCTGCCGCCTTCGCTTTCATCGTCGCTTCCGCCACCGCTACTTCCGTTTTTGCTCTTTCGGCCTCTGCCCTAGCGACCATAATCTTAGCTTTTGCCGCCCTTGTAAGTTCTGCCCTTCGGGCCTGTATCGCATCCCTTTGTGGATTCTTTCCCTTCGGAGACGATCGTTGTTTCTTCGACGGCATTTTGATAAGAAGAGGGTTTGGAAGAGGGTTTGGGAGAAGGAAGAGGGTTTGAAAGAAGAAGAGGGAAAATTCGACCATCTTATATGACCTTGGGAAGTAGAAAAAATTAGAATAGTTTTGAGTCTTAAATTAAATTTATTACTAGTATAAGACGGTCGAATTTATTACTATTAAATTTAAAAAAACTACTTTCCAAAATTAAATTTATTACTATTATTACTAGTATATATCCATGTGAAATTACTACATACACCTTTGGATTTTGAGACCCTGATTTTAAAAACTACTTTCCAAAATTAAATTTATTACTATTATTACTAGTACATATCCACGTGTTCTGTATAAATTATTAAAAAATTAGGCAGAAAAAATGTGGTGGAAACATGTTTAATTAACAAAATTTGACAACATATTTAAGAATGTGAAGTTTAATCTCAATATTTCCATTTTTCGAATATTTGATTAAATTTTTGAACGTATTTTGTTTGCATTGAGCCGTTCTATACTCGTATTTTTGCCATTCTGAATTTTTCACGTTTGACGACTTGGTAAAAGACTATGTACTTGAAAAGAATAAAATTGAAACACTCAAAGTTGTCCTCTAGTTTACTTTGTAATCATATTTAAGATGGATTTGACTGCAAGATTGACGCTGGCAGCATAATCAATTCTATGACGTAACAAGTCATTGATGGGGATATCGTCGCTGATATATGGATTTGGCGTAACAAGATTTGTTAATTGAAAAATAGATAAAATAGTTAGTCGCTTGTAGCCGAAACCAAATTGAGTTAACAAAATAATATATTACATTAAATCCCATCTTCGTCGCCGGAACATTCTCCGGCGAAGTATACAAGACGAAGACAAAAAACTGTAAAAAATGAAAAAAAAACAGAAAAATAAGAGGTCTACCCCTCACTGGCCTCGCGGAGGATCTCCGTAAAGTCCTGCAGGGTGCGCACACCCGCCCTATGGCACAGGCGGCGAAACGCTTCCCTCTTCTCCAGAGAATCCCGTTCCTCCGGAGTGATCGGCAACATGTCAAAGTTGGGCGCCGGATGAAGAGGTCGAGCGATGACCTCCAGTGACAACCCGCAGGAGGTCAGGAAGTTCTCAGCCGCTGCCAGCCAGTCATGGGCCGGAGGCGGCGCAGAGGGTGCTCCATGCGGAGAGGCTCGACGACGACTGGAAGAAGACTCTGGCCATGGTTCACAACCAGATAATCTTTTTGGAGCCATGTTAAATGTGCAACCTACTCAGATGATCAATAGGGACCCCTATGTATATATATACACGTTCCTAACCGACTCTTCTTATTCCTTATTGGAAGTTGGGGATATTCAATTTCTTTTTCCTTATTGGAAGTTGGGGATATTCAATGACCTCCAGTGACTCTTCTTATTCCAAGCTTAGTTGGTTGTGCTGTTTGGCTTTTACATGGAAGGCCTAGGTTCGAGTCTGGTGTTTTGGTTCTGTAGAATTTTTCTATTGTTAACATTTTTTGGGTGCTATTATATGCTTTTAACTTAGTATGGAACAATTTGGGACTGGTTATGGCCATTCTCCGTTCTTCTAACACGGAGAATGGTATATTTAGGACGGAGAATGGTACATTTAGGACGGAGAATGGTATATTTAGGACAAAGATGGTATATTTAGGACGAAGAATGGTACATTTAGGACGGAGAATGGTACATTTAGGACGGAGAATGGTACATTTAGGACGGAGAATGGTACATTTGAGACTGTTCTGTAGGGTTGTGAATTTTAAATAGTTTGGTTGTTTAGTTTTGTTTTGAATCTATATAAATTAGTTTTGAAGGCTGGTGAAGATGAATAGTTTGGCTGTTTGGCTGTATAAATAGATTTTAAAGGGTTGTGAAAAAGAAATCAATATTTTCGTATCGATCACCATTAATTATGGTGAATGGCACCGATACCACTAATTTGAGTGGAATTTGCACCGCCAAAATTCATCTTGAAGAAGGTAAAATCTGAGTTGGGAAATGTCGAAATCTCTTGGATATGATTACACTGAAATGTTGTATTAATGTTAAGATACTGATATCATATCTTCCACTATATAATGAGGTTTATTTAATGCCATCACATTCTACTATGTAAATTAAACTTTGGAGTCAATATTTTGGCAAATAATTTCATATTTTAGTTTGAATTTTACTTCTATAGAGAAATTTTTTAGGTTGGAGCCATTTTCTTCTATAAATAACAAACCTGCAATTAAGGTAATCACAACCCTAAAAATGGATAATCCTTCTCAACATCTTCTTATTGATTTAGATCAATCTCCCACCAATTCTTATGAGCCACAACCACAAAACCTTTTTATTGATTTGAATCAATATCCAGAGGGATTAAACTTAAGTGTCTTTTCAGTATCCGTCGTTAAAGCTCAAGTATATTTTCAAAATGCAACTCTTAAATGCATAGAGAATTGTAGAGTTTATCTTGATATAATTGCAGTTTAAATAAGGCTAAAATTGTAAATAACTCCACAAACATCCATTATATATAAATAAATGCTCTATAATATGGGACAAACCAAAAAGAAAAGTGAGACTATATTTTTGGGACGGAGGGAGTATATAATAAGAAAAGTTGGTGGTGAAACTTTTGAATTCCTAAAATACCCTTGAGTATTTATAAACATGATGTTATTATGTCAACTTGCATGTCATTTATGTTTAAGAGTCAAAGGAATAAAGTTTGCATGCAAGTTTTATTTTTCCATATAACATTATGTTCCAATGGTAATAAATTTTTATGTCATTACCATTTTCTAAAGGTTATTAGTCTCAATAGAAAATAAAAATTAAAAAAATAATTGTACTTCGAATCTCCTGACATATAAATAGTCACCTGAAAAAGACGAAAAGATGACAACTGACTTTATAATATTCTAATTAAAATATGTACAAAGTACGTATATGTAGACTAGTGAAAAATATAAAAAATGCATGCATGCATGCTAATGTCAGAAGAACCATTCACCCCAGGAATGATTGATGATATCTAAATCACTATACATCTCGTATCCAGGTTTTCCTGGGATTACATCATCAAATGGTCGTTTAAACGTCTGTATGAAATCACAAATTTTCCAGAGGTCGTCGTCGAAGTGCACGTTGAAGCACCCACGTATGTCGAGCACGCGAAGACCCTTGCAGTTGCATATGATAGATCGCAGCGTGTCTCCATTGAACATGTCGAATCCCATCTGTAGGTGCTCGAGACGCGGCATCGAATCATCCACGGCCTTTCCCTCCGTCTCGTTCTCCGTGTTCAGCACGAATCTGTTCCTGAGCATGAAATCTGGAGGGGGCATGTTCCTCCTCACCTTGACCAGACGGTGGCAATACTTTCTAGCGGAAAATATTACAGTCGACATGATATAGAGGCAGTAGCTAATGCCGAGTTCTTCCAGCACCGGGAGAAACTACAAGTATCTCACAAAAGTTTTATCACTCACGTCGTACTTCGGAATGCGCAACACCTTTAGAAAATTTCCACTATATTATAAAAATGGAAAAACATCAATAGAAATTAAAAAAGTATACGTAAAATTTTGTAATAGAAAAATAAAGTACTAGAATAAGACCAAATAAAATTTTGCACAGGCCTTAAACATGCAAAAGGGAAGGCTGCTTCGTCGAGCTTGTACGCGGAGAAGGACTGTACATATCCCCCACTGCGAGCCACGAGCTTCTTTACGGTCAAACTAATCTCAGCGGTTTGCTGGGTCCTCCGGCACCACTGTACCAAGTCGACCAATAGTCTAAGGGACCGTTGAGCGCCTTCCACCACGAACGACAAACTGGGGCCACATTGTACATTACCTCGTCCGTCGACATCCCCGACAGTACCAGTGTCATCGAGAGAATCTCCGTAGGGATGTCGGCCCATCTGCTGCAGTTGATCTTGCTCTTCCTCCTCTCCATTTCGACTGTTCTTCTTCTTCTCTCCTTTATTTCTCTCTAGTCGAATGGGTTCTTTTCTTTAGAAAAGGCTATTTAACCCGCTCGTGGAGGGGTGTGACCGAACAAGACACGAATCTATTGAGAAATAACGGTAATGCCACTGTATTAATATTTGTAATTAGTCGATGTGGCTCCCAAAATATTTGGGTGACGCCATCTTCCATTATGTGGTATCTGACATGGCAGATGACATAACAGCTGACATGGCAAACTTTAACCCAAAAAATAAATTACCCAAATTTTTTTAATGTTAATATTAATGTTAATATCAATATTAATATTAATATTAATGTTAATATTAATGCTAATGCTAATGTTAATGTTAATATTAATATTAATGTTAATATTAATGTTAATGTTAATATTAATTAATGTTAATTTAATATTAAATTATTTATTTACTATTAATGTTAATTTTAATATTAATTTTATTGTTAAATTTTGCCATGTCAGCTGTCATGTCAGCAACCATGTTATATGTCACATAATGGAAGATGGTATCACCTAAATTTTTTGGGAGCCAAATAGCATTTTTGTAATATTAGTTTCAATTATATTATAAATTTTAAATTAACAGAAAAGCCACTGTAGATTTAATATTAATGCTACTGTTAAATTTTCTCGATCATACTTCGATACTTACGAATATTGATCGAGATACCGTCTTCATCATTATCAAGTTTTGTCGTTGTTACCATAGGAGTTCCCATTGACTTGGATGAGTCAACTGTTGGGAACCCTTCGCAAGCATCCAATCTTTGGCCCCAAACAGACTGAGAATGCCATCATCTGCCAGCCTCCCTATCGAAACCAAGTTGTAGCGCAAACTCGGTACATGGCGCTGTATTTCTATCGCCCAAGTCATACTTTATATGACGAGCTTTGAGATTGTTGTAGTGCCCCGTCCCTACATCGTTCCCCGTTTCAGTCCACGGGGTACGCGAGAAAGGAACAATGTCGCTACCGATTCGGTCGGGACCGATAGGTCGAAATCGACCGGGTCGATCGAACGGGAACGGTTGAATTAAGATCTATTCCACGTTATGGAATGGCTTCTTTGGAACCAAGTCCCATATTCAGTGGGTTGCTCCTCAAGGATTGGCTTGGCGGCTAAGTCGGGAGAGACCTCCCGTTGCTCTGATATTCATGCCGTACTTGATTTGGATTTGGCTTTAGTTTTCGTGAATGCATTTTTCGTAAATATTTCTAATGGGTTTTTGTGACTTGCGTGTTCGAGCTTCGCATTCATAACAAAATTCCTTGAATTATACAGCGTTCTAATCAGTTGCTTATGCAGTTGCAGGTGATCGTGTAGGCGACGTCAGCGCAGCCAACCAGTCGCTCGCTTGAAGCAAGTCTAAGGCGAGTGGCTGACCTCCTTCATCTCGTTCTTCTACTTCAAAATCAATATGTGAAGTAAATGAATGCTTGTCATTATAGGGTAGAATCAAAGGAAACTCCGAACTTCTGCGATGGTGCTAGGTACTGGCCATTGACTCTATGGCCACTATCTTCTGGGGGTCCACTTCCACTCCACCTCTGGTGATGATGTGACCTAAGTACGAGATACGATCCAGCCAAAACTCGCACTTACTGAACTTCGCATACAACTGGTGTTCCCTGAGTATATAAAGAACTACACGAAGATGTTGTAATGCTCTACCTCACTCTTGCTATAGACTAAGATGTCGTCTATGAACACTATCATGAACTGATCCAAATAGGGCATGAAGATACGATTCATGAGGTCCATGAATACGGCTGGCACATTGGTCGCTCCAAATGGCATAACAAGTAACTTTCAATGTCCATACCTCGATCTGAATGCTGTCTTCGGGATGTCTTGCTCTCTGACTCTGATCTGATGGTACCCTCACCGTAAGTCAATATTCGAGAATACAGCCGCTCCCTTGAGCAGATCAAATAAGTCATCAAGCACGATAATCAACACATAATCTTGACGTACCATTCTTCTTCTTCACAAGAAGCATCGGTGCTCCCGAAGGCGATCCACTAGCACGAATGAATCCCTTGGTTCTGAGTTCTTCAATTATCTTGTACAATATTTCCAACTTTGAAGGTACCATCCTATAGACTCTCTCCGATACTGGTGTCGTCCCTAGAATCAAGTCGATGGTGAAAACTCTGCCTCATCGAAAATACCAAAAATAATCCTGCCAATATGGCAGTCTAATCTTGTGTATTGCTCCTTCAACCAATCCATTCCTAGGCCAAGGGACCGATTCGGCCCGCCGCAAAAGGGTCGCCATCTAACCCAGCTATAGTCCGTGATGGCTTGACATTGCCAGTGGCCTTCACACCCTTTCACTGCTTAACAAATGCACGTGACACGGGACGGTGCTTGCTATAACTTCGATAGCCCAACAAAACTCTTTTCTAACGTGTTCGTGCAACGACTTGACAAGCAAGGGCTACGTCAAGCCTTGCATCGAAGGAACGTGATGTGCACGTGTTCGACTTGAACAATCAAGTTCTTTGGGTGCATAGACTTAAGCAAGAAGCAGTGAAATACGACTTAAACAACGGGACAAGCGAATGTTAATATTAATTGTAGTTCCAATTACATTTTAAATAAAAAGAATGCAATTTTAACTTTAACTAGTCTGAAGTAAATGTTAAATCAAAAACTATTTTAAATTTTAGTATTAATATTAGTTTCAATAATATTGTAAATTTTAAATTTTAGTATTAATATTAGTTTCAATAATATTTTTAATAATATTGTAAATTTTAAATTATTAAATTTTAGTATTTTAAATATTAGTTCTCACAGGTTGTGTTCACTAATACCATATCATTAGAAATAATTACACAACAGATCCCGTACCATTAAATGCTACTGCATGCGTTATCCTACACAATTTAATAATAAACACTGATATCATATCATTAGAAGAGTAAAAGTTGTCTTGGAAGTTGTAAAAAATTACTTTGTATTGTCTTCTCAATACTTTTTTGCATCGGAGATGACTTTTTAAACTTATTGTCATTTGTGAATATAATCTTGCCACCTATACAAGATATTGTCTTGTGCCTCATGCCACATAGGATACACAACACATAACAAGACAATAGGGTTGAGTAGCATTAAATGCTGCTGCATGCGTTATCCTACAGAAGAGGGCCACGTGGAGAATGCTGCTGCATGCTTCCTCATACGTTATTAGTTACACAATTTAATAATACATGTACCCAGAGGACGAGAAAGTTGTGTTGTTGGAAGTTGTTTCCTTAAAATTATGCTTGCTTCTAGAATCACTCAAGATTTTTATGAGCCATCAAAAGAGGGCTACATGGCCGAGGTACATGGAAGACGAAAAGGTTGTGTTGTTGCCTTGCTGAAAGTTGTTTCTTTCTGAATAATGCTATTTTTACCTTCAAATTATACTTTCAAACTGTGCCTCCTTACGTGGCAGCTGACGTGATATGTTGATCTGGTAGTTGACGTGGCAATTTTTTTAAAAATAAAAATAAAAATTAACATTAAAATTAATGTTAACATTAACATTAACATTAAAATTAATATTATCGTTAATATTAACAATAATATTAATATTAATATTAATATTAACATTAACATTAATATTAATATTAACATAAATTAATATTAACATTAAATTAACATTGATATTAACGTTAAATTATTATGGAGAAAATTGGGTAGTTATCTTTTTGGATTAAAATTTGCCATGTCATCAGTCATGTCAGATGGCACACAATATTATTTAACATGCCACATCAGATGGGAGGGCTACATATTAGAGGGACAATTTGGAGGTACGAATAGCATTACTCTTTCTTCTTGTATTGTTTCTTGTCTATCGTTTCTTCTGTTGGTTTCTAACACACTCTATTTTCTTTAATGGCGACGTCACATGGAGAAACTGATCATCGTGTGAAAGATTTAGTCGATGAAGAAAGCTTTATTTCAAGAGCAGTGTCAGATAATTTGGATGATGAGCAAAGTTTGGAAGCTGTTAACTTAGAAGACAGTAAAGAACAAGATGAAGAAAACAACGGAAGAATGCATCATAATGATGACGACGACATCAACGCAAACAACGAAATGTTATTTCGTATCACCCTTTCTAATGGATTTAAGAAATGTATTATATTTTTACATTTATTTCTCATATTTATTTTGTTTTATTCTGTTCTTAGGGACGACGGTGAATCTCCATTGGATTTCGATGCAGCGACGATGAAAAAATATTACAGTCTGCCAACATTAACAAAGATCCAAAACAACTCTTAGAAGAAGATATTGTTGGCTTACAGTTCAACTCTATTGAAGAAGTAGAGACATTCTACCGGATATATTCAAAAGCATATGGTTTCAGTATTAGAAAGAACGAAGTAAAGAAAAACAAATCTGGGATGGTGGTGGTCCGTAGTTGGTGTTGTTCGAATGCGGGATTCAGACAGAAAAAATACAATGAAGCTCCTAACAGGGTTCATGAGCCAAGAAGTGAAAGCAGAAGTTGTTGTAAAGCAATTTTTCGTATTGGGTACATCAATTCTACAAAGATGTGGGTCGTCAAAAAATTTCATGTACTTCACAACCATAGCCTGGCGAATGATTATAAAACAGTTTTTTTGAGATCCCATCGTAAGTTATCACCCGCAGAGTTGGAAGAAGTTAAGCTTATGAAGCAATCAGGGATGGGGACTGGAGAGATATGAAATTTAATTGTCCACAAGAAAGGTGGCTGGGATAAGGTTGGATGGACGAAAAAGGAATTATACAACGCTCTAGCTCAAGATAGTAGAGCACTAGACGATGTTGATGCTACGACAACACTTACATTTTTTTCAATCTAAGGAGGACATTGACCCAGATTTCTTCTACGCGTACAAGGTAGACGAAGATTCCAGATTGACCCATCTCTTTTGGGCTGACGGTGCATGTCGTTTCGATTACGAATTATTTGAAGATTTACTAGCATTTGATTCTACATATAAAACAAATAGAAGTCAAATGCCGTTGGTGGTTCTAGTGGGTACAAATAATTATGCAATGACTTGTGTGTTTGGGTTTGCAATGATCCATAATGAGACTGCAGAGACATATTCTTGGGTTTTAGAAAAATTCTAAGAGTGTATGAATGGCAAATTACCAGTGACAGTTCTCACGGATGGTTGCAGATCCATGAATAAAGCAATTGAGGATTTAATGTCGAACGTGCTCATGGCATATCCTAAATAATACAGCTAAACATGTACACCGAGAGGGTTTTGCAAATAAATTGAGTCTTCTGATTAAAAGGTACATCGCAGACTTGCTACTTTACTTTGAAGTATGTTGTTGTTACAATATTACAACTTTAGTTACTGTCCATGTTTTCTAAACAGGTACTATTCAGTCGAAGAATTTGAAAACCGTTGGCAGCAGATGCTAACGAATTATAATGTAGAGAACAATGAGTGGACCACTGCATTGTACAGAACGAGGGAGCGATGGGCGGACACATTCCTACGTGGAAATTATTTTGGTGGTTCTACTGCAACAAATAGATGTGAATCTATGAACGCATTTCTGAAAAGATTTTTGAATGAGAAGCTGCCACTATGGAAGGCCCTTCAAAATTGTGACCACGGTTTGGCAGCCTTACGTTACAGCCAGATAAGTAAGCATGTCACTGATAAACTCTCAACACCAGTTGTGAATCAAACTAGCATGGCCGTAATAGAAGATAAATTTGCCGTAATTTACACTAAAATGGTGTTTATAAAGGTAAGGAAGGAAATCACACGTTCTGATTCATATACTGTTCTCCATCATCACATCATTAGAGAGGCAGAAGTTTGCACTATCCAAAAGTATATGTCGCCAAACAGTGTCAACCGGAAGGTTATATTTGATCGGGCCGACAATATCATAAAATGTGAATGTTTATGGATGGAGACCAAGGGAATTCCTTGTAGGCATATTTTTTCAGCAATGAAGAGATTGTAAATTGGAGATATTTCAAAGAACTTAATAAAATCTCGTTGGCTCAGGGATTACAAAGAGAGTTCTCTCTCCGGACCTGACGCAGAAAGAAGATTCATCCACCCAGACAGTATTGAGAGCAAAAGGTATGGTGGTATTAATGAACAAGTTAATCTGTTTACATATATTGTAAAAAAATCAAGCAAAATTCAAGAGAGGGGAACGGAGTTGATATCGTCTGTTATGATGGAGTTGAAAAAAATGGTGACCGATATTGTTGAAGAAGAACAAATGGTAGCTGATGCAGTTCATGGAGTGCATGAATCTTTAAAAGAGCCAAATCCGGTAGAAACAAAAGGAAGGCCTTCTCAAGGGAAATCAAGCCCGCCTATAATAAGTCAGACTATACCGAAGCCTAGAACTTGTAGAGTTTGTAAATAATCGGGTCACGATTTTTGTAATTGTAAAGTACGAAAGCGAAATAGCGACAAAGAGCAAATGTAATCAAATGAAACGTCGTTGACTTAAGACAATGTTTTTCCTGTGTGGCAAGATGCCATTCACACAAGACAATTAGATAAAAAAAATATGTTCTCCAATGCAAAAATTTGAGAAGCCAATTAAATAAAAACTTTTTATTCAACTTCCAAGACAACTTTTTCATTTCTTCTTTTTATATGTATAAAAGTCATTTTGAAGGGGCAGATGCTCACAATAGGGTTGGAGAAAAGCATTCTCAATCGTTTCAAATTAAACGGAGAATAACATTCTTAATCGTTTTAATACTGGGAACGGCATTCTCCGTGTAATTCAAAACGGAGAATAGCATTCTCCGTTTCAAATGACACGGAGAATATCATTATCCGTTTAAATTAAAACGAAGAATGAACATTCTAATGTGTTTTTAACACTGGGAATGTTATTCTCCATTTCAAATTACACGGAGAATGCCATTCTCCATTCCAAATTAAACGGCGAATAGAATCCTCAATCGTTTTAACACTGGGAATGATATTCTCCGTGTAATTCAAAACGGAGAATGCTATTCTCCGTTTAATAAAACACGAAGAATAGCATTTTCTTTCGTTTTAACTCTTGTAATGCCATACTCCGTTTAATTGGCACAAAAAACGTGGTTGAAACATGTTTAATTAACAAAATTTTGACAACATATTTAAGAATGTGAAGTTTCTAATCTCAATATTTCTATTTTTCGAATATTTTATTAAACTTTTGAACGTATTTTTTTGCAATGAGCCGTTCTATACTCGTATTTTTGCCATCCCGAATTTTTTATGTTTGACGACTTGGTAACAAGACTATATACTTGAAAAGAGTAAAATTGAAACCCTTAAAGTTGGCAGAATTTGAAGGGGCAGATTCATTGGTATTAATGGCATATAAATGGCAGTAGTTGGGAGAGTTCATTCTAGTCTTACTTAGCTTTACTTGAGAAGGGACAGATGCATTGGTATTAATGCAAATTAATTGAATAGAATTCGAAGTGACTGCCACTTGGCGCATGAGTTCGAGTTGTTCCTTGCCTATAAATGGCAGTAGTGCAGGGGGAGTTTGTTCTTGTCTCACTTACCTTTTCTTGTGGAGATAGACTCTACCGATCCCACGCCTTGGAAAGACGCTTTCCTCTTGGTTGCCGATCTCATTGTTCGAAGAAGCTTTGGCGGTGAAGTCCTTCAGAAGACTGAGATGTGCCTAGTGGACTGTCTGTGTTCGTACACTTCGTCGACTGTGTGCCACAATGTTGGTTACTGGAAGAGCCACAGGATTTGGGTTGATTGCCAACCCACACTCTGTCGAAGCGCCCGCACACGTTGATTCGCTCTGACTATGCACGGTGTTCCTTTGTCGCAAGGAGTTCCTTTGCTCAAGGTGTTCCATTGCTCCGACGATGCACGACGAAGTGATTTGCCTCAAGAAATTCCTTTCCCTCAGGGAGTTTCATTGCTCTGACGATGCACGATAAAGTGAATTCCTTTGCAAGGTCATTTGCCTCAAGGAATTCCTTTGTAAGGTCCTTTGCTCTCAAGGAATTCCTTGGCACTCAAGGAGTTCCTTTGACTCCTTGATTGTATTCTAGTTTTTGTAATGTTGGAAGAGCCACAGAAACTCTTTTGCCTCAGTGAGTCCTTTGCTCTGACGACGCACGATGAAGTGATTTGCCTCAAGGAGTCATCCAACGGTTCCTATGCTCTGACGATGCACGATGAAGTGATTTGCCTCAAGGAATTCCTTTGCCTCAAGGAGTACCTTTGCTCTGACGATGCACGATAAAATAATTTGCTCTGACGATGCCCGCACGCAGCTCACATTCAACTTTTTTCTTGTTAGTAGGATTTTATGTAGTAGTTCATACTTTCATATGTAAATAAAAGTCAAACTTTTCTTGCTTTTCACAATATAAATATAATTTAAAAATGATTTTATTATAAAAGACAGAGCAGAGCAGACATTATAAAAGACAAAAATTTCTTGCCCAATTACATAATTATATTATTATTTTACAATATCATTGCTAGGTTGGTGGTGTTACATATTCTCTTGAAAGTAAATTCTTAGCCCATACCAACCTCATCATTGTAGTCTTCTGGTGAGTGTCATCGTCATTTCCTTCCGGTATTCCGAAGGGAGCACTCATCAAGCTCATCTTCATTCTCCGTTTCGAAAGACACGGAGAATGTCATTCTCCGTTTAAATAAAAATGGAGAATGAACATTTTAATGTGTTTTACCACTAGAAATGTTATTCTCCGTTTCAAGTTACACGGAGAATGTTATTTTCCGTTCCGAAATTAACGGTGAATAGAATCCTCAAACGTTTTAATTTAAACGAAAAAGTTATTCTCCGTTTCAAATAAACGAAGAATGCCATTCTCCGTTCCAAATAAAACGGAGAATATAATCCGAAGGGGCAGATTCATTGGTATTAATGGCATATAAATGGCAGAATTCATTAGTATTAATGGCATATAAATGACAGATTTATTGGTATTAATGGCATATAATGGCATATAAATGACATTCTCCGTTTCAATTGGCGCATCAATACACGGAGAATGGTGTTCACTTGGCATAATTCGAAGGGGCAGATTCATTGGTATTAATGGCATATAAATGGCAGTAGTTGGGAGAGTTCGTTCTAGTCTTATTTAGCTTTACTTGAGAAGGGGCAGATGCATTGGTATTAATGCAAGTTAATTGAATAGAATTCGAAGTGACTGCCACTTGGCGCATGAGTTCGAGTTGTTCCTTGCCTATAAATGGCAGTAGTTGGGAGAGTTTGTTCTAGTCTTACTTAGCTTTACTTGAGAAGGGGCAGATGCATTGGTATTGATGTAAATTAATTGAATTGAATTCGAAGTGACTGCCACTTGGCTCATGAGTCCGAGTTGTTCCTTGCCTATAAATGGCAGTAGTGTAGGGAGAGTTTGTTCTCGTCTTACTTAGCTTTTCTTGTGGAGATGGACTCTACCGATCCCCCGACTTGGCAAGACGCTTTTCTCTTGGTTGTCGATCTCCTCGTTCGAAGAAGCTTTGGTAGTGAAGTCCTTCAGAAGACTGAGATATGCCTAATGGACTGTCCGTGTTCGTGCACTTCATCGACTGTGTGCCATGATGTTGGTTTCTGGAAGAGCCCTGGGGTTTGGGTTGATTGCCAACCCACACTCTGTCGAAGCGCCCGTACGGTGATGAACAACCCATACTCTCTCAAACTCTTCCTTGGTACGTTGACGATGAAGTGATTTGCTCTGACGATGCACGGTGTTTCGTGTTCATGTACTTCATCAGAAGCCTAAGATGTGTCGAGTTTTCGTGTTCGTGCACTTCATCAACTGTGTGCCATGATATTGGTTACTAGGTCCGGGATCACCGTGGCCCAGTTTTTGTTATGCTGAAAGAGCCACAGGAACTCCGACGATGCACGATGAAGTAATTTGCCTCAAGGAGTCATCCAACGGTTCCTATGCTCTGACGATGCACGATGAAGTGATTTGCCTCAAGGAATTCCTTTCCCTCAACGAGTTCCATTGCTCTGACGATGCACGATAAAGTGAATTCCTTTGCAAGGTCCTCTGCCTCAAGGAATTCCTTTGCTTCTGGTCCTGTGCCTCAAGGAACTCCTTTGCAAAGGAATTCCTTCAGGCACATGACCAGAAGCAAAGGAATTCCTTGAGGCACAGGACCAGAAGCAAAGGAATTCCTTGAGAGCAAAGGACTTTGCAAAGGAATTCCTTGACGCAGAGGACCTTGTAAAGGAATTCACTTCATCATGCACGCAGCTCACTTTCAACTTTTTCTTCGTAGTAGGATTTTATGTAGTAGTTCAGACTTTCATATGTAAGTAAAAGTCAAACTTTTTATGGTTTTGACAATGTAAATGTAATTCAAAAATATTTTTTATAAAAGACAGAGCCGACCAGACGTTATAAAAGACAGAAGTTCCTTGCCCAAAAATGATTTTATTAGAAAAGACAGAGCAGACCAAACGGAAAAGATTTCTGTCAACTGTCCTCCGTCGGTATAAAACAGAGAATTGCCATTCTCCGTTTAATTTGAAACAGAGAATGATCATTCTTCGAGTTAATTAAAACAAAGAATGGCCATTCTTATGGGTTTTAACACTGGAAATGACATTCTCCGTGTATTTTAACACGGAGAATGTCATTCTCCGTTTCAAATTAAATGGAGAATAGCATTTCTTAATCGTTTTAATACTGGGAATGGTATTCAAACTTTCATATGTAAATAAAAGTCAAACTTTTCGTGATTTTTTGACAATGTAAATGTAATTAAAAAATAATTTTATTATAAAAGACCGAGCTTATAAAAGACAGAGTTCCTTGTCCAATTACATAATTACATTATTGTTTTACAATGTTATTGCTTGGTTCGTGTTACATATTTGCTTGAAAGCAACTTCTTAGCCCATACCAACCTCATCATTTTAATCTCCTGGTGAGTGTCATCGTCATTTCCTCCCGGTATTTCGAAGGGAGTAGTCATCAACATCTTCATATAATACGTCGTGTACAAGAGGCAGTTGGGTGCCTGTTGTTGTGGGCAATTTGGAGAACAATTCAGCACTTTGCTTTCATACTCCATCTTCGTCGGGCATCTCTCCCTCATCATATCAACTTTTCTTCTGATGATAGGCTCTAAGGTCTTCTTCATTAATTCTGCATCCACCTTGCCCTTTTCGTACGTGGTTTACCTCAAGGAGTTGTAGTGTGTCCAGTCGTAGGAGATAAAGTTGAATGTGAGCAGCGTATAGTGTCTGATGGATAAATTAAAGAGTGGGAAGAATAGCAACTCTATGTCGTCCTCCAAACCCATGACGAAGTCTACTACATCTGTTTGGAAGTCTTCAAGGGCGCCGAGTTTTGCGTCTGGTTCAATGGCATGTTCAACGATGTTCTGTTTTCCAAAAATAAAACACAATATCATGAGTAATTATTTCTGTCATTTTTCATCGGTGTACACATGAATATAGATTTTTCTGTTTGGATTCTTACCAATGTGTGGGGCATCAAGAATGCAGACCACTTATGTTTCAATGTTTGGGGCGCCGGCTTTTGCTTCTGGTTCAATGGCACGTCCTTTGAACAACCCATACTCTCTCAAACTCTTCCTTGGCACGTTGACGATGAAGTGATTTGCTCTGACGATGCACGGTGTTTCGTGTTCGTGTACTTCATCAGAAGCCTAAGATGTGCCGAGTTTTCGTGTTCGTGTACTTCATCAACTGTTTGCCATGATATTGGTTACTAGGTACGGGATCGCCGTGGCCCAGTTTTTGTTATGCTGAAAGAGCCACAGGAACTCCGACGATGCACGATGAAGTAATTTGCCTCAAGGAGTCATCCAACGGTTCCTATGCTCTGACGATGCACGATAAAGTAATTTGCCTCAAGGAATTCCTTTCCCTCAACGAGTTCCATTGCTCTGACGATGCACGATGAAGTGAATTCCTTTGCAAGGTCCTCTGCCTCAAGGAATTCCTTTGCTTCTGGTCCTGTGCCTCAAGGAACTCCTTTGCAAAGGAATTCCTTTAGGCACAGGACCAGAAGCAAAGGAATTCCTTGAGGCACAGGACCAGAAGCAAAGGAATTCCTTGAGAGCAAAGGACTTTGCAAAGGAATTCCTTGACGCAGAGGACCTTGCAAAGGAATTCACTTCATCGTGCACGCAGCTCACTTTCAACTTTTTCTTCGTAGTAGGATTTTATGTAGTAGTTCAGACTTTCATATGTAAGTAAAAGTCAAACTTTTTATGGTTTTGACAATGTAAATGTAATTCAAAAATATTTTTTATAAAAGACAGAGCCGACCAGACGTTATAAAAGACAGAAGTTCCTTGCCCAAAAATGATTTTATTAGAAAAGACAGAGCAGACCAAACGGAAAAGATTTCTGTCAACTGTCCTCCGTCGGTATAAAACAGAGAATAGCCATTCTCCGTTTAATTTGAAACAGAGAATGATCATTCTTCGAGTTAATTAAAACAAAGAATGGCCATTCTTATGGGTTTTAACACTGGAAATGACATTCTCCGTGTATTTTAACACGGAGAATGTCATTCTCCCTTTCAAATTAAATGGAGAATAGCATTTCTCAATCGTTTTAATACTGGGAATGGTATTCAAACTTTCATATGTAAATAAAAGTCAAACTTTTCGTGGGTTTTTGACAATGTAAATGTAATTCAAAAATAATTTTATTATAAAAGACCGAGCTTATAAAAGACAGAAGTTCCTTGTCCAATTACATAATTACATTATTGTTTTACAATGTTATTGCTTGGTTCGTGTTACATATTTGCTTGAAAGAAACTTCTTAGCCCATACCAACCTCATCATTTTAATCTCCTGGTGAGTGTCATCGTCATTTCCTTCCGGTATTTCGAAGGGAGTAGTGATCAACATCTTCATATAATACGTCGTGTACAAGTGGCAGTTGGGTGTCTGTTGTTGTGGGCAATTTGGAGAACAATTCAGCACTTTGCTTTCATACTCCATCTTCGTCGGGCATCTCTCCCTCATCATATCAACTTTTCTTCTGACGATAGGCTCTAAGGTCTTCTTCATTAATTCTGCATCCACCTTGCCCTTTTCGTACGTGGTTTACCTCAAGGAGTTGTAGTGTGTCCAGTCGTAGGAGATAAAGTTGAATGTTAGCAGCGTATAGTGTCTGATGGATAAATTAAAGAGTGGGAAGAATAGCAACTCTATGTCGTCCTCCAAACCCATGACGAAGTCTACTACATCTGTTTGGAAGTCTTCAAGGGCGCCGAGTTTTGCGTCAGGTTCAATGGCATGTTCAACGATGTTCTGTTTCCCAAAAATAAAACACAATATCATGAGTAATTATTTCTGTCATTTTTCATCGGTGTACACATGAATATAGATTTTTCTGTTTGGATTCTTACCAATGTGTGGGGCATCAAGAATGCAGACCACTTATGTTTCAATGTTTGGGGCGCCGGCTTTTGCTTCTGGTTCATAAGTTGTGTATGTCTTGCAGGTCTATTGCTTCTCTCAGCTTTCTTATTATTAGGTTCAGTATGCCAGCCTCCATGTCTTCGTAGTTGTGTATGTCTTGCAGGTCTATTGCCGACAGCTGGACTGTAACTTCATTTTTATCCTCTTTCGGCGAAAATAAGTATACAATATCCCTGCACATAAATTTAGTTTAGATTAAATTAATAGAGATTCTCGTTATATAATTGTGAAAAAATTCTAAAAAACAAAAGAAAAAAAGGGTTCAGAATACATACTCTGGACACTTCTTTTTGGGAATTACGATGTCGATGTATTGCTTCTTCAGCTCTTCATCCGCATCTTTCCAAAGTAAGAGTTCATCGCATTCCCTTAGTATGACACGGTTCTTCTTTAATTCAGTCATTACGGCGTCTCCTCCGGATTTCGGAGCGGCATTAATCTTCCGCTTTTTATTACTCTCTCTAACTGTATTATTTTTCAAGGGAGTAACATCTTCAACGGCTAATGGCGCTGATGATTTTCTGAACCTCTTTCCCTCCGATCCTCCTCTTCTTTTGTCTTCTTTTGGAGCAGCAAGTTCAGCAGCTACTTGAATCTCCTCATGCTGCAATGCTACAACCATGGCTTGGATATCAACAATTTTTGTATCCTTTTCAATGGCTTCAATATTCAACGATTCAACTTTATTTTGAAGCTCCTTTTTCTCCTCAACGAGCCTTTTATTTGTTTCTCTGAGTTGCTCGGTTGTTTGTACTGAAATAAAACAAACAACAATGAAATGTATGATGTGAATCTAACACGAAGAATGACATTCTCCGTGTAATATAATACGGAGAATAGCATTCTCCGTTTGGAATTACACGGAGAATAACCTTCCCAGTATCGAAATGATAGAGAATAGCAATTATCCGTTTCAAATAACACGGAGAATATCATTGTCACCCCCATTTCCTGTATTTTGTATTTATGCTCGTATTTGATTTTTGGCACGTATTTTATTTTCTCGACTTGCGGATTTTGGTTTCTCGTAAATGGATTTTGGACCATGGCTTGGTTTTATTTTGTGAAAGTTGGTTTAGTTTGGTTCATCATGAATGGAACACCTTAACCTACACTCCTCCCTCAACACACCATAACTCCCCCACTTTATAACACCACCTACTTTTCTCTCTCCTCTTTATTCTCTCATTTATTTCTTACAAACTTCTTCTTCTTCCTTCTTCCACACAACTCCCCAACCAATAGGCAAGTGCACCTTGCCAACAAATAAGCACCCAATTTTATTTGTCCATTTGTTAGATTAGGACATGTAGATCAACATTAGAACTTGGAATTTTGTGATTTGGAGCTTTCATTCTTCTAAATCTAGGTTTTAACCATTTTCGAAAATCCTTGGTTTTGATCTATTAAACTTTGATTTTTGCTTGTTTTGATGCTTCCATGTGGAAGAGAATTCAATTTTACTCAAGTTAGAACTTTAAAAATCTAGATTTGATTTTGATTTGACAAAAATATGAAGAATTGAAGTTCTTGGGGTTTTTGGACTTGCTCTCGGCCAGGAAGAACAGCCCCCTGCCTTGCGCTTTTTAGCGCATGGCCGATTATGCACCCCTGGCCTGTGCTCTTTAGCGCATGGCCGTTTGCGCAGCCACTTGGCCAGCGCTTTGCGCTGCGCTGGACTGCGCTGGCGCAAGCTAGCCATGCACAATCCAGCCATGCGCAAAGTAACCCCTGCGCAATTCACTTCTGCGCAAACCGCTCCTGCGCAATTCACTTCTGTGCAACCCACCCTTGCGCAAACCACCCTCGCGCAAGATAACCCCTGCGCAGTCTACCCTTGCGCAAGGTAACCCTAGCGCAAGACAACTCTTGCGCAGCTCTTCCATGCGCAGTACACACCCTGCGCAGACCTACCCCTGACCCCCTTGCACAACCTACTTGTCCATGATAAATTTGTTATTTCTTGATCTTGGCTCTTCTATAGTCCTATTTTATATTAGTATTTTATTAGGTATTTTACGCCCATTTTATATCCTTACGCCTTTTTGGCATGAACTTGATTTTGCTTAATATGTTTGGAATAACTATTGTACACAGCATGGTATGACAAGGAACTAGTATAACATGACAGTGACCCGTAGTGGTGCACTCCTGACACGACCAACCTGACTTGATAGTGGCCCATCATGGCGCACCCCTGACAAGTACCCTGACATGATTTACCTTGATAACTTGATAGTGGCCCGTGGCGGCGCACTCTTGACTTGACTTGACTTGATAACTGGACTTGACTTGCCTTGACACCGTGGGTGTTTCTGCTTGCTTGTTTGCATAATCCACTTGTCTTGCCTTGCATCATGTCTAGGACGTGACTTCCTGGGTACCACGGCCAGGGACTCGCGCTAAATTGGATTAGGCTAATTATTAGATCAAACTAGAACATGGAGAATTCCCAGTCACAGGCAATCTCGTTATCTGGGCGCTTTAATGGACTTGTAGCTTGCCGACGAGTAGAGCACATTTCCAGCACACTGTCATGTGTTGCACCCTCTAAGTCACCTAAGGGTATATCGTTTCCTGGGCGATGTACCCAACCATACTCTCAATCCGCGGAAGGATAACTGGATGGTCTGCAGGGCTTGGGACTGGGAGTTTCTCAGTTGCATCTTGTTAGTAATTAGGCTTGTGATAACCCTAGTTAGTTAAAGTAGTAAGCCGTAGTACTTGCTTGGCCGATTGTGAATGGATGGTGTCCAGCCTTGTCTAAGTCTAGTCTAGCTCCAGTACCTGCTATCTCCTGAGCATGTTTGTTTTACTTATCTTAACGATAAATGGGTAGAGACAGTGAGCTATTCAGGCGAAGGAGTACAATCCCGGTCCTTGTTTGGTTTAAGGATTGTAACCTGGCTCCCGGAATGGTTCCATGTCCCTAGTCGTTTATCGCCCTGTGTACCTTACTACTTGTACCTTCCTTTATTCTTTATGTTCTGATATGCTGGCTATTGTTCTTATTTGTGGCCTCCTTTGTGGCACTTGCTCTTTCTGGGGTTTGACCCAGCTGGTTTTGTGTGGCCAGATTTCAGAGCAGCTCTCGAGGATCTACCGAGCTTCCAGCCCAATGGTGACAACTAGACGGAACTCGGGCCAAGAGTGGGTTTTCCTTTTGTTTCACCCACTTATATGTAAAATTATTCTTTTGAGGCGTTTAGCCGACGAGCACCTGTTAGCTCGATGCACATTTACTTACTGTCTGCCTACGGGCTGTAAATATGATTAACAAATCCTAGGGTTGATCATGTATGACTGAACTCTTGCTAGTCCTATCATTTTGTACGACTAGCTTCATGATCATCCAATATGTAATATTTGGGACGCCTTATATATATATATATTTGATGCTCTAACATCTTGTAACTCTGTTAATTGCTTGAGATTGAGACAATAGGCTTGACCTCAAGAGACTGCTGGCTTGTAGTAAACCCTCATATCTAGACAGCCGTGACCGTATAGTTGAGATGTATTCTATTTCAATATACGTAGCTGGCTGTGTCTGTCCCCGCTCTCCAGTATTCTGGTTCTGGGACGTGACACGGTTTAAGTGGTGGCCCATGCAGGTCTTGTCAATCAAGAAATGTGAGGGTTTACCGAATAGATGTCTCAATCAATATTTCGTCCTTGATCTCTGCTCGTATCTTCAAATCCCTGAGATTCTTGACCTGGTCACACGCTTGTATCATTGATCTGTCCTGGTCCTTTCTTTACTGTTCCCTATGTCATCTTCTTCAGCGGCATTACTGCCGGACCTGCCAACCAGCCAGAGGGAGCTCGGCAAGCCCCCCAGCGCCAGGAAGATCAAGCTCAGCACTCTGGAGTAGCCTCCCGAGTTATGCTTTCCGGAGGCTCAGAACCTCCAGTTCAGGCAGCTCCGCCCGTTCAACCAGCTAGACAGGATGAGGGACCTTTGGTAGGGCTTATCAGAGAACTGCTTGCATCCCAAGATCGTCGAGGCGACGCCTTGCACCAGGAAGTTCATGATGCACTAAACCGAGGAGGTCCCCAAGGGAATCAGGCGGCCAACAGTTTCAAGCGCTTGAACCCTTCCTTCTTTGACGGCAGTGAAGATGCGATTGCCGCAGACGCTTGGCTTCAGGATACCGAGGTGGTTCTAGAAGCAGCTAGGACACCTGAGAATGAGAAGGTGGCGGTGGTACGCCTACAGTTGTTAGACTTGGCTCACGATTGGTGGGCGGCTCAGGCCATGGGGTTAGCGGCACCAGTCACTTGGGCGACGTTCAGAGAGAGGTTCCAGACAAAGTACTTCGATGCGGTGGCACGGTATGACCTGCAGACCCGGTTCACCAACTTGAAGCAAGGAGGCAGGACGGTCGATGGCTATGCGACCGAGTTTTCTAGGCTGAGTAGGTTCGCCCCACCTTGGTGGCAACCGAGTTCGATAGGGCTCAGCGATTCCAGCAAGGACTGCACTTAGAGATATTATTGGCTGTGGAGCAGTTCGAGCACCAGACGTTCGATGCAGTATTGAAGGCAGCAAGGAGGCATGAGTATACCTCCCGGAGAATTGTGGACAGGACCGGAGGCAGGAAGCGGTCCCACAACCAGATGCACCAATCTTCAGCTCCAGCCCCGGCAGCTAGGGGTATAACCATTGGAACTCCGAGGCGGGCGGCCTCAGTGACGTCGGTTCAGCATTCAACCTCGACGTATCCGCAGCAGCAGAAGCAGAAGCAGTCTTCCGCGGTGGGATGTTCTCATTGCGGGAAGCCGGGCCATGTAGTGGCAGAGTGTCGTAGGGCACAGGGATTGTGCCTGGCTTGTGGAGGAGCAGACCACCAGATAGGGACCTGCCCGAATAAGGGAGGTCCATCATCATCCAACCTTTCTAGTTCTTCGGTGAGAGGACCAGCCCCATTTCCAGTCCAGCAGCAGCAGCAGCAGTACCCGAGGCCATTGTTGCCTCAGGCCCAGGCCTTTCAACAGCAGAACCAGCAGCAGATCACCCAGGCTCCAGCACAGAACCGACAGAGGGGTTTCCAGCAGAGAGGACCCGCAGCTAGAGGTCAGGCTATGATGATGACCATGGAAGAAGAAGTTGCACCAGGTGAGGTTGTGGCAGGTACTATTCTCGTCAACACCTTTCCAACATCTGTATTATTTAATTCTGGTGCATCGCATTCATTCATGTCTGCACGATTCGCGACACGGATAGGATTGGAGCCCGAGTCATTATCAGTGAGGCTCAATATACTTACTGGTAATGGTCTTGTGGGAGTAGATCGAGTGTTTTCCTCGTGTCGGATCGTAGTTAGCGGTAGAGAGTTCCCCGCTAGGCTCATAGAGTTCCCTATGGCAGACTATGATGTAGTCCTAGGCATGGATTGGTTGAGGAACCATTATGCTAGGATAGACTGCCATGTTGGCAGAGTTGTCTTTAGTATTCCCGGAGAGCCAGAGTTTTCATTTTCTAGAGGCACAGTAGAGCCATCTCCTCCAGTATTGCGGATGGCAGTAGCAGCAGTGCAGTTGCCCCAGATAGTTGAAGAGTTTCCAGATGTCTTCCCAGAGGAACTTCCAGGGATGCCACCAGAGCGAGAGATCGAGTTGACCATTGACTTGATTCCCGGGACAGCACCAGTATCAGAGCGAGTCTACAGGATGGCACCTTCAGAATTGGAGATTTTGTACAAGATGATTGAAGAACTTAGAACCAAGGGATTCATTCGTGCTAGTAGATCGCCTTGGGGAGCCCCGATGCTTCTTGTGAAAAAGAAGGATGGTACGTCTAGGCTATGTGTTGATTACCGTACCTTGAACTCAGTGACAGTCAAGAACAGATACCATCTTCCAAGGATAGATGACTTGTTTGATCAACTCAAGGGGGCTTCAGTTTTCTCGAAGATAGACTTACGGTCAGGATACCACCAGATCAGAGTCAGAAAGCAGGACATCCCGAAGACGGCGTTCAGATCTAGGTACGGGCATTGGAAGTTTCTAGTTATGCCCTTTAGAGCGACCAATGCGCCGGCAGTATTCATGGACCTCATGAACCGTATTTTTATGCCTTACTTGGATCAGTTTGTGATAGTGTTCCTTGATGACATCCTGGTCTACAGCAAGAGTGAAGCAGAGCACGAGCAGCATCTCAGAATTGTCCTCCAGATTCTCAGAGAGCACCAGTTGTACGCCAAGTTCAGTAAATGCGAGTTCTGGCTCGATCGCATTTCGTACTTGGGTCACATCATTACCAGAGGAGGAGTGGAAGTGGATCCCCAGAAGATTGTGGCTATCGAGGCATGGCCAGTACCCAGCTCAGTAGCAGAAGTTCGCAGCTTTCTTGGATTGGCCGGCTACTACCGGCGGTTCGTCTCTGATTTTGCAAGGATTTCAGCGCCAATGACCCAGTTGACCCGCAAGGATGTGCCGTTCGTTTGGACGGCAGAATGTCAGGAATCATTTGAGAAGTTGAAGCGAGGTTTGATAACGGCTTCCTTTCTTACACTTCCAGATGGGACCGGAGGATTCACAGTTTATTGCGACGCTTCAGGCAGAGGATTGGGATGTGTTTTGATGCAGCATGGGAAGGTAATTGCTTATGCGTCACGTCAACTCCGTGATCATGAGAAGAATTACCCGACCCACGACTTGGAGCTAGCAGCAGTAGTGTTTGCACTTAAGTTGTGGAGGCACTACTTGTACGGAGATAGAGTGGAGATATTTACTGATCATAAGAGCCTGAAGTATGTTTTCACCCAGAAGGATCTTAATATGCGACAGAGAAGATGGCTCGAGCTACTGGTGGACTACGATGTGGATTTGCAGTATCATCCAGGGAAGGCCAACGTTGTAGCAGATGCGTTGAGCCGGAGAGCCGGAGTTTATTTCCTGACGGCGCAACCAGAGCTATTGGTGGATCTTCAGAAGATAGGAATTGAAGTGATTCTTCCTTCCAATGTGGCCTTGATGGCCAGCCTACAGATTCAGTCCACCATAGTTGAGAGGATCCGGACAGCACAGTTAACAGATTCCAAGATTCAACGTCTCAGAGCAGAGTGCGAGGCAGGGAGAAGGCCAGAGTTATGTATTCATGAGGATGGTACACTTCGACACGGTACGCGTCTTTGTGTACCTAGTGGAGATATCAGACAGGAAGTCATGGCAGAGGCTCACAGTTCGCAGTATTCCATCCACCCAGGCAGCACGAAGATGTACAGAGATATTCGTCAGCACTTTTGGTGGAATGGTATGAAGAGAGAGATAGCCCGATATGTCTCTCGATGTTTAGTTTGCCAACAGGTCAAGGCTGAACATCAGAGACCAGCTGGACTTCTTCAACCTTTGCCGATCCCAGAATGGAAATGGGAACACATTACCATGGATTTCGTGACTAGATTACCCAGATCTCCGGCAGGCAGAGATGCTATTTGGGTCATTGTGGACAGGCTTACCAAGGTGGCACACTTTCTTCCGTTTAGAGTTGGACAGTCGACGGCACAGCTAGCAGAGATGTATCTCAGGCAGATTGTCAGACTTCACGGAGTGCCAGTCAGCATAGTATCAGACAGGGATACGAGATTCATATCGTACTTCTGGCGCAGTCTTCATCAAAGTTTGGGGACTCGTCTCAAGTTCAGCTCAGCGTATCATCCGCAGACAGATGGGCAGTCGGAGCGCACTATACAAACTCTCGAAGATATGTTGCGGTCATGTACCCTTGACTTCGGTGGTTCGTGGGAGGATCACCTACACCTAGTGGAATTCTCGTACAATAATAGTTTCCAGGCCAGTATCCAGATGGCACCCTTCGAGGCTCTGTATGGCAGGAAGTGCAGATCCCCGTTAGCATGGGACGATGTCGGAGAGAGGCAGATGCTCGGTCCAGAACTGATTTCTCAGACGGTTGAAGTGGTTAGGAGAGTCAGAGATCACCTCCGAGTTGCTCAGGATCGCCAGCGCCATTGGGCCGATGCTCATCGGCGTCCCTTAGAATTTGCCGTCGACGACCATGTATTCCTTAGGATCTCGCCTACCCGCGGCGTCATTCGTTTTGGCGTACGGGGAAAGCTTAGTCCTAGGTATATAGGGCCGTTCGATATTCTGGAGCGAGTAGACGATGTGTCCTATCGTCTCGCTCTTCCGCCGTCGCTAAGTGAGGTACATGATGTATTCCATGTGTCCCAATTAAGACGGTACATCCCGGACCCGAGCCATATCCTAGATCATTCGGAATTGGTTGTTGGTACCAACCTTTCGTATGAGGAGAGGCCCGTGTCTATTTTGGACCGGAGGGAAAAGACGCTCAAGAACAAGACTATTAACTTAGTTCGTGTTGCTTGGGGTCATCACTCTCTAGGTGAGTCAACGTGGGAGCGTGAGGACGACATCCGATCGCGATATCCCTACCTATTTGACTCGTGAGGTATAATGTCTTTCTTATGCCTTACGCTTTCCCTTCCTTGCTTGCATTGTATGATTGTATGATTGAACTGCTTAACGTAGCTTGCCTGTGCTTAGTATAGCTTGTCGTGGCAATCTCTAGCTCCTTGATTAAATTCCGAGGACGGAATTCTTTGAAGGTGGGTAGAGTTGTCACCCCCATTTCCTGTATTTCGTATTTATGCTCTTATTTGATTTTTGGCACGTATTTTATTTTCTCGATTTGCGGATTTTGGTTTCTCGTAAATGGATTTTGGACCATGGCTTGGTTTTATTTTGTGAAAGTTGGTTTAGTTTGGTTCATCATGAATGGAACACCTTAACCTACACTCATCCCTCAACATACCACAACTCCTCCACTTTATAACACCACCTACTTTTCTCTCTCCTCTTTATTCTCTCATTTATTTCTTACAAACTTCTTCTTCTTCCTTCTTCCACACAACTCCCCAACCAATAGGCAAGTGCACCTTGCCAACAAATAAGCATCCAATTTTATTTGTCCATTTGATAGATTAGGACATGTAGATCAACATTAGAACTTGGAATTTTGTGATTTGGAGCTTTCATTCTTCTAGATCTAGGTTTTAACCATTTTCGGAAATCCTTGGTTTTGATCTATTAAACTTTAATTTTTGCTTGTTTTGATGCTTCCATGTGGAAGAGAATTCAATTTTACTCAAGTTAGAACTTTGAAAATCTAGATTTGATTTTGATTTGACAAAAATATGAAGAATTGAAGTTCTTGGTGTTTTTGGACTTGCTCTCGGCCAGGAAGAACAGCCCCCTGCCTTGCGCTTTTTAGCGCATGGCCGATTGCGCACCCCTGGCCTGTGCTCTTTAGCGCATGGCCGTTTGTGCAGTCACTTGGCCAGCGCTTTGCGCTGCGCTGGACTGCGCTGGCGCAAGCTAGCCATGCGCAATCCAGCCATGCGCAAAGTAACCCCTGCGCAATTCACTTCTGCGCAAACCGCTCCTGCGCAATTCACTTCTGCGCAACCCATCCTTGCGCAAACCACCCTCGCGCAAGATAACCCCTGCACAGTCTACCCTTGCGCAAGGTAACCCTTGCGCAAGACAACTCTTGTGCAGCTCTTCCATGCGCAGTACACACCCTGCGCAGACCTACCCCTGACCCCCTTGTACAACCTACTTGTCCATGATAAATTTGTTATTTCTTGATCTTGGCTCTTCTATAGTCCTATTTTATATTAGTATTTTATTAGGTATTTTACGCCCATTTTATATCCTTACGCCTTTTTGGCATGAACTTGATTTTGCTTAATATGTTTGGAATAACTATTGTACACAGCATGGTATGACAAGGAACTAGTATAACATGACAGTGACCCGTAGTGGTGCACTCCTGACACGACCAACCTGACTTGATAGTGGCCCGTCGTGGCGCACCCCTGACAAGTACCCTGACATGATTTACCTTGATAACTTGATAGTGGCCCGTGGCGGCGCACTCTTGACTTGACTTGACTTGATAACTGGACTTGACTTGCCTTGACACCGTGGGTGTTCCTGCTTGCTTGTTTGCACAATCCACTTGTCTTGCCTTGCATCATGTCTAGGACGTGACTTCCTGGGTACCACGGCCAGGGACTCGCACTAAATTGGATTAGGCTAATTATTAGATCAAACTAGAACATGGAGAATTCCCAGTCACAGGCAATCTCGTTATCTGGGCGCTTTAATGGACTTGTAGCTTGCCGACGAGTAGAGCATATTTCCAGCACACTGTCATGTGTTGCACCCTCTAAGTCACCTAAGGGTATATCGTTTCCTGGGCGATGTACCCAACCATACTCTCAACCCGCGGAAGGATAACTGGATGGTCTGCAGGGCTTGGGACTGGGAGTTTCTCAGTTGCATCTTGTTAGTAATTAGGCTTGTGATAACCCTTGTTAGTTAAAGTAGTAAGCCGTAGTACTTGCTTGGCCGATTGTGAATGGATGGTGTCCAGCCTTGTATAAGTCTTGTCTAGCTCCAGTACCTGCTATCTCCTGAGCATATTTGTTTTACTTATCTTAACGATAAATGGGTAGAGACAGTGAGCTATTCAGGCGAAGGGGTACAATCCCGGTCCTTGTTTGGTTTAAGGATTGTAACCTGGCTCCCGGAATGGTTCCACGTCCCTAGTCGTTTATCGCCCTGTGTACCTTACTACTTGTACCTTCCTTTATTCTTTATGTTCTGATATGCTGGCTTTTGTTCTTATTTGTGGCCTCCTTTGTGGCACTTGCTCTTTCTAGGGTTTGACCCAGCTAGTTTTGTGTGGCCAGATTTCGGAGCAGCTCCCGAGGATCTACCGAGCTTCCAGCCCAATGGTGACAACTAGACGGAACCCGGGCCAAGAGTGGGTTTTCCTTTTGTTTCACCCACTTATATATAAAATTATTCTTTTGAGGCGTTTAGCCGACGAGCACCTGTTAGCTCGATGCACATTTACTTACTGTCTGCCTACGGGCTGTAAACATGATTAACAAATCCTAGGGTTGATCATGTATGACTGAACTCTTGCTAGTCATATCATTTTGTACGACTAGCTTCATGATCATCCAATATGTAATATTTGGGACGCCTTATATATATATATTTGATGCTCTAACATCTTGTAACTCTGTTAATTGCTTGAGATTGAGACAATAGGCTTGACCTTAAGAGACTGCTGGCTTGTAGTAAACCCTCATATCTAGACAGCCGTGACCGTATAGTTGAGATGTATTCTATTTCAATATACGTAGCTGGCTGTGTCTGCCCCCGCTCTCCAGTATTCTGGTTCTGGGGCGTGACAATCATTCTCTGTGTTATAATACACGAAGAATGGCCATTCTCCTAGAAGATTACAAATCAGAAATTTGAAATAAAAAAGATTTTACCTTGTGCATGTAGCTCTGTAACATTGTCGTTGCGCCGTGCATTATCTGCAATAAGAACAGAATTTTGCTTTCTCAAATCCTCCAGTTCATGCACAGAGCCCTCCATCACAATGTTGACTGCACGTTGTTGTGCTTCTTCTGCCTCGAGCTCTTTCAGCTTTTCTTTGAGTTTCTCGTTCTCAAGGTTGGCTGCACGTAACTGCACTCCTTGTGCCTCCATCTCTTTTAACTTTTCTTTGAGTTCTTCATTCTGTGCAAGAATATCAGAATGATGTCTTCTCAAATCCTCCAATTCCTGTGATGAGTCATCCATCACAGCGCCCATTACATCATGCTGTGGTATCCGTTGTTCATCAAAATTATCCCCACCTGCTTCTTGGTGTTCTTCCTCTCCCTCTTTTTCAACTTCTTCTATAGGTGGCTCATCTTCTTTGTCCCCTTTTTCTTCCCCAACAGGTATAACCAGATCTTCCAATATCATCTTCGATCTCAACTTGTTGTGATATTCGGCCTTGAGGAAGTTTGAGATTTCGTACCCATTCCATGTGAAAAATCTTGGGTAATCAAGAATTGGGGAGAACTTCATTTCCACAAATTTACTATGTTCTACAAACCAATAGAGGAAGTATATTGTGCAACCTTCCAATTTAGAGTAAGCCATTGAGTAATCCCCCCGTTCAGTTTTGCTTCTACTCCTCTTTATGCTATCTATTACATATGCCAGGATTAACCTTGGCCAGCATATACTGTTGATGACGTCCACACTGTCTACCAAGGCCAAGAATCTGTACGACAAATTTGAACCGCCAGACTTTGTGAAGAATATTGTTTGGCACAAGTGAAAGATTATTAGCTTGGCCAAATCATCTGGATTAAAAGCGTTATCTCCGCCACGAAGCCATCGTAACAATTCAAACAACTTGTCTCTCACTTCCTTATTCGTGACTTCTGAGTGTTTGCCCTTAGAATTAGCCAGCAATCTTGTGAAGTGATCTCTACACAGGCTCAATGATGCTGGTGGTGTGGGCTGCTGTTGTTTTTCCTTTATCAATCTTCTGTCAAAAACATCATTATCGCTTTCTTCATTCAGCGGTAGACCGAAGATGACTGCCATATCGTCGATACTTGCCGCGATTTTAACAGTGGTGCTCAATTCAAAGCACCCGACGCCATCTTCTTCTTCTGTGTAACTTGCAATTAAATTTTCAAGCCCTTCAGTTACCTTGGCCAATTCGGAGACGTGGACTCTGTTTTGGTAGAAAATCTCGATAAAATTCTAGAAATCGGTATTCTTCAAGGACTCAATAACTGGCTCAGGTAAACGGCCAACATCTTGATTGACCTCCTCCATAAGATTTAGCATTGGCTTGAAGGTAGAACGGAAAAGTCTTAAATCCTTATTCCTGACAGATTTTTTTCTAGAAAACAAAAAACAAAAAATTAGGTCGGAGAATGGCCATTCTTATGGGGTTTAATACTGGAAATTGTAGAAACAAAATCGTAAAGCAGAATACTCTAGAGGGGGGTGAATAGAGTTGGCAGCGAAATATTGCTAATTAAAAACTTGTTAGCACTTAGATCACATATATAATAATAATCATAAAAGTAAATGACAGAAATTAAAAGTGATCAGAAGGTAAACGCAAACACCGAGATTTATACTGGTTTCCCGCTTGTGAGGACTAGTCCAGTCGGAAGAACTCTAGCTTCCAGTTGAATCCACTATTGGAAATTCCCGTAAGTTTACATACGAAGTCCTTGCAACTTCTACAGACGCGAGCTTTGATACGAATAACTCGACCAACTTCAATTGTGAAGAGTTGAATCTTCTATCAAGCCTCTGATTACAATCGCTCTGAATCTTCTAGACCGTACCGTACTGGCAAATCGACTAGAGGATTGTAAGTGGCTTGGAATTTGAAAATGAAAGCTTTTTAGAACTCTTTGGAAGAATGTAAGCTCAGGAAGAGAAGAGATTGAAAGTGAATTGGTGATTTGAAATGATCGAAATACTTCTCTATTTATAGCTTTTCCAAAGACAGAACTCTGACAGAATTCGGACAGAACTCTTTGTAACAAACCGCAACTGAAGGATGACCAAGTTCAAAAACCCAACGTTCACTAACGTTCCAAATGGCCGAACTCTGGCCGAGTTCTGCTGGGGTTCTGCCAGTTCATTTGAGAAAATAAATTTTGGCTTTTTGAAAAATCCTTCAGAAGCTTTTTGTAAAAAGAATATTTTTCAAAAACGTAGGTCATTTGTAAAAGAATATATGGTTTTGAAAAACATTTTCGGATAGCGTATTTGCCAGTACGACTCAATGTATAATGTATTCCTAGACTCAATAAAATGAAAAATTACATAGCGTAACAGGAAGTACATTCTGATTGGCAAACAGCTTCGAAACAGCTTCGGTCTTGAACATAGTAAATATCCATTGTTGAGCAGTGTCCAAAACGTCGTAGGTAAACATCTGAGTTGACTTGCAATTATATCGAGACAGAGTTTGATCAATTATTAAAATCAGGTTTGACCATGACCAATGGGCCAATAATCTCCCCCATTTTGAGAATTGACAAACGTTGTCGATATAACATCTAAGCTGGAATCAATTCAAAATAGTAATCAAAAGAAATTGTTCATAACATGTATTCACAAAAATGTTAGATCCTTATTTCTCCTCCGTTGTCACTTAGCAAAATAATTGCAAAAGAGAAAGCCCCCCCGCAATCAATACATAAGTAACAAACAGTGAAGAAACACAATAAAAAAAGATAATCATGACAGGCATGGTATAAACAGTAAATATAGTAAGAAAAACAGATAGACTATAGAACAACACAGGCATGTATTTGTCACAGGCAATATTTAATAAAGTGCGAGAATAATACTGAAACAAATAAAGTGCTGAAAAATAGACTAAGATGCCAAAACTGAGGCATAATCAAAAACCATATCTATGAATAGTCACATAATAAAGAAAAGTGCTGATAATAAAAAATAAGAGTACTAATAAAATCTTGGAATGTCGGAGCATTTCCAAGTAAACATAAGACAAAACAGTCTCAATATCTAACATCTCAAAAATCATCATCATCCTCATCATCAACGTCAGCTGCAGCTCCAGCATGTCCAGAAGGACCAGCTCTAGAAGTACCAGCGCCAGAAGTGTAAGGAGTGGCACCAGCGTAAAACTCACCGACATAGTCTCGAGGAGGGGCACGAGCAGTATGATACCAATCATAGGCGTTCCCTGGCTGGAACAGAGAGTGGACCGCCTAGTTGTTAATGCGGTAGCCAGAAACAGAAGGGTCTCGAGGTAGAGAGCTAGCAGAATGACCCGTCTGCGCAAACCTCAGATCGGCGAATGAGTTGGCAATCGCCTAAAACTGAGTCACATCACGGAACTCGTGTTCCCTAGAGGTCTCAACATAAAAAGACTGCAGATCTGATAAATGCTTATGTACACCCTCAAATGTCATAGGATAAGAATGAGGAGGAACAGGTGTTGTGGGAGCTGTGGGAGTAGGTGCAGTAGGTGAAGGAACAGTGGCAATGCTGCGACGAGAGAGTTTAAGAAACTTGGGCTCGGGGTCGACAGTACAAGTAGAAAGGTCAATATCATATCTCTGGAAGATGCGTGGAATAAGCATCGCATAAGATAGATTACGGTCTCTTCCGCGACATCTACCCATCATCTGGATGATAGTCTTAGGGGCAGAAAAAGAAATTCCCTTAAGAATATGATAAAGAGCAGAAAGCTCAAGTGTAGTAACATCATCTTTAGAAGTAGATTTCGGAAGTAAGGTGGAATAGATGATGAGATGTAATTCGTAGTTAAATAAGTTCAAGTTATTAGCCTTGAACTTTCCAGGACGAGCGCGTGCGGGCGCACAAAGCTCATTCTTGAAACTAACGAGTGTCGTGCCATCGGAGAAATCAAAATCAGTGATGTCATCGAGCGGGGCACCTTCGTTTGGGATACCAAGGATTTCCGCTAACGTTTTATCAGTGAATTCGATATCAATTCCTCCGACACGTGTTCTCGCGGTAAAAGTGTCTAACACAAAATTACAATAGAATAATCTAATGGCATTAGTGGCAATGGGAAATTGTAAGGTGACAAAATATTGTAACCCTATTACCTCAAAGTAAGGGCGGTGATCTGGAAAGACAGTCCATTTAATCGACGATCCGGTGTAAACAGTACGCATGATAAAATCGGTGTACCACAATAAAGCTTGATCGGAAGTTTTAAAGTAAAACTCGTCCGACGCACCATCGTCCGATTGGACCGAAGAAAAGATGCAATCCGTATGCGGATCTGAAGACGATGCCTCTTCACTGGTATTGGTCTTCTTCCTTTTGAAGGGATTGAACTTAGGCATTCTTTTCCAAAATTTTCTAGAAACCCTAAGTATTGAAAAGTGGTGGAGAGAAGGGATTATACCTTCCAAGAATTGGATATGTTGTAGAGGATGAAGATTTCTGCAAGAATCCAAAGTTTGGACGAGAAACTCCACACGGATTTGAAGAACAAGGATGGAGAAAAGCTAGGGTTTGGAGACGCGGAGACTGCTGTTATGAGGATGTGGGAAAGAATGAAGAAGAAGGAAGCCTCGGGTTCGTGCTGGTACATATATATACCCAGCCGAACTCTGGCCGAATTCGGACCGAACTCGGGCCGAATTTGCCAAGGGTTGCCTGGCTATATATATATTAAAATATATATATATATATATATATATATATATATATATATATATATATATATATATAAATTCAAATGAGGCCACATTCTTTTTTATTAATTCGTTTCAAATGTTTAATTCAAAGTTTAGTAATTTTAAATCTCAAAATAATATAATTAATATTATTTTATAAATTAATATTCTTTACTCAGCATCTGTCCCAGATTAGCGGTAGGAGTACTGTCCCAGCTAACGGAGGTTCACCGGGGAACTCTTAAGTACCGCTTCGCTTCGACCGTAGTCGTGGTGACAGACAGACTCTTTTTGGGCCTGTCTCGAAAACAGTTTTTGAGTATCGAATAAATTAATTAATAAAACAAAATTAATTAATATTATTGATATCTAAAATGCCTAATTTTCGACGTAAATAATTGAAACGATCTTCCGCTAGAGGTTTTGTGAGTATGTCAGCTAATTGATTCTGTGTGTCTATGTATACAAGGTCTATATCTTTATTTTGTTGATGATCTCTAAGAAAGTGATGTCGAATCTCGATATGTTTAGTACGAGAATGACATACTGGATTCTTAGTCAAATTAATAGAACTAGTATTGTCACAGAAAAATGGATATGTGTGAAAAATGCAATCCATAGTCTTCTAAGGTTTGTTTCATCTACAAAATTTGTGTACAACAATGTCCTGCGATAATATACTCAGCCTCGGTTGTTGATAATACAACATAATTTTGCTTTTTACTAAACCAAGAGACTAGAGCTCCTAGGAAATGACATGTGCCGCTAGTACTTTTTTATCTACTTTGCATCCGACAAAATCAGCATCAAAATAACCAGTTAGGTCAAACGACGTGGTTTTGGAATACCATAAGCCGACAGAAGAAGTGCCTTTAAGGTATCGGAAGATACGCTTAACTGCGCACAAATGTGATTCCTTAGGATTAGCTTAAAAATGAGCACATAAGCAAACACTAAACATTATGTCTGGTCGACTAGCAGTTAAATACAGTAAGCTACCGATCATACCTCGATACTTATGTATGTCGACGAGTTTACCTTGTTCATCAATATCAAGCTTGGTTGAAGTCGCCATTGGAGTGCTATTTGCTGATTCCATGTCGAACTTCTTTAATAGATCATTTGTGTACTTTACTTGATTTACGAACGTCTCAGTAGATCCAAAGATAATATCATCTACATAGACTTGATAAACAAAGTAGTGTCAACCTTTTCCTTTGAAAAATCGTTATCAAGTAGAAAAGTGCTTAGACGATCGTACCAAGCACGAGGGGCTTGTTTCAAACCGTATAAAGCTTTCTTCAACTTGAAAACATATTCAAGAAATTTGAAATCAGTAAAACCGGGTGGTTGAGTTACATAAACCTCTTCTTTTATAAAACTATTTAAAAATACGCTTTTGACATCCATTTGAAATAACTTAAAATTATGAAAACATGCAAATGCACATAACATGCGAATGGATTCTAATCTCGCAACTGGGGCATAAGTCTCATCGTAGTCGATACCTTCTTCCTGATTGTATCCTTGAGCTACGAGTCGAGCCTTATTACGAGTCACTAAACCATTCTCGTTCAGTTTATTTTGGAATACCCATCGGATGCCAATGACCGGATGATCAATAGGCTTGGGAACAAGTTCCCAAACTTTATTTCGTTCAAATTGGTTTAATTTCTCTTGCATAACATCTAACCAAAAATTATCACTACATGTTTCATCAATATTTTTGGGTTCAAACTGCGAGACAAAAGCAACAGAAGAAGCTATATCTTTATTAGAGGAACGAGTACTTACACCCTTGGTAATCTCACCAATTACCAAGTCCTTTGGATGACTAGCCAAGAATCTCATCTCTTTTGGTGCAGTCTCAAGATTGCTAGTTCCGGCTTCTTTGCTTGGAGGTTCATCTGATGCCTGATGTGATGGTTCTGCATCTTTGTGTAAAGGTTTTGTAGTAGCTGTACTTGGTGCGATTATGTCTTCATTGTCATTATCGTCTAAGTGTTGATTTAGCTCATCAAACTTGACGTTGATAGATTCTTCAATGATCATGGTTCTTTTGTTGAAGACTCTATATCCTTTGCTCTTTGCTGCATAACCTAAAAATATACCTTCATCGGCCTTTTCATCAAATTTACTCAAATTATCTTTAGTATTAAGAATAAAACATTTACAACCAAAGATTTTGAAATAAGAAACATTTGGTGTTCTATCAAACCATAATTCATAGGGAGTCTTCTTCGATATAGGTCGAATTAGAACCCTATTGAGAATATAGCATGCTGTATTTACAGCTTCAGCCCGTAAATATCTAGGTAGACTAAACTGGTTTAACATAACTCTAGCCATTTCAGATAGAGTTCTGTTCTTACGTTCCACAACTCTATTTTGTTGTGGAGTTCTAGGGCAAGAGAATTCATGCAGATAACCGTGTGTGTCACAAAATTGCCGCCATGATCACTACGAATGCGAGTAATCATGAACCCTTTTTCATTCTGTACTTTCTTGCAAAAGGTGACGAATTTTGATAATGTATCGTTCTTGCGTGCAAGAAAATAAACCCATGTATATCTAAAAAAATTATCTATAATGACAAATGCGTATAACTTACCACCTAGACTAGCAATTCTGCTGGGTCCAAATAAGTCCATATGCAACAATTGTAAAGGTCTAGTGGTACTTACAGCGTTCTTGGATTTGAATGTGGATTTGGTAGCTTTGTTCTTTTCACATTCACTACATACCGTATCCTTCTTGAAAGAAATATCCGGTAAGCAGCGTACCAACATCTTCGTAGATAATCTTGAAATTGTATCCATGTTTGCATGACCGAGTCTCATATGCCATAGTTGACTCTCAATACTTTTGGCCATCAAACATCTACCTGTATTGTTAGCATCTTCCAACAAATAGAATACATATATATTGTCTTCCCTAATACCTTCAAATATAGTACTGCCAGTTGAACTATCAATAATAGTACATTTATCTTTTATGAAGTTAATGCCATAACCATGATCAGCTAAATGGCTTATGCTGAGCAGATTATGTTTTAACTCAGTAACAAGGCAAACATCTTTAATCACTGGATAGGAAGTCTTACCAATGTTACCGATATCGATTATGTACCCTCTCAAATTATTACCGAAGGAGACGTATCCTTCTTTATTCCTCTTCAACAGTGTTGTAAATAATGAAGCGTCACCGGTCATGTGCCGTGAGCAACCGCTGTCGAGGATCCATTTGCTCCTAGCATGTGAAGGGCATCCCACCTATAAAACAATTTGCAGATGAAACTTTTGGTACCCATTTCTTGTAGGGTCCTGACTGGTTAGTTTTCGGTATCCATGTATAAACATTTAAATCTACTAACTTTCTGATTCTATATGGAGAAGATATATGACCAATGAGGCCACAATAATGACATTTAGCATGTTGAGTGTTGTAAGTAGTGTGAGGTGCATGATTGGTAGGTTTTGGTTTTCTAGTATAGAAGAATGCATGCCTATTAGTCTTCTTGGGCATAGTCTTGGTATGGTTTGGTCTGACAGTGTTGGGCATGTTCCGATGATTCGGTAATTGACACGTGTTAGAATAGGAAGCAGCAACTTCAGGCCGTTTTTCTAAACTAATTTCCAACTTTTTGGAAGTGTCATATAATCTAGTATAGTCAGATGTGAGTGATTCTAATCTGACCTGTGCATACTGGAGACTCTTTCTCTCCTTAGATAGGTCTTCCTTTAACAGGACAATAGTTTGGTCTTTTTCTTCGGATAGCTTAACAGTCTCGTGTAACAACAATTTGATAGAAGAAAGCTCACCAGACTCATTTGAAGAGTCACTATCTCTAACATGATCTAGTAGGTCGGTAAGTCTTCCTATTTCACCTTTGTACTCTTTGAGTACCTTCTTAGAGATTTCTTATTTGCTACGCTGTTTCCTGTAATCATCTAACAGTTCATTGAAAGCCTCTCCTAGTTGCTCAAAGGTGAAATCATCATAAGGGTCAAATAGAGGATTAGTGATTACCTGATCGCAAGCCATCAAGCACACATTTGCAGCGTCATCTGATTGTTCATCTTCTGAGTCGCTGGCTTCACTTTCATGCCATATGCTTGTGTTGGTGTACTTTCTTGATGTCGATTTCTTCAGGTACCCTTTGTCATATTTGCTGTTTTTATTTGATGATGATGCTGTTGGACAGTCTTTCTTCATGTGTCCTTTTTTCTTGCATCCGTAGCAAATAGGATCTTCCTCGTTGTTGTTGTTGTTGCTGTCTTTTGTTCTCCTATTAAATCTTATGAACTTCTTGAACTTTCTTTCCAGAAGAGCTTGATTTTCAGAGTCGGAGTTGTTGTCGTCGGAATCATCTTCGATAGTTCTTCTATGTTGAGCCTTGAGAGCGATCGTCTTCTCTGACTTCTCCTTTGTTGTAGCATCTTCAAAGTCTTGAAGTTCTAACTCGTGAGTGAGTAGCTTACCCATGAGTGTTTCTAGAGACATTGTTGAGAGGTCGTTCCCTTCAATGATTGTTGTAGCCTTTGGAATCCAGTTCTTTGTAAGGGCTCGTAGAAGTTTGCGAATCTTCTCATGGTTACTCTAATCCTTGCCTAGTAAGAACAAAGGATTTACAATATCCAAGAATCTTGTAAACATCTGAGTGACTGATTCACTTGGCTTTATTTTGAACGCCTCATACTCCTGAGTAAGTCTGCTGATCTTTGACTCCTTGACTTGTGTTGTTCCTTTGTGGGTTACTTCGAGAAGTTTCCACACTTCGTTTGAGGTTGTACAAATAGACACCCTGTTGAATTCAGTTCTGTCTAAAGCACAAAATAAAGCGTTAATAGTAAAGCGTTAATAGCACGTGCGTCGAGACTGGCCTTTTTTTTCTTCCTCTGTATATTTGTCATGGGGCTTTTCAGCTAAAACACCATCAACATTAATACGAGGTGGCTTTTTATAGCCATCAATAACTACAGACCATAAGTCAAAATCAAGAGATTTCAGAAAGAAACTCATATGTGTTTTCCAATAGGTGTAGTTTGTGTCGTCAAACAGTAGAGGTCTGTTTGTGGCTTGGCCTTCACTTGTGAATTTCACAGTTGCCATGTGTAATGTTGTGATCTATATAACAATTGAATATAACTACAATTTTACCTTACTTTACCTGTATAACCCGCTCTGATACCAATTGTAGGAACGAAATCGTAAAGCATAATACTCTAGAGGGGGGTGAATAGAGTAGGCAGCAGAATATTGCTAATTAAAAACTTGTTAGCAGTTAGATTACAGATATAATAATAATCACAAAAGTAAATGATAAAAATTAAAAGTGATCAGAAGGCAAACGCAAATACCGAGTTTTATACTGGTTTTCCTCTTGTGAGGACTATAGTCTAGTCGAAAGAACTCTAGCTTCCAGTTGAATCCACTATTGGAAAATCCCGCAAGTTTTCATACGAAGTCCTTGCAACTTCTACAGACGCGAGCTTTGATACGAAGAACTCGACCAACTTCAATTGTACAGAGTTGAATCTTCTATCAAGCCTCTGATTACAATCGCTCTGAAACTTCTAGACCGTACCGCACTGGCAAATCGACTAGAGGATTGTAACTGGCTCGGAATTTGAAAATGAAAGCTTTTTAGAACTCTTCGGAAGAATGTAAGCTCAGGAAGAGAAGAGATTGAAAGTGAATTGGTGATTTGAAATGATCAAAATACTTTTCTATTTATAGTTTTTCCAAAGACAGAACTCTGACAGAATTCGGGCAGAATTCGGACAGAACTCTTTGTAACAAACCGCAACTGAAGGATGACCAAGTTCAAAAATCCAACGTTCACTAACGTTCCAAATGGCCGAACTCTGGCCGAACTCTTGCCGAACTCTGGCCGAACTCTGGCCGAGTTCCGCTGGGGTTCTGCCAGTTCATTTGAGAAAATAAATTTTGACTTTTTAAAAAATCCTTCAGAAGCTTTTTGTAAAAAGAATGTTTTTCAAAAACGTAGGTCATTTGTAAAAGAATAGGATAGTTTTGAAAAATATTTTCGGATAGCCTATTTGCCAGTACGACTCGGTGTACAATGTATTTCCAGACTCAATAAAATAAAAAATTGCATAGCGTAACAGGAAGTATATTCTGAATAGCAAACAGCTTCGAAACAGCTTCGGTCTTGAACATAGTAAATATCAATTATTGAGCAGTGTCCAAAACGTCGTAGATAAACATTTGAGTTGACTTGCAATTATATCGAGACAGAGTTTGATCAATTATTAAAATCAGGTTTGACCATGACCAATGGGCCAACAGAAATGACATTTTCCGTGTAAACTAACACGGAGAATGTCATTCTCCGTTTCAAACTAAACGGAGAATAGCATTCTCAATCGTTTTAATACTGGAAACGACATTCTCCGTGTAAGACAACACGGAGAATACCATTCTCCGTTTCAAATAACACGGAGAATGTCATTCTCCGTTTAAAATAAAATGGAGAATGAACATTCTAATGTGTTTTAACACTGGAAATATTATTCTCCGTTTCAAGTTAGACGAAGAATGCCATTCTTCGTTCCAAATTAAATGGTGAATAGAATCCTCAATCGTTTTAACACTGGGAATGCTATTCTCCGTGTAATTGGAAACGGAGAATGCTATTCTCCGTTTGTAAAAACACGAAGAATAGCATTCTCATGTGTTTTAACACTGAGAATGCCATTCTCCGTTAAAGTAAACGGAGAATGATATTATTGATTTAATTTAGACGGACAATGGCATTCCCAGTATAATTTGACAGGGAGAATGAACATACAAATGCGTTTTATGACGAAGAATATCATTCTCCGTGTAATATATAAAGAATTTGCGAACATAAACTCAAAGTTATACCTTCTGTTTGCACTTCTTTTTGTTTAGCATTTTTTTTCTTTTTCTTCTGTGCAACTTTCTTAGAATAGGGTTTCGGTTGTTCTCCGTCTTTTCCTTTTGGATTTTCGGTAACTGGTGCATCTTCTCTAATTGGTGATGCTGCCGGTGATGATTATGCCGCTGATGCCGACATGGTGTGAAGATTGCGAATGGGGAGGAAGGTTTGAAGATTTTGGAGGATAATGACCTAGGTGAGTGGAGTATGGAAGAAGAGGAAGAATCGAAACGATTTTTTTTTTGTAATAAATGGGTTCGGGGGTGTTTTGAATTAATTAGAAGGGCAAAAATGTCATTCGATGGAAGGAAAAAAAGAATCGAAATCATTTGGACACCTTTCTGCTTAATTATATTAATTAGAAGGGCAAAAATCACTACAAAAAAGTGTCTTTTTGGGACGACACTATAAAGAACACAAGTCTAAAACGTCCTAAAAGTATAGTTCTAGGGACGGCTATATTTATAGTAACAAAAAGTTGTATTTTTTTGGTACAGATTATGAAAATGGATCACTATTTGGGACTAATAAAAAATTTTGTTCCAAATAATACACATTTTCGTCCCAAATAGGTCGGCGGGAATACCACACATTTGGCAGCTAATTGCCAAATTTTATGGAAGGAAAGTTTACCTCCATATGTTTTCATCTTAACTGTTCGATCGAATGGCTTAATCTAGACCGTCCATCCCAAAACTTTCAGAACTTAGTAGATCAAAACTTTCAGAACTCAATATCAAAATAACCTAAATCTCTCTCTCTCTTTTCGATCAAAATTCGGATGCTGCTGCTCTCTCTCTTTGACCTAGGTGCTCCAGTACCCACTCCATGAAGCAGGACGTCGACTCGATGCTGGCGTTGACGGCCCATGGGAAGTTACGATGGAGTCGAGCCATCCTCTCAGATCGCCACCTCCCCCGGTGCCGCGTCCTCCTCAAGACGGCCTTCGCCAGTAGGCGGCGCAGGCCCCCGACCAAGAAAGCTCAGCATCATAGGTCAATGGTCCAGGTTTGGGCTCCTATATTGATTTTGTGGGTTTTTCCTCTAAGTATTGCTCATTTTAACCTCTAATTTCTTCATGTGTCTATAGAAAATTCAACATGAGGTATGGTTTTATTGATTGTGATCCTAATCATATTAGATCGATTATCTGCCAATTACGATCGAGAATGGCAAGACCTTCTTAGTATAAATAGGAAAATCAGAATGGCAAGACCTTCTTACCCTTGTAGGTTTTTAGGTTCACCTGTTTCAGAGTTGTAATGGTTGTACCGATCCTTGGATGCGGTTGAAGGAACTCAAGTGGTCCTAAAGGGCAGTTCAAATTGATCCAATATAGGGATAGTTCCTTGGCACATCTTTCTGATTGATTTTCTACAATATTTTTAGGAAATATATTACCTCTGTCTGTAATTGAATCTTTTCCTTAGCACCTCGAGCACTGCTTGGGATTATGTTAAAGCTGGCAGCTGTTTCGCCCCTCCAGTTCTTGCTACATGGTCCATCAACAGTAATTGGGTGCATTGTGGTTATCAATTAATGCAGCAACAGTAATAATAAGAATAATATGTTTTATAGTACACATATCGACCTAATAACCGAAGCCAGTTAAGCTGCTCGTAGATTGGTGGAAGTTTGAAAATTCTATTAACAAAATAGTTTTATGAAACATCACCATTCTAGTCTTTCATCACCTGCATCTGTCATGAATTTCTCTGATGATATGCAAAGACTACCCTTGCAGCTCGTCTCAATGTCATTTGTTATATAACTTGTTAAAACTAATACAAGCTATAAACCATTATAGTTGATATTGTTATACTAATCATTAAGCTACCCAAATGCTAAACCTAAAAAGGTTAACAAGATAATGATACATGTCAGACATTTGATTTAGTCATGTTTATGACAATAAATGCACTTTTAAAACCAATACAGGCATTTTATTAACTTTCCTAACCCTTTATCCCTAGATAGAGAGAGAGTGCAATCGAGAGTGCAATCGAGTGATAGAAAGATGAGACAGAGGGGATACCGGATTCAGGATTTCTCTAATATTTAGTTAATGGTAGGACTTTATCAACCCTAACCCGCTATCCCTACAAGACATGACTTTCTAGATATTGTCTACTATAAATCTTATCAGATAGTACAAGACCTATCTTGTGCAATTGATATATTCGCCAATTTTTTACCGAAACATCATAAATGGTACTTTATGTATATCAGTGTCATCTATGGATGGAATCTGACATGTCAGTCATCTATAGTTATGCATATGTAGAAGTTAGATGAACCTAGCTGCTAACTGGCCATCTAGGTTTTATTGTATGACACTTTCATGATTGACTCGGAATTTGGCACCAACGTACCCTAGAGAGAGTTGTGCTTTAAAACAACGGAGTGACCTTGTCACACTTCACCTTGTTGCTGCAACCAAGCCAGATGGGATATTGACAGCAAAAAGCTGGTTATCGACCACCTAGCCAGCCTGTGGCAGGACTAGTCTACACTTCAGGTCTAGCGCCATAGAAGATTTGTAGGCCACCCAAGTGGCTGGCAACCACCACTTTAATTACCATGCAAGCTAGTGGGTCAATTTAATTGTAAATCAAAACCATTGTCTTCGACCTACATGACTTCAAATTGTCAACCAAAATATGGTTGGCCAGGTTGTTGCCAAATCATAGATCTCCCATAAGCTTCTCTCTACCTAAAATGGTTGAAAACAACTAGTTAATACATTTGCCTGGTTCAAATTATGTAGATCAAGATACATTGATTTCACATTTACTATTCTATTGCTAATAATATAAAACATACATAAGTAAATACAAAGAGAAATAAGATGTTCTAGTGACAAAACCCTTGTGTATAATCAAGAAAAATGCAAAGTACCATCCGTGCGATTGCACATATATTTGTAATTGATTCATACTAAGATATGCTAAAGGTATATGAAGAAAGGAGAAAAACCAAGGACTAGCAGCATAACTGGCTCGAACTACCTAGCATTCTAATGATGTATGTCCATTCTATGTGAAACTCTATCCATGGCCTTTAATCACAAGTACAAATGAAATTGAAGTTGTAAATTTGCAGTCTAGAGTGGTTGAATATTACTAGTTGAACATGTAATTTCAATGCAATAAAAATCCATATGATTTCAATTTATTGTGAGAGAAAAAATTAGTGAGTAATTTTATAAATAACTTGATACAAGGAACTCAATATTAGGAAGGGAAAGCTGACTGAAATATGCTTCACCTGTGGAAGTTCAAAAAAAACATTCCAGATAAACCAAAGTTGGCTGCCCACAGAAATAAAGACATCTATTAGTTCTTCCTTGGATAGTTAATACTGCATAACATCGTTTCAGACATCAACAGTACCATCTGACTTCTGCACAAACAATGTAAAGGCATCAATTGATCAGCTACACAATCCTGATAAAATTATACACATACTCAGCAGAACATAAGATAATTACCTACAGTATGTCCGTTAAGATGCCAACCAATTTCCCTACTTCCTTATTTTTACCAGAAAAGCCCCTACGGGCAGAAGATAAATTCGGTCTTAAAGAAGGATTAATTAAGTCAAATCTACCAAGGTTAGAGTATGTAGAAAATCGAAATATATCTATTATTGTATACGGCCTAAAAAAAATGTTCTTCAAGTGAAATCGAAATATATCTATTGTCCCCTTGTATACATAAATGATAAAACTCAATCCCTAAAAGAAAATCTGTGTATGCATAAAACCAAATCCCTATGATAAAATCAACATAATCAAATGTCCTTCAAGTGTAGCTAACTGACCACTAAATGCCTCCAAAAAAACATTAGCTTCCCCAATCAGCTACCTGAAGCGTAAGTTATAAAAAATAGCAACTTCAAAAATTACAATGCTTAGAAAGCATCAAAATGGCTACAACAAACATCCCCAAAACCTTTAAAATTTAAAACCTTGTTGTATTGATAATCCATTAAACACGGATCTCCACGGATCTCAACTAAATACCAATTTGAAAATAAGAACTCCACATATATAATAATATTAACTACTACATCTTCACAAGTCTATGTTAAATGATTGGGGAAAAATCTATTTTAATTTGGTTTCTTGAGAACTAGCCATTTAAAAATTTGTATGTTATTATTCACTTGAGAGGGCTTGCATGATAAGACATGGTTCTTTGTCCTCATTAACAAGAAGTATGAGCTTGGTTATCTCCTCTGCAACTAATTATATAATTTGTTTGAGTTATAGGTTATCATTGATTTCTGCTTCAACTTTATGTCTTGGAACTCTTAATCTCTACTTTTTAAGATAAATATTGATTTCGTTGTCTATGTACATTACCTGAAGGTGATGCCCTCTAACTGGTCTTGTAACACCTTTCCCGTTCTCCAATATGATAATATTATCACTGCACGTTTTATTTTGTAAAGGTAACATCCTATTAGCCTAAAAAAGTCCAACTAACATTTTAAAAGTGCATGCACTTTATTTGCAAGTATATAATCCAGTAAAAGTAAATGAACTGTAGTTATACTTCTTGATCATATAGTTGCTTTTGGTTTAACTTTGGACATAATAGGGTTAACATCTAAAGGTAGGCACACTTGAGGGAATGTGGGATGCCAGTTGCTTATTGCCTTGGTATGTATTGTTTATAGTCTAAGGGGACTTAGAGGATCCTTGGTTGCATAAGCTTAAATTGTATATCCAAATTAGGTAGGCCGACTAACCTACAAACAACTACCCACCGTTCCAAAAGATTAAAAAAAATTCAACTTTAGGTAAATTAATTTTAGGAACAATTTGATAGTTTGGAACGGTTAGCAAATGTTCTAAGGTCTAGGAACATCTACATACTGTTCCAATGTCCAAAATGTTAAATGTTTCAAATTATCCTATTTGGTGTAGTGCCTGGCACTCGTGTACTCTACCTTGGAACTACTTCGGGTACTACAGTTTCTCATGAATCAGACATTGTTGGATTTGTACTCTCTCCTATTTTCTAGACACTTTCCTCATCTACACAACTTAGAAGGGTTGTTCATTAATTCGATGGGCTCAAAATCTGAAACAGTAAAAGGTACTTCCCATGTATGCTGGCCTTCTGAATCTATTTTGTACCAAATGGCTTGACGAGAATTTATAGGATAGACTTCTAGTTAAAGTGAGCTATAAATTGTCTCATTCACCCTATCATCTAAATTGTTGTGCATAGTACTGCTTGTTGAATTTCAATTTTTTTCTACATTTTATTCTGTTTTACATCACCTAAGCAGTGCTCGGCCTCCTGATAAGTGACATAATGTTTTATCCTAATCATGAAAGGTCTACTTTGCACTCATCCATGCTATATTTTTTGTTTCTTCTATGTGTAAAGTTGAGTCATAATTGAACACATTTGCTATCATTGATACTATCACTGAGCACAGTTTCTGATCCCATCACTGATGCTATAACTGATACATTTGCTTGATACTACACTAGTACTACCACTGAGCACATATCCTTGGTAATCAAAATTGGAACTGATACTATCACTGAGCATATTATTTTTTGAGGTTCAACAAGTGGTAGAGTCCAGCTAGTCAGTGGACAACTCTCCTGCTGGCAATAGGCTCTTAAGCTCTAGTTCAATTTGAAGCAAAAAATGCTGACAAGTGGTCTGTAGCTGGCCATTTGAAGCAAAACCTTTTGAAGCTAACTTTTTGCTTAATTTTAATGCTTACTGTCTATTAATGGAGAACACAAGTAGTTAATGAAGGAGAATCGGTTCCTCGGAGCGAGCTACACCTAAAAAACAAAAATATATTGGCGGATCTCTGGTGTTCTTGATTATCTTGGATATGTAAGGTATGTCTAACACCCCACCTCAAGATGATGGTAGAACACTTTGATTTTGACAAAGGAAAAATACAAACAAACCGAAAGAAGTATGCTTTTGGTCACTCTTGTCAATTTTCTCTTAACTGAGTTTCTGCTTTCGATGTCATCAGTCTACTTTATATTATGGCAGAATTCAACAAAGTAAGTTCTTGCATTACTGATCCTTAGATTATATCAGCAGTAGTTTAGGAATGAATATTTTCATGCTTCGTTTTATATGTTGAATGTGTTGAACATATCAGTGGTTGTCATGCTAGTGCACAACTTTGGGAAGATACAAATCTTTTTGACTTGGTGACAAACAATCTTCATGCCATACACGGTATCAAAGCTCAAGTTGGAAGTTCCTTTGTGTCATCTTTATATATATATCTTTCGGGAGAAGTTCTCAGGTATCACTTTTCAGATTCCTGTCAGATTTCTATATGCCCATGAATCTATGTTTTCACACTTTCCATAAAAGATACACATTTCATCTTTACCTATCAGTATAGACTTTCTTCTAGTCCAGCGGAACTTGGGGATTGCTCCTTGGTTGCATGAGCTTAAAGTGCATGGGCAACAAAATAGGGCTGCCTACCAGTCAATCTACATCTTAGTTATGTTGCAAGGACCTTGAAATATTTTCTTAAAGGCTTATAAAAGTTTGTTCCTATATACGAGACCCATCCAATCAAGAACAACATGTATGGGGTGGGCTTTGACCACAATTTTGGACTCTGGTTTATGACACACTAGCTCAAACAAATATGATGATAAAAAGAGGGGCTTTTAAGGGGCTTTCAACTTTGGTCCTTCAACATCAATGCCCGATACACCAAGTATCTCTCTCTCGCCCTGCTACCAGAGAAGGGTCCAGCATATGTTGATAGGAACTGTACTTAACTTGTTGGGAAGGCCTTTGATAGGAACTGTACTTAACCATTGGGACCTTTCACATACTAGCAAAGTTGTTTGTCTGGAATATCTTCTGTCTTCTGTCTTATGTCATCATTCATTGGAATATCTTACTATTTTTCTTACGTTACAGGTTACAAAAAATAATGACTCTTATGTCCCTAAAATGAAAAAGGTTAAGAATTTGATCATAAATAATTTTTTTTACTGTTCCAGTGTATAGCTTACTACTATGGTTGCAAATGATGAGGAAAGCAACATCTGGGATCCTCGAGTCTTGATCCTCCATTGGTGCTGGTCATGACCCTCTACCAATACTTGTGTTGCCAATGTCTAGTGAGCTCTGATACGCTCTAATACACCAGTGTGCACTTAAATTTCTTCTGATACACCACTGTGCAGTTGATACTTCTTCTGATACTCGGGTATCCTACTATGGTGGTTTGGTTCTTCATTGGTAGAGCTGGTTGAGCTATATCATGGATGCGATTGAGCTCTTGCTGACCCACGGTGAGCTTCGATCTGATGCCTAGCGTCAATTGGGATCATATCGTAGAGGAAGAGTATTTTACTATGGTTTGAGCTTCCTTGTATAGATTTTTATTATGGTTTGAACTTCCTTCTATGTCTTATTAGTATGTTTCTTGCATAGCTTACTACTATGGTTTGAACTTTCTTTACGGCACTGTGTTGGACTATCTTGACAGTTCTGGATATTTGATCCTCAAATTTGGTCGAGGATGAGCACTTTCCTATTTCTTTATATACATATTGAATCTAATTTTCTTAGATCTACTGACAACACATGTTGCAAATGATGAGAAAAGCAATATTTGGGGTCCTCGAGTCTTGATCCTCCATTGATGCTGGTCTTGACCCTCTACCAATGCTTGCATTTCCAATGTCTAGTGAGCTCTGATACGCTCTAATACACCAGTGTGCACTTAAATTTTTTCTGATATGCCACTGTGCAGTTGATACTTCTCTTTATACTCGGATATCCTGCTATGGAGGTTTGGTTCTTCATTGCTAGAGCTGGTTGAGCAGCATCATGGATGCGATTGAGCTCTTGCAGACCCACGGTGAGCTTCAATCTGATGCCTAGCTTCAACTGGGATCATATCGTAGAGGAAGAGTATTTTATTATGGTTTGAGCTTCCTTTCATATATTTTTACTCTGGTTTGAACTAACTTCTATGTCTTATTAGTATGTTTCTTGCATAGCTTACTACTATGGTTTGAACTTCCTTTACGCCACTGTGTTGGACTATCTTGACAACACCTACCCTATATACTGCTACATTTATTACAGTCCAACGCATAGGTCATAAGAAAAGAGTGTGAAGAGCAAGAGGCCCGGCATAAGAAAGAGCTTGAGGCGGTCAAGAGTGAGCTTAGGACTGAGCTCAAGGAGGAAGTTATGGCCATGTTCCTGAATGCTTAACTACTTTGTCAACAATCCAATACATCGTCCAAGTAATTTGCCAACTATCAACTTATTACATTGGTTTTTCTCTTTGATTCCTATGTTTGGTTTTCTCTCGTGGCTGCAATTAATGTTTGGTTTTTTTTATCTCTGTGATTCTTCAAACTACTTCTCCATTTTATTTCTTTCTAGTTGGAAGTTGAACTATGTTACATTGGTTTCTTTTTTGGACTATGATTTTTGGAGTCTGAATTTTGCATACTGCCTTTAAAGTTTGTTTCTCCATTTCCTTTCTTTCAAGTTAGAATTTGTATTTATTACATTGGTTTCTCTTATGGACTATGATTTTTTGGACTGAATTTTGCATAGTCTCGTATCGGTATCGGTATCGGAACTTAAAGTTTGAGCTGCAAAAGAGTTTTGTTTTCCATTTTTTTCCTTCACTTAAAGCTTTCTTTTTCATTTGAAGCTTCCTTTGTCACTTGAAGTTTGTTACTGTACATTAGTTTTTCTGTACAGTAACAAGCTTGTTACTTGTAGTTCCCATTTTTGGACTTGAAGCTTCCCAATTTTTGGACTGGAGCTTGTTATTTGTAGTTCCCATTTTTTTGTAAGCAGGTCTATACAGTTTGGAAGAACTGTTAGCAGGTCTGTACAGATAGATTGATCCTTTTGTTCTGTTTTAAACATTCACAAACTAATGTAGTCTAGTCTGTACAGTTTGGAAGAACATGTCTTTTTTTTCTGGTAGTTTGTAAACAGTTAGCAAGTTGCTAATATATTGGCATATCTTATTTCATTTGCAGGTCCTTCAAAAGTATTCTGGATATGCTAAAATAATGGGCGACTATCTTGTGCTGGAAAAAAAATTTGGGTTTATTTTTTGGGTTCATGTTGAATATACTTGAATGTTCAAAAACATAGTGTAGTGCTGAATGTTTTGGGTTCAAATTTTTGTATATACGTAATGGTGGAGACAATGGGTCCATTTTGTAATGGTGGAGACAATGGGTTCATTTTGTAATGGTGGAGACAAGGGGTTCTTTGTAACTGATGGTATGGGTGATGTTGTGTTTTGAATTTATTTTGGAAATGATGGTAAAGGATGCTTACTGTTAAGCTTTTTTGTTGTTTATCAATTGAACACATATAGTTATATATGGATTTTGTTGTCTTCTACTTAATGGTAAAGAATGTTTGATGTTGTTAAGCTTTTTTTGTATTGGAGCTCCGACACCTGGAGATACATCTGAGGACAATGATCATATGAATTATGTTATGTGTGTATTTAAATGGTATGTTTTATAGCTGGAAGATACAAACGATAATTTCATAAGTATTACTTTTGGGACGGTTATGTAATTGTCCTAGATATAAATGACATCCTTTTGTGATGCTGGCAAATATTTCTAGGACGGATGATATTCGTCACAAACTCTTTTATTTTGGGACAGTTTAGTAAACCGTCGTAAACATATAATAATTCAAACTCTTTTGGTACGGTTAGATTTTTCGACCCTAAAACCAAATTAGGACGGTATTTTCTGTCCTAAAACTTTTTGCCACGCCACCCTAATAGCACTGTCACTTACCGTCCTAAAATTCGTCCCAAATTACAATTTGGGACTGATTTGAGCCTTTTTAAGACGAATTTTTGGCATCCCAGAAATACTTTTTTGTAGTGAATTATTCTGCTTAATCAAAAAGAATCGAAGCCGTTTGGCAAAAATGTCATTACAACTCAACAAAACAAATGAACATAATACATTAGATATAAAAAAAGAAAAAAAATTATCATCTTCCATATTCAATCATTTCAGATTGGACTCCTTTCTGCTTAATTATATTATATCAGCAACTTGGATAGTACTTCATTGTGCTCTGAAATTGTAATCCATTCAGCAGCTTTGTGTCTTTCTATTCCCGCATCAAACTGCATACAACAAACATAACATCAAAAATATTGCTCTAAAAAGTGTAAGTTTTTGACGACATATTTTCAGACTTACATTGAGAGAACGGTAGTCTAGACTACATCGGTCTTTCATGAATACAATTACAAAAATCCCACAATCAACAAAATTGCCTTGGCGGGAAACATAAGAACGATGTTTTATTGCAAAAGTAGAAAAGATGAACCTAGCATCTCTCAACTTCAAAATCTCTTCTTCGAGAAAGAGATCCAAATTTGAAAGCTACAATTACCAGAATACAATATGTATTAGTATACCGTGTATCTTGTACCCAATTCATAAAAATTGATAAATATGAGCTTACTATTCCTTTTATGACTGTTTTGTTTTGAATCGGATCATCTTTAGATGCAAGTGAGTCCCAAATTTCAACAGTCCTTGTTTTAACCAGAACTCTTGCAAGAGTATAGTGTTCGTCCAAAAGAATGGGTATGTATATTTGAATCAGGATTAATTAGGTAAAACAAATTAGTAAATTTTCAGAAATTAGGATTAATATTTAAACAGAAATACATTAATACCTCGTTACAAGTGCTTAAAGATCCTATGTAATCCTGAAAATATTTGTACTTCTTCCATATTTCATGAAGCTTTTTGTCGGATGGATGTAATATTTCTTTCTACATACACATCAATTAATACATTACGAAGGACAAACAAACGAGAAAATTGTTAATGCATATGCATTGAAGAATAAAATGCTCACTCACCGTTATGCTTATTGGTAAAAACCATACATTAGCTTTATTGGAGGTTCTTTTCCGTTCCTCCGCGTTGAGAAGAGCAGAGACAATGCCTACAATCTGAATAAATTATTAAAAATATCAGCGATGGAATCGAAGTAAACATAGATGGCATCTAAGAAGAAATATACTATCTATACATATCCCATTTTTAATTCTCGTTAAAGGAGCTAAGGACTTCATCTCAAATCGAGACACATAGATTTTGTTGCAAGATGATATTATTTCTCTATGAAAATAATGATTAAATTAGGAGAAAAAACTGTTGGAATTAAATCAAAACTCATATTACTTACTCGTCAGGTCTATCATCGGCAAAAATATAGTCGTAATAACTCGAAGAACCACCTAGTACACTTGCTAGGCTTCGAGGTTGAACCCCTTGTTAAATTTTTCGATGGTGTGACCGGGTCTAAATTTTCACGCATTCTTTTCGAAGAACTGCTAAAGTCAGTTTCTTCTGTAGGACACAATGCGAGAATTCGGTCCATTACTTTACTACGATTCTGTAGCATCACATCCTCCTCATCGAAAGATTCAATGGAAACCTCCTTCACATTATTAAATACTTCAGATGAAGATGCCTTCTTCAAAGCTGGAGATTCTTCAATCTTCTCAAAACGTCGAGATAAATTCATTTGTTCAATTTCTAATGAACAAAGCTTAGAATTGATCTTTACAACTTCAGCTAAAATCGTCGACAGATGTTCTTCAATCCTGTGCAACATACGCGGAATGAAGGTTTTATTTGGAGCTGGCAACCAATCTTCTACGTCTTCTACATTTCTCGCCACACGAGTAGACATCTTGAGAACAAGAAAACTATTGTATTTCAGAAAACTATTCTATGTATTTCAGAATGAATAATAGTACTATGAAACAAGAAAACTATTGTATATATAGCAAGAGAGAAGTACAAAAAGTGAGGAAGATGGAAAGACAAATAAATTTCGAGACTAGCAAACAATCTACTAGCCGTTTGATTGAGGAGGGCTCGAGGAAGATTCTACTAGCCGTTTGAAAAGTACAAAAGGTTATCATGATCAACTTCAATTAAGGAACTCTATTAGAGGTTTAATTCCGTTTGATTGAGGAACTCGACGAAGTCCGTCGCGAACCGGAACTTCTTCTTCTTTCCTTCTTCATCTCCGTTTCTCCTTCCACCACCACCACCATGGCCTGTAGCTTTATAACAAAAATATTAAATTGTTAGATGAAACAAAAAAACTAATTACGAAAAGATTACTAATTCAAAATCAAACAGAACACATATTCATAGAAAACATGAGATTAAAGATGAAAGTGTCACAGAAGCAACACCACAATTTTATAACAATTAAGCAGACTCTGTTAAGCAATAACTAAAATTAGGGATTGTGTCCTCCTTGGATTTAATTTACACAAAGAAAAGATTTGAGAGAACGAGCTTTTATCGGCTTCCTAAATGTACCATTCTCCGTCCTAAATGTACTATTCATCGTCGGTGTCATCATCTAGATCGCCAGCGACGGTGGTGTCGTCTACAACGCCTACAGACCTGGACACGCTGTGTACTTAGGGATTGTGTCCTCCTTGGATTTAATTTACACAAAGAAGAGATTTAAGAGAACGAGCTTTTATCGGCTTCTTATATGTACCATTCTCCGTCCTAAATGTACCATTCGTCGTCGGTGTTATCATCTAGATTGCCAGCGACGGTGGTGTCGTCGTCTACATAGCCTACAGACCTGGACACACTGTGTCCTTCCTTTCCGGTCAACACACAATTATTGTTATATATACATAGTCGCACAAAATATTAAATTACATGGACGAAAGAGAAAGTAAATATGAGTTAATTTAGGGTATTCATTGAAAAATTGCATTGAAGAATGACCTGCTATAGCAAGTTAACAAGAGGTCAAAAGTCAAAAATAGCATTAAATGATGTCTCCTGTATTATTTCATCTGAATTTAATCTGAACCGTTGGATGTTAATCCAACGGTCCAGATTCTGGATGTATCGATACATCCAAAAAGGGTGGATGTATTGTAGAATTTTCATATATATATATATATATATATATATATATATATATATATATATATATAAAAGACTCAAATAAATTTTGTTTATAGATAACAATAAAATTATTGTTAGTGATATATATCATCCATTTGTTAATCTCTTGCTCTACAATTTTTCAAAATTCTTTCCTTCACACATTTTTACAATAATTCTCCTTCTATATAAAAATTTCTTATAAGTTTTCTTTTACATGATTTTCTATTCTTGTTGATTGGTCTTTTTCATTCAATTTTTTTGTGTAAATGACAGGGAAAGAGGCCTCCAATGTTGATATCGGTTAATATTAGTATCGGTCAATCGGTATCGAATCAAAATATGTCAAACCATATCGATATCGGCCGTATCGAATTGATACCGACTTGTAAACTATGATATAAACAGTGCTGCCAAAGCTGATTAAGATCTAACACAGTGTCCAGTGACAAGTAAACACACCAATATCAGTAGCAACTGCGAAAACCACATCTTCAACTCATGATCGCTAGTTACTTTTTTACCATTAATATACTTTTAGCATCCTGCTTGTCCAGGGGTAAGTCAGAGGATTTCGGGCTTGGACAATCTTCCTCTGCTTAGGGAGGTCGGAGTTGCGGGTAATCCTTCAGATCGGCCCACAATAAAAATTAAGAGACAACCAAAACTAGTTTCAGACAGTACAATACAATCACATGGGCCGGCCCTGACACCATGCATATATATACAGTTCCATTGGTTGATTTAGGAACTATTCAGGAGCATGACGCCCGACATGACGAGAAATTAAGTACGGAGAACAAGAAGTCCAAAAAAAAACACGAGATCTTCTATGTATGACAAGCAATAATCCAGCAGATTTTTTTTCCCGAAATCTCTCTCAAAAGGATACATTTTTGTAGCATGGGCTTTTTGTTTCTTCTGTGGATTGATGGAGGATATATTACCATTTGTCTTAGGTTCAAGAGTGTACGTGTTGTATGTATTTTGGTTGGATGTTTGCCAATTTGCAAGGATTGGTTACATTTTATATGTAAGGTTGTTGGAGAAGAGGATATAGTGTATCTTGTTGCTAGTACTTTGTTACAGCTTCCATCTTGTTACAACTAATTTGTTGTAACCTACATCTTGTTGTTACCTACTTGGTTACAACTAACCAATAGTTTAGGAGCCAAACTTGTCTATAAAAATAGGCTTTCTCTTAATGTATTGAAAGTGTGACAAAACTAATGAAAAGTTTTCCTCTTCTTCCGTGGATGTAGGCATTGCCGAACCACGTAAGTTCTGTGTGTTCTATTTTTGCTCTCTTTTTAATACTTTTTTTTATGGTATCAAAGCAGGTTTTCTCAATTTTTCGTATATGAACAAGGTCGATGGTCAGACCGGAGATCTGTGTTACATATACGTAATTGGGATCCTGTTCCTCATGTCTCTTCTCACTTCATAGAATAAGGATGGCCGAATCCGATATGCATGGAGGGTCCAACATCAAGCTTACCTCCGTCCTCTTGAATGGCCTCAATTATGTTCCATGGTCTCGTGCAGCATATCTCGTCCTAAGTGGAAGATCGAGATTGGGGCACATCATTGGAACGACGAAGGCTCCAAAAAAGGATGATCCTAAGTTCAAAGAATGGCAAACTCATGATCATCAAGTCATGTCATGGCTTCTTAATTCAATGAAAGGTAAAATTTCTGAAATTTTCTCCTTTTCAGAAATAACTAAAGATCTTTGGGATTCTGTCAAAGATCTCTATGGCCACCAAGAGAACGGTGCGCGGATCTTTCAACTTCAACAACAAGTTGCTAGATGTAAGCAAGAGGAGACCTCGTTTAACGAGCATCTCGGAAAATTGAAAGATATGTGGGATGAACTTAATATTTATCATCCTCCTACTACTGATCTCAAAGTTCTTCAGCAATGCGCAGAGTAAGACAAAGTCTTTTAGGTCCTTGCAAGTCTTAAACCAGAATATGAGGTCCTACGTGGACAAATACTTCTCGGTGCTGAAGTTCCATCTCTCAGCGCAGTTTGCTCTATCATTCAGAAGGAAGAAACTCGTCGGTTGGTAATGGGTGGTGAGACTAAAAGTCTCAAAAACAGAATCAACTGCATTAGTGGTAAGCAATCATAAAGTTGAAAAATGCTCAAATAACGAAGTGGTTGGTTCCTCACGACGACTATGTGAACATTGCCATAAACCCTATCATACAAAGGATTGATGTTGGAATTTGCATTCCCATCTTAGACCCACAAAAGATTCGAAACGACGAGTGGTTAACAATGCCAGTACATCTGTGGCTAATAACACTACACTTGGTTCTGAAGAAAAAAGTTTGGTTGGAGAACTGACCAGTCTGCTTCAAAAATTTAGTAATGTTGAATCGTGCTCCGAGCCATCTACCCATCTGACAGGTAATCTATATGTTCTCACTTCCTCATTGTTTCAGTCATCAGATTGGATTATTGATTCTGGTGCTACGAATAATATGACAAATGATATGAGTTCCCTTTTACATTTTATTTTTCGGGACAAAGAAACGGTGTCAATAGCTAATGGCACTACTGTTCCTGTTCTTGGATCAGGAAAACTATCTTTTTTCATCACCACCCTATGACTGATGCTCTATATATACCGTCATTTCCTTCAAAGTTGCTTTCGGTTGCTAAAGTTACTAACGATCTGAATTGCAATGTCATTTTTTCCCTTCTGATGTTGTTTTTCAAGATCGAGTCACGGGGAGGACGATTGGTAAAGGAGTATTATCTCATGGTCTTTATATTTTGAAAAGTGCACCTCAAGCTTTTGTTTCTCAAACAATGACCCTCTGGCATAAGCATTTAGGACATCCGTCTGCTCGCTCGTTATCCCATATTTTTTCTCATCTTGTTGCTCAAAATAATCTTTGTGAGGTATGCCAATTTTTGAAGCAGATTCGATTACCTTTTAGTACCTTGACCAATGTTACTGCTGCACCATTTGAATTAATTCATTCTGACGTTTGGGGACCTGCCCCAACCGAATCTTATGACGGTTTTAAATACTATGTAACATTTATTGATGATTTTTCAAGAGCCACTTGGATTTATTTACTCAAACATAAAAATGAAGTTGTCTCAGTTTTTCAAAAATTTTATTCCATGATTCTCACTCAATTTTCGGCTCGCATTAAAATCTTCCGCTCTGATAATGGTACCGAGTACACTATGACTCTTCTTGGTAAACATCTTCAGAAGGAGGGCATCATTCATGAAACAAGTTGCGTTGGCACTCCACAACAAAATGGAGTTGCAGAACGAAAAAATCGGCACCTTTTAGAAGTCACACGAGCACTGATGCATCAAATGAATGTTCCTAAACGATACTGGTCACATGGTGTTCTTACAGCTGCATACTTAATAAATCGACTTCCGAGTCGAATCCTTGATTTTAGATCACCAATCGAAGTTCTAAAAAGGCATAAAGTAAATATTTCTCATCTGAGAGTTTTGGGTGTCTTTGTTTTGTGCATGTTTTACCTATACAAAGAGATAAACTTGACTCTCGATCAATAAAATGCATCTTTTTAGGACTCCTCTACAAAAAAGGTTATAAATGCCTCGACCCGACATCAGAAAAACTTTTTATCTAATGTGATGTGAATTTTTCTGAGAACATACCTTTTTTCTTAAGTAATGATGCGCCGCAGGGGAGAACACACACATACCGTTACCGATTATTGACGATTTCGCAAGTAGTGTTGCGCCGCAGGGGGGAACGCACTCACACCATTACCGATTGTTGATGAGGTCTGTTGATACCTCTGATACTCCTCCACCTTCCGATATCGAGCCTACTCTTCGCAAATCTACTAGAGAGGGACAAACTTCGACAAGACTACAAGACTTTTACTCCTATCATACTTCCTCTAATTTTATACAAGATTATTTATCTTATGACTCAATTTCTCATTCTCATCATACCTTTCTTAGCAAAATTGTTACTGAACCAACCAATTTTCATGAAGCCAATGCTCATGAAGTGTGGCGGAAAGCAATGGAAGAAGAACTTCAAGCTCTTGCCGATAACAAAACATGGAAAATAGTAAAATTGTCTTATGGAAAAAATCTGTTGGTTGCAAATGGGTATATAAAGTTAAATACAACAGTGATGGATCAGTAGAAAGGCATAAAGCTAGGTTGGTGGCTAAGGGATTTACACAAACTTATGGAATAGACTATAAGGAGACCTTTGCACCTATTGCAAAAATGAGCACTATTCGAGTTTTATTATCAATTGCTGTAAATTGTGAATGGTATATCAAATGGATGTTAAAAATGCATTCTTACATGGCGATTTAGTAGAAGAAGTTTACATGAAGTTGCCTCCAGGACACCCATGTGAAGCCCAACCACGGATGGCATGTAAACTACAAAAGGCCTTGTATGGCCTAAAACAATCACCAAGGGCATGGTATGCCAAGCTCAGCTCAGCTCTTGTAATAAATGGTTTCAAAAGAAGTGTCAATGATTCATTATTATTTGTTAAAAAGAATGAGAGTCGAGTAACAGTTGTACTTGTATATGTTGATGATCTTATCATAACAGGGAAGTCTAAAATATTTTCTAGGTATAGAGATTGCCTACTCACGTAAAGGTTTATTTCTTAACCAACGTAAATACTGCTTGGATTTGCTAAAGGAAACTGAAAAACTTGGGGCTAAAGCAGTTCCAACTCCTGTAGATACCTCTATTAAACTAAGTTTCGAAGGTACACCTTTACAGGATATTGAGCAGTTCCAACGTCTACTAGGAAGACTAATCTATCATACTATTACTAGACCTGATATCTCTTATGTTGTAAGTTTGATTAAGTCGTTTTATGCATAAACCATGTGACAAACATCTGCAGGCAGCAAATAGAGTTCTCCAGTACTTAAAAGGGTCTCCAGGTCGTGGCATTTAGATGAGAAAAAATAGACATATCGATGTTGAAGGATACACAGATGCAGACTGGGCTGGTAGTCTGTCACCCCCAGTTTTCAGGAACAGGGATATTTTTGTCATTTTGTACTTTTGAATATTTTTGAAATTTATTTTATTATTTATGATATTGTTTTGAGGTTATTTGAGTCGGGTTCGAATTTCAGCTCATTCCGACTTGTATCGGGGACCCGGGGTAGCTTAGACTCTGATCGGAACCCAACTGGAACCGATGAACTTGTCATGACCAAATCCAGAAATTTATATTTGACTAATTCCATTTGATATTAGTGGGATTAGGAATTAGAATTAGATTTAGAACTTGAAATTAGGAGTTTTCAAGTTACCCTTTTGACCCCAACTCAAACCACTCATTTCTTTGACTTGGAGGGCATTTTGGTAAATTGCCAAATGCCCCCAACCCTCTAGGATGTGGCCGGCTATGTATGGAGCACCCCCTCTCCTTTGCTTCACTCCAAAGCAACCTCTCTCTCTCTCCATTTCATTTCTATCTACAACTTTCTCTCTGTTGTTCTTCCCCAAATTTTTAGAGAGCAACTCTATTGATTTCATCTCCAAATCCACCATTTCTTCTACCAAATATTCTTTTTTTCTCTTCTACTCCATGAAAGGAAGGAGCTAGCCAAGTTTGGGAGGATTCGGAGCTCGTTCGTGTCCTTTTGGAATCTCTACGTGTCGGTGTCGAGTCGGAAAGCTTTTTTAATTTGAATCTCTCTCCCGGAAGGTATAATCTCTCTTCTAAATCACCACAACATGCATATAGGATTATTTTTGACCCATAGGAATAACTCCCATGGTTGTGTCTCCATTTGTGTCTGTTTCGTGTCCTTTTGGAGACTTTTAGGAGTGTCCTATGTGTAGGTTTGTGTCCTAGTAGAAAATTCCTATTGGACTCTTGTTTTTAATATATATATTGTGTGATTAATTATTAGACATTTAAATTCCAGATTTTATATTGTTTAGAGAAGGTATTTTCAATGTATCATATTGTATCATATTAGTTATATATATGTATATGTATATATATGGAAATATATATGTGTTACTATATATATATATACATGTGTATATGTGTGTGTATTTGTCTGTAAGTATATGTGTGTCCATGTGAGAGTGTGTGTCCATGTGTGTGTGTGAGTGTCCAGATATGTATATATATATATATATATATATATATATGTGTGTGTGTGTGTGTGTGTGTGTGTGTGTGTGTGTGTGTGTGTGTGGTCATGTGTATATATGTGTGTGTATTTGTATGTGAGAAGGAGAATGGGAAGGAGAATGAGGAGGAGAATGGGAAGGAGAATTAGGAGGAGAATGAGGAGGAGAATGAGAAGGACAATGGGAAGGAGAATGAGGAGGAGAATGAGGAGGAGAATGGAAAGGAGAATGAGAAGGAGAAGAATAGGAGTTTGAGAATGAATCGGATATGGGTTGTAAGGGTTGGTAATGATTAGAAATAGTCGTCTAGACCTAGTATTGACCTTGGTTGACCACGGTTGACTTTTTAGACCAAAAGTCAACTATGGGTCAACACTTTACCCAATTTAGTCCCAAATTCCATTAGACTTGAACGGTTGACCAAAAGTCAACTGTTGGTCAACATTTGACCAGTTTGACCTAGGTTGACCTAGAATTGACCTAGAGTTGACCAGAGTTGACCAGTTGACCAAAAGTCAACTGTAGGCTAACTCTTGACCCCGTTTGACTTTTTTCGACTTGTTTTGACCTGCGATGACTGGTATGACCTAGAGTTGACTTAGTCTGACTTTAATTGACTTGATATAATTTAATTTGACTTAGATTGACTTGACAAGACTTAGTGTGACTCAGTGAGACCTAGTTTGACTTGGATTGACTTTCTGTGACCTTGTTTGACCTTGGTTGTCCTAGTGTGACCTAGTTTAGCTTGGTGTGACTTAGTTTGACCTAGTTTTGACTTAGACTTGCATATCATGATTAGATTAGCTTTCCTTTCATTATTAAACCATGTTTTGACTTGTAGTATCTCATCTTTAGGTCTGTGATTACTCTGAGCGTTTGTTCACCTTATCAGCTCAGGACCACAGGCGAGTACATTCACTGATAGTTTTCATTGTCTTGATATTTGCTATATCCGATTCAGTTGTAGTGTCTTACTTGATTCTCGACACGATAGTTCACGGACTAGTATTACCGGATTCCTGTCATGAGATGTCATTCCTGAATTTCTTGGGATACTGGTACTTGCTTGGTCTTGATTCTTGTACTTGTATTGACGCCGATTCCTGAAGAGGACTTGCTCTCCTCTTAGGGAATCTTGCGTCATGACGTGCTATATCCGGATCCGTATACTATTCGGGAAATGGGGAATATTATAGATAGTGTGATCAATGCCCACCTTGAGTTACTCCTTGCACCATAGCTATACCCTCAGCTCACGATGGGTATAGCCTGACCTGTGCTACTTCTCGCTCCATAGCTTACCATCCCGGCCGGGCCGAGTCCACGTACTTGTATTCGGTCGGCTGGAAGCCTGATTCTTGACCCATACCGATCACATTATGATATAATATTCAAGGCACCTTTTATATTTATTATCGTTGGAGACTAAGTTCTGTTCGGGAGAAGGGTTACAACCTCGGTCCTTGTTTGGTTTAAGGGTTGTAACTCAGCTTCCGAATAGTTCCCAAGTCGTCCTATATATGTATTATCATCCTTTTCAGTACTCACATCTTGATATATATTTCCAGTTGATTTTGTCTTGTATTTCATTACACTGTCTCTTATAGAATTTGTCAATTCATATGGAACTGCTGTTAGTGCTTGTACTTGCTCATTTTCCTGACAGGATACCGTTGACAAATTTTACAGATGATTCAGAGGCTGATTGCCCGACCTATTATGGGGACGGGTTAGATAGAGTAGACTTGGACCGTAGCTTGTTAGTAGAGCCACTAGACTTTGCTCACCCTGAGTAGTGTAGTTTAGTTAGGTTTGCCTGGCCTGCGAGCCAGCTAGTACTTTTCAGACTGTAGTATTATATTATATTCTGTGATGTTATGTTTAGTCTTAGACTTGTGTGGATCTCGAACTTATTTCCTGCTTCATCTATCATATTTTCTTTCCATGCTATCTACCTTAGTTTTACATTTGTGATTGAGACTGTATTGCTATGTCACCTCCATTCGGAGTGTATATACTGTACAGATACCTTTATCTGTTTAGTTGTAGTATTTCTAGATGACCTAGACAGCGTTCTACCGTCGATGCTGTGGCATAGGCTGGACGTACCCACTTCTCGTACCCCTAATCAGGGTACGGGTCGTGACATATTTTTGTGGCGGCCCATGCAGGTCAGTGTCGCAATTAGTGTGATCTCGTAATGGTGCTCGACTTAGAGTGCTAATTACGAGCCTTCGACTAGGACATAGTATCTAGGATATGATAGGAGTTACTCAATCATATTTTAGGAAAATTCTGATCTTTTGATTACCATGACAACTCTTCTTACATTTGAATTCAATTGTCCTCCTTTGATAATATCTTTTCTTGTGCCATATTGATCTCTTGGGTTCAATTCGTCCTTAGGATGACAGTGACTCGTTCTCAGGCAGGGTCTAGTGCAGTTCCAGAAAGGTCAGATCCGGGAGGTCTTCCACCTCCAGTAGAGGGAGCTGCAGTTCAGGGAGCTTCCACCTCAATTTCTGCACTTCAGGTGGGAGCAGCAGCGACGGTTTCAAGAGGTCTTCCACCTCTAGCAGCGGGACCGTCCATGGTCGTTCTTGATATTCTTCCACCGCCGCCTCCGCTACCGACAGATACTCAGGGGATGATGGCCCTTCTGCAGCAGAAATTGTATACTCAGAGCGCGCAGGCAGATCTGTTGCGACGAAGCATGGAGAACTCCCATCAGCTGACGATGGCAGCACTTGAGAGGGTTGTACCGAGTACAGTTCAGGATACCCCAGTTCAGCACCAGGAACCAGGCCAGAGGCAGGCTACTCGGTGCGCTTTCTGCAGGAGGCCAGGGCACACTAGAGAGGCTTGTAGGAAGAGGTTGGGCGTCTGCCTATACTGTGGGACGCCCGATCACCAGCTGAAGGATTGCCACGCTAGTGGAATCCGAAGAGACCAGGACAGAGTACATCAGGCACCAGCACGTGACGACTAGTAGCAGGGTCAGGGCCAGAGGCAGGCCGTCCAGTGTGCTTTCTGCAAGAAGATGGGGCACACCCGGAAGGTTTGTAGGATGAAGCAGGGAGTTTGTTTATTCTGTGGAGATCCAGACCCCCAGGTGAAGAACTGTGCTGCTCGTGCAGCCAGACAGATAGGCCAGGAAGGAGTGCAGCAGGCTAGAGGAGGCCAGCAGGGGCGAGCTTTCGCCATGACAGTTGAGCCCACTCAGGCAGTAGCAGAGCAGATAGCAGGTTCCAATCTTTCGATCTCATTTCCGTATTTGCTTTCTTATAAACTGTCTTGAACTTCGATTCTATCTGTACCTTGATCGTTGGATGAAATTTTGTTCTTGTGATGTGATATTTTTCTGAGATAAGTCGTATGGGCTAGGTCGCCTCGATTATGAGATTTTAGAATCCTCTAGGGTCATGTTAGCAGGCAGAGTGAGGACATATAGTCGGATTACGGATATATTTCTCGGGTGTAGGAATTTAAGATTTTTGCTGCCAAGCTAGCGGCAATGCAAAAATTTTAAATACCATAATTCTAGAGGTATGTACCTTAGTCAAGGACTCTATGATTATCGTAGCCTTGCTCACTAGCATGACGGAGATTCTGAGTATCATGATTCTGGACAGACGCATATGATTGTCGAACTGCATGATTTTTCTGTGTTTACTTTATTTTAATTTTTGAGGATGAAATTTTAAGGTGGATAGACTTGTAGCACCAGATTTCTAATTGAGAGTGATTTTAAATTTTATAGTTTTAGTCATTTAATTATTGTCATTTAAATTCATGCTTTGATTTTGAAGATTTTAATCATTTTAAATTTTTAAGCCATGATTGTGATTTTAATGTCTTGCTAGTGAAACCTTAGAGACTGTTTGACCTAGAGCCTAACCATGTGATTAGGATATTTTCAGTATCATTTCTGGCCCAAGGGTATTTTGATCATTGGACCTCTTTGATTTATTTTGATATTTTGCATTGGTGATTGTTGATTTGGCTTTTGATAGGTGAGTTTTGTGATGGTTTCGTGTCCGTGTCGGACACGTAACAGTTTTTATTTGCAAGTGTTGTTGTGTCTTAAGAGATTTTTATTTTGCTGAATTTTTTTTTCTTTGGAAGTATTCGAGAGGGATTGTTTTCTGCGTGTGTTTTTCTGTGATTGCTTGTTTTAATTTCGAGGAAGAAATTTTTTAAGGTGGATAGTTTTGTCACCCCCAGTTTTCAGGAACAGGGGTATTTTTGTCATTTTGTACTTTTGAATATTTTTGAAATTTATTTTATTATTTATGATATTGTTTTGGGGTTATTTGAGTCGGGTTCGAATTTCAGCTCATTCCGACTTGTATCGGGGACCCGGGGTAGCTTAGACTCTGACCGGGACCCAACTGGAACCGACCAACTTGTCATGACCAAATTCAGATATTTATATTTAACTAATTCCATTTGATTTTAGTGGGATTAGGGATTAGAATTAGATTTAGAACTTGAAATTAGGAGTTTTCAAGTTACCCTTTTGACCCCAACTCAAACCACTCATTTCTTTGACTTGGAGGGCATTTTGGTAAATTACCAAATGTCCCCAACCCTCTAGGATGTGGCCGGCTATGTATGGAGCACCCCCTCTCCTTTGCTTCACTCCAAAGCAACCTCTCTCTCTCCATTTCATTTCTATCTACAACTTTTCTCTGTTGTTCTTCCCCAAATTTCTAGAGAGCAACTCTATTGATTTCATCTCCAAATCCACCATTTCTTCCACCAAATATTCTTCTTTTCTCTTCTACTCCATGAAAGGAAGGATCTAGCCAAGTTTGGGAGGATTCGGAGCTCGTTCGTGTCCTTTTGGAATCTCTACGTGTCGGTGTCTCGGAAAGCTTTTTTTCATTTGAATCTCTCTCCCGGAAGGTATAATCTCTCTTCTAAATTACCCCAACATGCATATAGGATTATTTTTGACCCATAGGAATAACCCCATGGTTGTGTCTACATTTGTGTCCGTTTTGTGTCCTTTTGGAGACTTTTAGGAGTGTCCTTTTGGAGACTTTTAGGAGTGTCCTATGTGTAGGTTTGTGTCCTAGTAGAAAATTTCTTTTGGACTCTTGTTTTTAATATATATATTGTGTGATTAATTATTAGACATTTAAATTCCAGATTTTATATTGTTTAGAGAAGGTATTTCAATGTATCATATTGTATCATATTAGTTATATATATGTATATGTATATATGGATATATATATATATGTGTTACTATATATATATATATATATATATATATATATATATATATTATATATATATATATATATATATATATACATGTGTTTATGTGTGTGTATTTGTCTGTAAGTATGTGTGTGTCCATGTGAGAGTGTGTGTCCATGTGTGTGTGTGAGTGTCCAGATATGTATAGATATATATATGTGTGTGTGGTCATGTGTATATATGTGTGTATTTGTATGTGAGAAGGAGAATGAGGAGGAGAATGGGAAGGAGAATGAGGAGGAGAATGAGAAGGGGAATGAGGAGGAGAATGGGAAGGAGAATGAGGAGGAGAATGAGAAGGACAAAGGGAAGGAGAATGAGGAGGAGAATGAGGAGGAGAATGGGAAGGAGAATGAGAAGGAGAAGAATAGGAGTTTGAGAATGAATCGGATATGGGTTGTAAGGGTTGGTAATGATTAGAAATAGTCGTCTAGACCTAGTATTGACATTGGTTGACCACGGTTGACTTTTAGACCAAAAGTCAACTATGGGTCAACACTTTACCCAATTTAGTCCCAAATTCCATTAGACTTGAACGGTTGACCAAAAGTCAACTGTTGGTCAACTTTGACCAGTTTGACTAGGTTGACCTAGAGTTGACCAGATTGACCAGTTGACCAAAAGTCAACTGTAGGCTAATTCTTGACCCCGTTTGACTTTCTTCGACTTGTTTTGACCTGCGATGACTGGTATGACCTAGAGTTGACTTAGTCTGACTTAGATTGACTTGATATAACTTGATTTGACCTAGATTGACTTGACAAGACTTAGTGTGACTCAGTGAGACCTAGTTTGACTTGGATTGACTTCCTGTGACCTTGTTTGACCTTGGTTGTCCTAGTGTGACCTAGTTTAGCTTGGTGTGACTTAGTTTGACCTAGTTTTGACTTAGACTTGCATATCATGATTAGATTAGCTTCCTTTCATTATTAAACCATGTTTGACTTGTAGTATCTCATCTTTAGGTCTGTGATTACTCTGAGCGTCTGTTCACCTTATCAGCTCAGGACCACAGGCGAGTACATTTACTGATAGTTTTCATTGTCTTGATATTTGCTATATCCGATTCAGTTGTAGTGTCTTACTTGATTCTCGACACGATAGTTCACGGACTAGTATTACCGGATTCCTGTCATGAGATGTCATTCCTGAATTTCTTGGGATACTGGTACTTGCTTGGTCTTGATTCTTGTACTTGTATTGATGCCGATTCCTGAAGAGGACTTGCTCCCCTCTTAGGGAATCCCGCGTCATGACGTGCTATGTCCGAATCCGTATACTATTCAGGGAATAGGGAATATTATAGATAGTGTGATCAATGCCCACCTTGAGTTACTCCTTGCACCATAGCTATACCCTCACCTCACGATGGGTATAGCCTGACATGTGCTACTTCTCGCTCCATAGCTTACCATCCCGGCCAGACCGAGTCCACGTACTTGTATCTGGTCGGCTGGAAGCCTGATTCTTGACCCATACCGATCACATTATGCTATAATATTCGATGCACCTTTTATATTTATTATCGTTGGAGACTAAGTTCTGTTCGGGAGAAGGGTTACAACCCTGGTCCTTATTTGGTTTAAGGGTTGTAACTCAGCTTCCGAATAGTTCCCAAGTCGTCCTATATATATGTATTAGTCCTTTTCAGTACTCACATCTTGATTATATTTTCAGTTGATTTTGTCTTGTATTTCATTACACTGTCTCTATAGAATTTGTCAATTCATATGGAACTGCTGTTAGTGCTTGTACTTGCTCATTTTTCTGACAGGATACCGTTGACAAATTTTACAGATGATTCAGAGGCTGATTGTCCGACCTATTATGGGGACGGGTTAGATAGAGTAGACTTGGACCGTGGCTTGTTAGTAGAGCCACTAGACTTTGCTCACCTGAGTAGTGTAGTTTAGTTAGGTTTGCCTGGCCTGCGAGCCATCTAGTATTTCAGACTGTAGTATTATATTATATTCTGTGATGTTATGTTTAGTCTTGGACTTGTGTGGATCTCGAACTTATTTCCTGCTTCATCTATCATATTTCCTTTCCATGCTATCTACCTTAGTTTTACATTTGTGATTGAGACTGTATTGCTATGTCACCTCCATTCGGAGTGTATATACTGTACAGGTACCTTTATCTGTTTAGTTGTAGTATTTCTAGATGACCTAGACAGCGTTCTACCGCCGATGCTGCGGCGTAGGCTGGACGTACCCACTTCTCGTACCCCTAATCAGGGTGCGGGTCGTGACATAGTCAGACGGATAGACGCTCTACCACCGAATTTTGTACATTCGTTGGTGGAAATCTTGTAACGTGGAAAAGTAAAAAAACAATCGATAGTTGCACGCTCCAGTACAGAAGCTGGGTACCGGTCGATGGCCTCCACATCAAGTGAATTGGTTTGGCTTCATGCACTATTATGTGATTTGGGATTTAAACCCTCTTTACCATGAAGATGTATTGTGATAACCAATCGGCCATTCACATTGCATCTAATCATGTGTTCCATGAGAGGACCAAACATATAGAGGTTGATCGTCACTTTGTTCGTGAGGAGGTGGAAGAGAATACTATATGCACATCCTACAAGAAGCAAAGATCAGTTAGCCGACATCTTTACCAAGGGTTTGACAACATATCGGCTTCAAGATATTTTGACCAAGTTGGGATCAATTGACATTTTTGCACCAACTTGAGGGGGAGTGTTGGAGAAGAGGATATAGTGTATCTTGTTGCTAGTACTTTGTTACAACCTCCACCTTGTTACAATTAATTTGTTGTAACCTACATCGTGTTGTTACCTACTTGGTTACAACTAACCAATAGTTTAGGAGCCAAACTTGCCTATAAAAATAGGCTTTCTCTCATTGTATTGAATGTGTGACAAAACTAATGAAAAGCTTTTCTCTTCTCCCGTGGATGTAGGCATTGCCAAACCACGTAAGTTCTGTGTTCTATTTTTGTTCTCTCTTTTTAATACTTGTTTCTTTAAAGGTGGTTTTCATGCTCATGCTCCATGGCTACTTTACTCTCTGATTGATGATAATTTCATCAATATGCTAATTATAACTTTACAGTCATGACTGAAGAAATGTTAGCGCTGAATCAGAAAAAAAAAAAAAAAAAAAAAAAAAAAAAAAAAAAAAACTTCAGTTCTTCTGAAGTACTGTTATACGAACTCAATGTAGCTAGCTTGCTGTCCAGCACTTTGTATGGTTCTATGTTCAACCAAAACTTAAGAGATAGAGAGAAGACCTGCAATGGACAAGTATTTTACTAATTAGATGGTTATATTTTGTAGGGCTACTTAGCGTTTAGATCCTGACTTTTATATTATCTTAGGCCTTGTTTGGTTCGCGGAATTTTCGGGTTAAAAAATGAAAGTGATTACTTTCCTATGTTTGGGTGCCAAAGGAATTGAGGAAGAAAGGAAAGTGATTCCCAATGGAAGGAAAATTAGAAAAAAAAAAAAGTGATTACATCCATCCATCCAAGCAAGGAATCATTTTCCCACATTAAGGCCTCGTTTGGTTTGCGGAATGGAAGGGAAAGGAAATCAATTCCTTGACATTTCTTTTCCTTTGGAAAATTAAGATTCCCATTGATTTTCCTTTCCGATGTTTGAGAATGCCAAGGAATTTGGAAATGAAAGTGAATACTTCATTGTGGAAAAGTGATTCCTTGCTTGGATGGATGGAATCAATTTTCTCCCTTTTCTTTCTATTGGGAATCACTTTCCTTTCCTCCTCAATTCCTTTGGCACCCAAACATAGAAAAATAATCACTTTCCTTTCCCACCCTGAAGATTCCGCGAACCAAACGAGGCCTAAAGTAATCACTTTCCTTTCCAAATTCCTTGACATTTTTAAACATCGGAAAGGAAAATCAGTGGGAAATAAAATTTCCCAAATGACAAGGAATTGATTTCCTTTCCCTACCATTCCAAGAACCAAACGAGGCCTTGGAGTATAAGTCCTGATACGCCACTTGAAAAAAAAAAAATTGGGATCTGAATTTTTATTTTTTATTATATTTTTTCATTATACCTTCATTTCCAGCTAGCCTGTGTTGGTTGTTGCCCATGTTTAGGATATAATTGGAAAAAGAAAATCAATAATAAAAATTTACGGTCCAAATTTTTTAATTGGACGTGATAGGACTTAAATTCTAAAATGATATAAATTCTGGAATCTAAACGCTAATTAGCCCCCATTTTGTATTTTGTGCGTATATGCAAGTTCCATTTTGCCACCTTGTAGATGGTAATTTTTGTTCTGATCAAAGCTGTCATGTTCATAATTTGTTGGGGAATTTTGATCTCATTGCTCACTTGAATGAAACAAGATGTCAAGATGTTGGGGAATTTGGGTGTCATTAATCTCAATATTGCTTAATGAATTAGAAAGATGTTGATTTCACCAAATTAATGAGACCAAAATTGATATAGCTGCTGTCAAAGATTTCAAACATTACTTGAGAGAGGTGGAGGTTTGTTTCTAAATAAATTTAGAGAAAATTTCAGTGGCACCCCACTTTTTTTACGATTATTTAAGGTGCATCCCACAAGTTTACATGAATGTATGACACCCCCCACTTTGGACGGTTTTCGTCTAAAACGAACTGTCAACCCCGTTGACCAATTTTTTTGACGAAAATACCCCCCCATCTGTTCTCTTCTTCCCCGCGTCAACTATTTGTCTCCCCCCCTCCGCCGTGCTCGGTCCCCCTCCCCGGCGTCGCCGCACTCCCCCCTCCCCGACCTCGCCGCACCCCCCACCCCCCCCGGCCATCACCACCGCCACCATCACCAACATCATCACCATCATCATCATCACCACCACCATCCACCATCATCGATGTAGGCGGAGAGAGGGCCGAGGCGGTCGTTGGCGATCATGCGGTCGAGGATGGCAGAGAGCTTGGCGACCACGGGGACGGGGAGAGGGGAAGGGGCGATGGCAAGGTGGTATTGGAGGAGGACATGAGGAGGGGGACGGTGTGCTCTTCGAGGAGGCGTCGGAACTCGGAGAGGAGCTTCCAGAGTGCGACCTCGAGGAGGCCTCCGTCGAGAGGGGAGGTGGTGGACTTGAGGGAGAGGAGGGAGTGGTTGAGGGAGGAGAGGAAGCGGGAGTCGGCGAGGGAGTGGTCGTGGAGGTAGTCGACGATGTCGTCGAGCCACTGGACGGCGAGGGCGCAGTTGTCGGAAAGGAAGCGGAGGGCCTCCTGGAGACGCTTGAGGAAGGAGAGGTAGGCGGGGAGGTCGTTGCGGGGGTCGGAGAGGAGGGAGGGCTCGAGGCCGTGGACGGTGGTGGTGATGATGATGTGGGGGCCGACCGAGGCAAGGGCGTCGCGGTGGGCGCGGATGGGGCGGACGGAGGCCTCCAGGGAGGGGAGGCGGGTGCGGATGTCGGCTAGGCGCGGGGTGGAGCGGCTGAGGGCGGCGAAGATGGGGGGAGCGGTCGAGGAGGGGGTGCGGCGAGGTCGGGGAGGGGGGAGTACGGCGACGCCGTGGAGGGGAGCCGAGCACGGCGGGGGGGGGGGGGGGGCAGCCACGTGTGACGGGGAGGGGGGACACAAATGGAGACAAGGGCATTTTCATCAAAAAAAATTTGACCGTTCGTTTTAGACAGAAACCGTCCAAAGTGGGGGGTGTCATACATTCATGTAAACTTGTGGGGTGCATCTTAAATAAGCGTAAAAAAAGTGGGGTGCCACTCAAATTTTCTCTTAAATTTATTAAATAGTCTCTGCTCTCATCTTCTCCGCGGAGGTATCCGTTCCTGGTTAACTGGTGTGTACGTCGTATCGCGCGGATCTAATATGCCTTGGTTTTAATATTGATCGCTCGTCTTGTCTCACTACTAGGTCAAGAGCACAACACAAATGGTGTTCATTTATTATTATTATTATTATTGGCCCGAAGGTGAAGGTCCAACACTATGAGGCATTGAGAAAAATGAACCCTTGGCGACAGTACGTGGATAATATGCCTCCAACTCCTGAGACTCCCAAAATAAGTCATATTAGCGATGAAATTAACGACTCCCGAACAAACCGTTGCTAATATTTTGGAAATTAGCGACAAATATATAACACGTCGCAATATGTCACTGTTAACGACAGTCAGCGACGTATTGTGACTATATTTTATAATGGAAAAAAAATGTCGTATTTTCTTATCAGCGACGTTTAGAGACTCGCTTATCTTATGCGTCGCAGTATATTTAAACATAACGACGTTTTATTGACGTCGCTAAATTACTTCAAATAACAACAAAACGATGGCGATCTGCCAGCTGACTAAGAAAAATGAAAAATAGTTGTGTTATGCAGCACGAGCACTCTCTTTTAATCGATTTCTAGTAATACAATTACCTTTTTCCAAAAACAATTCGTTCGACAAACGATAGAATCTGGTACCCGATCCGCTCGTCGATACCAAAATTTGGACTAGAACCATGAAGGACTTTCCTAGGAAGCCTTCTGAGTACTAATAGTCGAGCATGCTCCAAATATTCATGACCATCGGTGTCTCGTCTCGTCGTGGACAACAATGTTGATCTTTATGTCATGATAACGAACCCTTGGCCACCGTACGTGGATAATATGCCTCCCACTTCTGAGACTACCAAATAAGTCATATTAGTGATGAAATTAACGACACCCAAACAAAGCATTGCTAATATTTTGAAAATTAGCGACAAATATATAACACGTCGTAATATGTCACTGTTAACGACAGTCAGCGACGTATTGTGTCACTTCCCGTTCCCAGAATACGTATTTAATAGTTACCATGTATTATTCTGTATTTAAATTTCTGTAAATTTATGTTAGTTAATTAGTCTGCTCTTTAAATTTTCATGTTAATTTATTTCCTGCAATTTTATTTCTGCACTTTATTTCCTGCTTTTATTACTGCATTTATTTTCTGCTTTTACCTCTTTGCTTTGCTTGCGGGGTGGCCTTGGATGAACCCATTGGACCCGGCCCATACTTCCACCTACCACCACCCTTTCATTTAAAGCCCAAAACCATTTCTCTCTCTTCATTACTTCTTTCCATTTCACTTTCTTCCTCATAATCTCCCACCAACCTAGAAGAGATAGGCAAGTGCCAACTTGCTTCTTGATGGATCTCCATTTTTATTGTTCCATCATCTTCCTCATTTGATTCTAAGTCTCTTTAGTACTTAGCATTTTCAATTTCCATGGCTTACTTGTTGTAGATCTAAGTTTGATACATTTTCGGATTTCTTAGATTTTGATCTAGTAAACCTTGTTATCTTCAAGTTTCGATGGTTCCATGTTGTAGAGAATTTCGTTCTATCCAATTTTGACCTATGGAAGTCCATATTTGGGCTTGGGATGAAGAATTTATGAAGCTTGGAAGCAATGGCTTCCATGGTTCTCATGGTTCTGTTCTCAGAAAATTCGGAGAAGAAGAACAGTCCCAGTCGCATCAAATCTTCATTCCTCAAGCGCATGGAAATCTTTATTCCCAGCCGCATCAAATCTTCATTCCTCAAGCGCATGGAAATCTTTATTCCCAGCCACATCAAATCTTCATTCCTCAAGCGCATGGAAATCTTTATTCCCAGCCGCATCAAATCTTCATTCCTCAAGCGCATGAAAATCTTATTCTCAGCCGCATCAAATCTTCATTCCTCAAGCGCATGTCAAATCTATTTATTTCCCAATCACTTTCCACAGCCAAGGCGCATGAATCTATTTATTTCTCAATCACTTCCCACAGCCAAGGCGCATGAATCTATTTATTTCCCAATCACTTTCCACAGCCAAGGCGCATGAATCTATTTATTTTCCAATCACTTCCCACAGCCAAGGCGCATGAATTTATTTATTTCCCAATCACTTCCCACAGCCAAGGCGCATGAATCTATTTATTTCCCATCACTTCCCACAGCCAAGGCGCATGAATTTATTTATTTCCCAATCACTTCCCACAGCCAAGGCGCATGAATCTATTTATTTCCCAATCACTTCCCACAGCCAAGGCGCATGAATTTATTTATTTCCCAATCACTTCCCACAGCCAAGGCGCATGAGTTATTTATTTTTCAATCCTTTCCCTCAGGCGCATGAGTTTATTTATTTCTCAACCCTTTCCCTCAGGCGCATGAGTTTATTTATTTTCCACAGATTCCCTCAGGCGCATGAGTTTATTTATTTCCCACAGCTTCCCTGGGTTTATTTATTTCTCACAGCCACCTTCCTCAGGCGCATGAATTTATTTATTTCCCAATCACTTCCCACGGCGCATGAGTTTATTTATTTTCCAATCATTTCTCTCAGACGCATGATATTATTTATTTCCCAACCTTTCCCACATCAGCGCATGAGATTTATTTCCCACAGCATTCCTCAGGCGCATGAGTTTATTTATTTCCCAATCATTTTTCACAGCGCATGAGATTATTTATTTTCCAATCATTATTTATTTCTCCATTTTATTTCCCAAATTGGCATTAATTAACATTGATTGTTATCTTGATTAATATTGATCATGCGTTCCTAGATGGAACTAAGAGACTGGCTAGTCGTCTTATTGAATTAAATGGAATAAGATACGTTCATATTTGCAATCGATTGGCCAATCCCAAATATTGACATATAGATACATGCATGCTACAATTTATTTATTTATTTTTATGAAAGCAGCATGTGTACTTTATGGTCAAGGCATGATTATTTCGTGGTTAGTTTTAATTGTTGTATTACGCTATGTAAGACCTACAACCTAACCGCACGGGTATGTAGAGCTGGGCATATCGTACTTTGTACGGAAGTACTCATTCTGAATGACCATGACCCACGGCATGGGATTTCACTTAACGTAGAGGCTACTAAGTTAAATAAAATAATGATTGCATGGAGAGAATGGATTTTCGAGTTCTTACATGGCAGCCCTCTTTGGGACTATTAGTGCCCAACAGGCCGGCTGGTTCCCACAGATACTGCAAATCTGCCACACGGACAGGGAGCGGTATCTGCTTATATTATTGTATATTGTATATTGATGACGGGCGTCCCGCTGGGACTCGTCTAATTCATGATTGACGCAATTGATTGATTGGATAGACTAGCCTTGCTTGTCCATAGTAAGAACTGAGAAATCCTTATTGCATAATTCCAGGATAACTTGGGACTCACAGTAGTAAGCCGTAGGAGTTGGATGGCCGTTTAAGTTGATTTGTTTGTGTACTGTACTACTCTGTTAACTAACTGAGATGATCAGAGCATCATGACATGACGGGCCAACTTCTGTCCTTGTTTGGTTGGGAGGTTGGTTCGAAGTGTCGTGATGTCACGTGAATCCCAGTAGCGAGCAGAGATCTATTATTATATTCTCTATTTACTGGTTTAATGCCTCATATCGTGCTTCCTTGCGGTACTTGCTATTAGAGGTCTAACCTCTCTGGTTTTGCATGGCCAGATTTAGAGCCGGTTCCCGATGACTCAGCTTACTTCCACCTCCAAGATGGTCAACACTAGAGGGATGATCGCAGGAGGACTCGAATGGGTTTCTTACTTCCCCGCTCATTTTGTTACTTACTTTATATTTTGCCGTTTGGCACCGACATGTTAGTCGGATTGTCTTGTACTTACTTTTACATAATTGTAATTAAGTCAGACTGCAGCTGATAACAATTGTGTATATGTTGCTATATCATCTGGCTATGTTTTGTAAAGCCAGATCTCAAGAACATTTTGACTAAGCGTTTGGGACGCCTTATTGCTTTATCTTAAATGTTCTCTATTATTGCTTCTTGTTTGAATGATTGAGACAATAGATGTGAAGTGACCATAGCGAGACTTTCATATAGTATGCACTTCCTTGTCTTTTAGACAGCATTGATCGTATTATACGGTATTCATCTACCCGTAATACGTAGCTGGCTGAGTCATTCCCCCGCTCTCCAGTATTCTGGTTTTGGGGCGTGACAAGATTTTAGTGGTGGCCCATGCAGGTCTGATTTCAGACTTGTGGGGTGTTTTAATTTATAGGATGTCTCAATCACACATGTTTCCCCCTTGATCTCCTGATTCGTATTCTCGATTCTAGCTTGACATTCCGGTATCCTTTGACTTCATTGATCTTCCCTGTCCGACCGTTTGATTATTCTCTTGTCCCTTTTCTTAGGGGCATCTCGTCCGCATCTGTCAGGATTGGACAACAACAACAAGGGCAACATGGGCAACCTGACCAGGTTGGTCAGCAACAAGAGCCAGTACAACCTCAAGAGGCTATTCAAGAAGAGGTGATAGTGGGACCAGCAGTTGGACCGCAGTATCCGGAGGTTCCAACACCACCAATAGTTCCACCTACCCCAGTGGAAGTGGACACACCCTTCTGGAGATCATGAGAGGGATGATGGCTACTCAGCAACATCAGATGTTAGCCCAGCAGCGCATGCACGCTCAGTTACAAGAGCAGAATGTACTACTTAACCAAGGATTGCAGACAGCTTTGGAAAGAGGGGCAAGGCCAGATTCAGGAGCATCAGCCAGGTTTTGCAAGTACAACCCCCGTCGTTTCGAGGGCACGGAGGATGCCATCTCAGCAGATGCATGGCTTAAGGATATTGAGGCTATTCTGACAGCAGCTAAGGTGCCAGCAGAAGAACGTGTGGATCTAGTGAAGCTGTTACTTCAAGATCTCGCACGTGATTGGTGGGAATCAGAGGAGGTAGGCATCAGACGTCCTGTGGCTTGGGACGATTTTACAGCAAGATTCAAGACGAAGTACTATGGAGTTGTGCGCAATTTGAGCTACAACAGAAGTTTATCAATCTTAGACAGGCTGGCAAGACTGTAGATGCTTATGCAGCAGAGTTCTGCAGATTGAGTAGGTTCGCCCCAGAGATGGTAGCAACAGAGAGCCAGAGGGCTATGAGGTTCCAGCAAGGGTTTCATCTTGAGCTCTTGCAATTGATAGAGGGGCACAATTACCAGACTTTTGATGAAGTATTGACGGCAACTCGAAGGCATGAGATAACCATTCAGAGGCTTGCGGCAAGGACTGGAGGTCAGAAGAGATCCCACAGTCAGATTGAAGGAGGAGGGGGAGCAGCTCCCGAACAACAGCACCGTCCCTTGGCATCCGCATTCATGATGTGGCAATGCGAGGGCCAGCACCACCACCAAGGCAGCAGCAACAGCATCAGAGGAAGAACCAGCAACCCCCAGCGGGCTGCACTTATTGTGGGAAGATAGGGCACACTAGAGATGTGTGTCGGACATTGAACGGGCAGTGTTTGATATGTGGAAACCCAGATCATCGGGTTACCACATGTCCCATGAATTCGAGGTCAGGAGGACCAGTACAACAGTTTCCTGCTCTGCCAGCACCAGGGGCAGGACAGTATCGAGGACCAGCGGTAGCAGTGAGACCGTTGGCCCAGCGTCCGTTCATGACGCAGGCTCAGATGTTTCGGCAGCAGGGACCGCCGATGCAACAACACCAGCATAGACCACCCCAGCATCACCAAGGCAGGGGCCAGCGGCAGCACCAGGCTAGGCCGCAGCATGGGAACCAGCAAGGAGGTCGAGGGCAGGCATTCACTCTGTCCTTGGAAGAGGCATTGGCATCGGGAGATGTTGTGGCAGGTAACATTCTCGTCGCCTCTTATCCCGCAGTAGCATTGTTTGATTCGGGAGCATCACACTCATTTATATCTGCACAATTTGCAACACGGCTAGGTATGGAGTTCGAGACATTGCCAGGGAGGTTGAATATACTCACTGGTAATGGGCTCGTAGGAGTTAGTAGAGTTATTCTAGCGTGTAGCGTTGTAGTTTGCGGGCATTCCTTACCCGCCCGGTTGATAGAATTTCCTGTTGGAAATTTCGACGTTATCTTAGGCATGGACTGGCTGAAAGACAGTCATGCGACAATAGATTGTCGTAGAGGGAGTGTATCTTTTGATATTCCAGGCATGAAGCGGTTCACCTTAGTCAGATCAGTAGCAACTCAACAAGAGCAGGGAGTAGTGACGGCAATGGAAGAAGTTCAAGTTCCGAAGGTAGTTGAAGAATTTTGGACGTATTTCCGAAGAACTTCCAGGTCTACCACCAGTTAGAGATATTGAGTTCAGTATAGAATTGGCACCTGGAACTAAACCGATATCAGATCGGGTTTACAGAATGGCGGATTCAGAGCAGGCCAAGGTATATCAGCACATAGAGGAACTGAAGGAGAAGAAGTTCATCCAAGCTAGCGTGTCATGGGCAGCACCAGTGGTACTTGTGGGGAAGAAGGATGGATCATCCAGATTGTGCATTGATTACAGGAAGCTTAACGCAGCAACAGTGAAGAACAAGTACCCACTACCCAGGATCGACGACTTATTTGATCAGTTGAGCAGGGCCAGAGTTTTCTCCAAGATAGATCTTCGTTCAGGGTATCATCAAGTGAGGGTTCGGAAGGAAGACATTCCCAAGACAGCATTCAGGTCGAAGTATGGGCATTATGAATTCTTAGTAATGCCGTTTGGTTTGACCAATGCTCCAGCAATATTTATGGATTTGATGAACCGCATCTTTATGCCGTACCTGGATCAATTTGTCGTTGTGTTTCTCGACGACATTCTTGTATATTCAACTAGTGAAGAGGAGCATGAAGACCACCTCAGGAAAGTGTTACAGGTTCTGAGAGAGAACCAGTTGTATGCCAAGCTCAGCAAATGTGAGTTTTGGTCGGATCACATTTCATTTTGGGTCATATCATATCAGGAGCTGGAGTAGCAGTGGATCCCAAGAAGGTAGAAGCAGTAGAAAGTTGGCCAGTACCCAAGACCGTAGCAGATGTGCGGAGTTTCTTGGGATTGGCAGGATATTACAGAAGGTTTGTATCAGACTTTGCGAGACTTTCAGCACCCATGACCCGATTGACACGGAAAGATGTACCATTCGACTGGTCGGCAGAATCCAGACATCATTTGAGAATTTGAAGCAGAAGTTGATATCAGCACCTATTCTTACATTACCAGTTGGACCCGGAGGTTTTACGTTTATTGTGATGCGTCAGGTAAAGGACTTGGATGTGTCCTCATGCAACATGGGAAGGTGATAGCGTATGCATCTAGGCAGCTTCGAGACCACGAGAAGAATTACCCAACTCATGATTTGGAGTTGGCGGCAGTATATTCGCTTTGAAGCTATGGAGGCATTACTTATATGGTGACCGAGTGGAGATGTACACGGACCACAAAAGTCTGAAGTACATCTTACTCAGAAGGAACTGAACATGAGGCAGAGAAGATGGTTGGAGTTGATCAAGGATTACGACGTGGAGCTTCAGTATCATCCAGGCAAGGCTAATGTGGTAGCAGACGCTCTTAGCAGGAGAGGCGGCGCATTTATGTTGACAACACAGAAGCACATTTTAGAAGACCTTCAGGAGATGGGCATCGAGGTTATACTTCTAGTGATGTAGGAGTTCTGGCGAGTCTACAAGTTCAATCCAACTTGGTAGATAGGATCAAGGCAGCTCAGACACAAGACCCAAGGATTCAGAAGCTTAGGAAGAATGTGAGTCAGGACTCAGGAAGGAGATGCAGATTCATGAGGATGGTACACTTAGGTTTGGGTCACGTCTATGTGTGCCTAGTGGAGATATCAGACATGAGGTTATGACTGAAGCTCACAGTTCCCAGTATTCTGTACACCCTGGAGGGACCAAGATGTACCAAGATATCAAGCAGCACTTCTGGTGGAATGGGATGAAGAGGGAGATAGCTAGATTTGTTTCCCGTTGCTTGGTATGTCAGCAAGTGAAGGCAGAGCAGCAGAGGCCAGCTGGATTATTGCAACCGCTTCCTATCCCGGAATGGAAGTGGGAGCATATCACAATGGACTTTGTGACCGGTTTACCGAGATCACCAAGTGGTAAAAATGCTATTTGGTGATAGTAGATCGGCTTACAAAGGTGGCGCACTTTCTTCTTTCAGAGTAGGTCAATCTACGGAGAAGTTGGCAGAATTGTATATGCAGCAGATAGTCAGACAGCATGGGGTCCCAGTCAGTATTGTGTCAGACAGAGATACCCGTTTTATATCACATTTTTGGAAGAGCTTACATATAGCCTGGTACCAAGTTAAGGTTTAGCACGGCTTACCATCCCAGACAGACGGGCAATCAGAAAGAACAATTCAGACTTTGGAAGACATGTTGCGAGCTTGCACTCTGGATTTTGGAGGATCTTGGGAGAGCCACCTGCACTTAGTCGAGTTCTCGTACAATAACAGTTATCAAGCAAGTATCCAGATGGCGCCATTTGAAGCACTATATGGTAAGAAGTGTAGGTCGCCACTAGCGTGGGACGATAGGAGAGAGAAAGATGTTAGGCCCGGAGATGATTGTTCAGACAGTGGAAGTGATTAAAGGAATTAGAGAGCGACTTCGAGTTGCGCAGGATCGGCATCGTCATTGGGCAGACCAGCATCGTAGGCCGCTAGAATTTTCTGTTGGGGACCACGTATTCTTGCGGATCTCACCTACCCGTGGGGTCATTAGATTTGGCATTCGCGGAAAGTTGAGTCCCCGATACGTGGGCCCGTTTGATCCTTGAGAGGGTAGGCGATGTTGCATATCGTTTATCCCTTCCACCTTCGTTACGAGAGGTGCATGACGTATTTCATGTATCTCAGTTGCGAAGGTATGTATCGGACCCAAGCCATGTCCTTGATCATTCTGAGCTGGTTGTTGGTACCAACCTGTCTTACGAGGAACAGCCTGTGTCTATTTTGGACCGAAGAGAGAAGATACTCAAGAACCGAACAATTAACCTTGTCCGGGTCGCTTGGGGTCATCACTCTTTAGGGAGTCAACGTGGGAACGTGAGGATGATATCCGTTCACGGTATCCGTACCTGTTTGACTCACAAGGTATATTTTCTTCTGTATACCTTGATTGTCTTAACTCCTCATGCTTGTCACCTTATGAGTAGAATTACTTAATGTTGTAGATTGTTAGATGTAGAACATTACTTGTTATTATCATTGTAGAATGATTGCTTACTCAATTGTTTATACTTAGATTAGTTTAGCTTCGATATTTCTATCATGCTTAGATCTGAAATTCCGAGGACGGAATTTTTCTAAGGAGGGTAGAGATGTCACTTCCCGTTCCCAGAATACGTATTTATTTAATAGTTACCATGTATTATTCTGTATTTAAATTTCTGTAAATTTATGTTAGTTAATTATCTGCTCTTTAAATTTTCATGTTAATTTATTTCCTGCAATTTTATTTCTGCACTTTATTTCCTGCTTTTATTCTGCATTTTTTCTGCTTTTACTTGCTTTGCTTGCGGGTTGGCCTTGGATGAACCCATTGGACCCGGCCCAATACTCCCACCTACCACACCCTTTATTTAAAGCCCAAAACCATTTCTCTCTCTTCATTACTTCTTTCCATTTCACTTCTTCTTCCTCATAACTCTCCACCAACCTAGAAGAGATAGGCAAGTGCCAACTTGCTTCTTGATGGATCCCCATTTTATTGTTCCATCATCTTCCTCATTTGATTCTAAGTCTCTTTAGTACTTAGCATTTTCAATTTCATGGCTTATTGTTGTAGATCTAAGTTTGATACATTTTCGGATTTCTTAGGTTTTGATCTAGTAAACCTTGTTCTCTTAAGTTTCGATGGTTCCATGTTGTAGAGAATTTCGTTCTACCCAATTTTGACCTATGGAAGTCCATATTTGGGCTTGGGATGAAGATTTATGAAGCTTGGAAGCAATGGCTTCCATGGTTCCCATGGTTCTGTTCTCAGAAAATTCGGAGAAGAAGAACAGTCCCAGCCGCATCAAATCTTCATTCCTCAAGTGCATGGAAATCTTTATTCCCAGCTGCATCAAATCTTCATTCCTCAAGCGCATGGAAATCTTTATTCCCAGCCGCATCAAATCTTCATTCCTCAAGCGCATGGAAATCTTTATTCCCAGCCGCATCAAATCTTCATTCCTCAAGCGCATGAAAATCTTTATTCTCACAGCCAAGGCGCATAAATCTATTTATTTCCCAATCACTTCCACAGCCAAGGCGCATGAATCTATTTATTTCTCAATCACTTCCCACAGCCAAGGCGCATGAATCTATTTATTTCCAATCACTTTCCACAGCCAAGGCGCATGAATCTATTTATTTCCCAATCACTTCCCACAGCCAAGGCGCATGAATTATTTATTTCCCAATCACTTCCCACAGCCAAGGCGCATGAATCTATTTATTTCCCAATCACTTCCCACAGCCAAGGCGCGTGAATTATTTATTTCCCAATCACTTCCCACAGCCAAGGCGCATGAATTTATTTATTTCCCAATCACTTCCCACAGCCAAGGCGCATGAATCTATTTATTTCCCAATCACTTCCCACAGCCAAGGCGCATGAATTTATTTATTTTCCAATCACTTCCCACAGCCAAGGCGCATGAGTTATATTTTTCAATCATTTTCCTCAGGCGCATGAGTTTATTTATTTCTCAACCCTTTCCCTCAGGCGCATGAGTTTATTATTTCCCACAGATTCCCTCAGGCGCATGAGTTTATTTATTTCCCACAGCTTCCCTGAGTTTATTTATTTCTCACAGCCACCTTCCTCAGGCGCATGAATTTATTTATTTCTCAATCACTTCCCACAGCGCATGAGTTTATTATTTTCTAATCATTTCTCTCAGACGCATGATATTATTATTTCCCAACCTTTTCCACATCAGCGCATGAGATTTATTTCCCACAGCATTCCTCAGGCGCATGAGTTTATTTATTTCCCAATCATTTTTCACAGCGCATGAGATTATTTATTTTCCAATCATTATTTATTTCTCCATTTTATTTCCCGAATTGGCATTAATTAACATTGATTGTTAACTTGATTAATTATTGATCATGCGTTCCTAGATGGAACTAAGAGACTGGCTAGTCGTCTTATTGAATTAAATGGAATAAGACACGTTCATATTTGCAATCGATTGGCCAATCCCAAATATTGACATATAGATACATGCATGCTACAATTTATTTATTTATTTTACGAAAGTAGCATGTGTACTTTATGGTCAAGGCATGATTATTCCGTGGTTAGTTTTAATTGTTGCATTACGCTATGTAAGACCTACAACCTAACCGCACGGGTATCGTTGTAGAGCTGGGCATATCGTACTTTGTACGGAAGTACTCATTCTGAATGACCATGACCCACGGCATGGGATTTCACTTAACGTAGAGGCTACTAAGTTAAATAAAATAATGATTGCATGGAGAGAATGGATTTCCGAGTTCTTACATGGCAGCCTCTTTGGGACTATTAGTGCCCAACAGGCCGGCTGGTTCCCACAGATACTGCAAATCTGCCACACGGACAGGGAGCGGTATCTGCTTATATATTGTATATTGTATATTGATGACGGACGTCCCGCTGGGACTCGTCTAATTCATGATTGACGCAATTGATTGATTGGATAGACTAGCCTTGCTTGTCCATAGTAAGAACTGAGAAATCCTTATTGCATAATTCCAGGATAACTTGGGACTCACAGTAGTAAGCCGTAGGAGTTGGATGGCCGTTTAAGTTGATTTGTTTGTGTACTGTACCTACTCTGTTAACTAACTGAGATGATCAGAGCATCATGACATGACGGGCCAACTTCTGTCCTTGTTTGGTTGGGAGGTTGGTTCGAAGTATCATGATGTCACGTGAATCCCAGTAGCGAGCAGAGATCTATATTATATTCTCTTATTTACTGGTTTAATGCCTCATATCGTGCTTCCTTGCGGTACTTGCTATTAGAGGTCTAACCTCTCTGGTTTTGCATGGCCAGATTTAGAGCCGGTTCCCGAGGACTCAGCTTACTTCTACCTCCAAGATGGTCAACACTAGAGGATGATCGCAGGAGGACTCGAGTGGGTTTCTTACTTCCCCGCTCGTTTTGTTACTTACTTTATATTTTGCCGTTTGGCACCGACATGTTAGTCGGATTGTCTTGTACTTACTTTTACATAATTGTAATTAAGTCAGACTGCAGCTGATAACAATTGTGTATATGTTGCTATATCATCTGGCTATGTTTTGTAAAGCCAGATCTTAAGAACATTTTGACTAAGCGTTTGGGACGCCTTATTGCTTTATCTTAAATTTCTCTATTATTGCTTCTTGTTTGAATGATTGAGACAATAGATATGAAGTGACCATAGCGAGACTTTCATATAGTATGCACCCCCTTGTCTTTTAGACAGCATTGATCGCATTATACGGTATTCATCTACCCGTAATACGTAGCTGGCTGAGTCATTCCCCCGCTCTCCAGTATTCTGGTTCTGGGGCGTGACATATTGTGACTACATTTTTATAATGAAAGAAAATGTCGTATTTTTATTATCGGCAACGTTTAGTGACTCCCTTATCTTACGTGTCACAGTATATTTAAACATAGCGACATTTTTATTGACGTCGCTAAATTACTTCAAATAAGGTTCCCCCTGCGAAGGATTTGACAGAAAAGAGATGAGACAAATGATCAGATGAACAACAAAACGATGGCGATCTGCAGTTGACTAAGAAAAATGAAAAATGGTTGTCTTATGCAGCACGAGCACTCTTTTTAATCGATTTCTAGTAATACAACTACCTTTTTCCAAAAACAATTAATCTGGTACCCGATCTCTCGTCGATACCAAAATTTGGACTAGAACCATGAAGGACTTTCCTAGGAAGCCTTCTGAGTACTAATAGTCAAGCATGCTCCAAATATTCATGACCATCGGTGTCTCGTCTCGTCTCGTCTCGTCGTGGACAACAATGTTGATCTTCATGTCATGATAACGAATCCAGCTACGTATATTGAAGTACAACCCATTTCGCTATACGGTCACGGCTGTCTAGATACATGAGGGTTTACTACAAGCCAACAGTCTCTTAAGGTCATGAACAAGCCTAATGTCTCAATCACAAGCAAGTAAATAAATGTTACAAGATGTAAGATCACCAAATATACAATAGTGAGGCATCCCAAATATTATATATTCAGCTGATCATGAAGCTAGTCGACAAAATGTCAGGACTAGCAAGAGTTTCGTCATACATGATCAACCCTAAGATTTGCCAATCATGTTACAGTCCGTAGGCAGACAGTAAGTAAAGGTGCAATACGAGCTAACACGTGCTCGCCAGCTAAACGCCTCAGAATAAGAATTTCACAATAGAGTAGGAGAGCCAAAAAAAACCCACTCGTTGTCCTGGTTACGCCTGGTGGTCACCATCGGGCTGAAAAGGGTAGATCCTCTGGAGCTGCTCCAAATCTGGCCATACAAAACCAGCTGGGTCAGATCCCAGAAATAACAAATGTCACAAAGGAAGCTTCACTTAGGAACTAAAACCAGCAATTAGCACAGAATATAATAAATAGTAAGAACTGGAAATATAAAAATAAATCAAAATGATATACGACGAGATAACCATGGGACTATTCAGATAACCAGGTTACAACCCGTAAACCAAATAAGGATCGGGGTTGTAACCCTTCTTCTGAACGAAACTTGGTTTCCCACCATTTATCGGCAAGATAATATATTAAAAAAAATCAGGACATGTAACAATCTTGTACATGATCAAGACAAGACTAGTCTGGTTGTTCTTCATCCAATCAATCACGGCCAAGCAATAATTACGGCTTGATACTTTAACTAACTAGGGTTATCACAGGCCTAGTTACTAAAGATGCGGCGAGATTATTCCACAGCCACAAGTCTTGCAGACCATCCAGGTTACCCAGGTCAAAATATTAGGGGTTAAATTCAGGTGGGTACATCGTCCAGGAAATGCATGTACCCTTAGGTGACTTAGAGGGTGCAACACTTGACAGTGTGCTGGAAATGTGCCCTACTCGACGGCAGGCTACAAATTCCAAGCGCGCCCAGGTAACGGGATTGCCTGTAGCTGGGAAATCTTTTCATGACTACTGTGTTATTCTAGTTATTAGTCTTAGTCCATTTCAGTAGGTACCCCTGACCGTGGTACTCAGTATTTCATTCAGAGCAGAGTGTGAGACAGGACGGCGACCAGAATTATGCATTCATGAAGACGGTACACTTAGGCATGGTAATCGTCTTTGTGTACCCAGTAGGGATATCAGACAAGAGATCATGGCATAGGCCCACAGTTCTCAGTATTCCATTCATCCGGGCGATACGAAGATGTACCGTGATATACGTTAGCACTTTTGGTGGAATGGCATGAAGAGGGAGATAGCCCAGTTTGTCTCTCGGTGTTTAGTCTGCCAACAGGTTAAAGCTGAACATCAGAGGCCAGCAGGACTTCTTCAGCCCTTGCCGATTTCGGAATGGAAGTGGGAGCATGTGACCATGGATTTCGTGACTGGATTACCTAGTTCTCCAGCTGGTCGAGATGCTATTTGGGTTATAGTTGACCGGCTCACAAAGGTGGCTCACTTCCTCCCATTCAGAGTTGGTCAGCCGACGGTCCAGCTAGCAGAGATGTATCTCAGGCAGATCGTCAGATTACATGGTGTACCCGTCAATATCACTTCGGATCGAGATTCAAGGTTTACGTCGCACTTTTGGCGTAGTCTGCAGGAGAGTTTGGGAACTCACCTCCAGTTCAGCTCAGCATATCATCCGCAGACAGAAGGCCAGTCAGAACGCACAATCCAAACCCTTGAAGATATGTTGAGATCTTGCACACTCGACTTCGGTGGTTCGTGGGAAGATCACTTGCACCTGGTGGAGTTCTTGTACAACAATAGTTTCCAGGCCAGTATCCAGATGGCACCGTTCGAGGCACTGTATGGCAGGAAGTGCAGATCCCCGCTAGCCTAGGATGATGTTGGAGAGAGATGGATGCTCGATCCGGAAATGATTGCCCAGACAGTTGAAGTGGTCAGAAAAGTCAGGGATCATCTTCGTGTTGCCCAAGATCGCCAGCGCCATTGGGCCGATTCTCATCGGCGCTCTCTTGAGTTTTCTGTCGGCGACCATGTATTCCTGAGGATTTCACCTAACCGTGGCGTCATTCGTTTCGGCGTACGAAAAAAGCTTAGTCCTAGGTATATAGGGCCGTTCGATATTCTGGAGCGAGTAGGAGATGTATCCTATTGTCTTGCTCTTCCACCGTCGCTAAGCGAGGTGCATGACGTGTTCCATGTATCCCAATTACGACGGTATATCCCGGACCCGAGCAACATCCTGGATCATTCGATCGGAACTGGTTGTTGGAACCAACCTTTCGTATGAGGAGAGGCCCTAAACATAGCGACGTTTTTATTGACGTCGCTAAATTACTTCAAATAAGGTTCCCCCTGCGAAGGATTTGACAGAAAAGAGATGAGACAAATGATCTGATGAACAACAAAACGATGGCGATCTGCAGCTGACTAAGAAAAATGAAAATGGTTGTCTTATGCAGCACGAGCACTCTCTTTTAATCGATTTCTAGTAATACAATTACCTTTTTCCAAAAACAATTAATCTGGTACCTGATCCTCTCGTCGATACCAAAATTTGGACTAGAACCATGAAGGACTTTCCTAGGAAGCCTTCTGAGTACTAATAGTCAAGCATGCTCCAAATATTCATGACCATCGGTGTCTCGTCTCGTCTCGTCTCGTCTCGTCTCGTCTCGTCTCGTCGTGGACAACAATGTTGATCTTCATGTCATAATAACGAATCAAAAATCTTGAAATCCTCTTCAGGTTAGGGATACTATATCTAAAGAAAATCCAGACAACTGTAATGTTGTACATATGCACATATAGTTCCAATCTATCCCTATATCTTTAGATGTAATGTGTTTGGCTTTGGGAATACCTTCGTATGAAAGAGACATGGTTGAAGACATCTAATAATTAATTATGATCAGGACGCTGTCAAGGAAGCCCAGTTCCGTTCTAGCTGAACCAAAAAAAAAAAAAAAAAATCCTTAATTACCAAGCATGTAAATTTTCGTCATTACTTTCTTGAAAATTGGCGAAGAAAAGACTTAAAATTGACTGTATTTTTAATTCTGACTTTGCGAACAACGTTTAACTGTAACCGGTGCAAGTCGTCTATTTCACACTGAAATAGCAACAATTTAGTGTTCCTTGTGCGCGTTATAAGATGTATTACTTAATTATTGCATGCATTGGTAGATATAATAATATGCCAAACTATTTGCAATATGAAGATTGCAGTATTAGTCCCCAGCACAACTCTTCTCTCTCTCTCTCTCTCTCTCTCTCTCTCTTTGGTAACTTCGACATTTAAAAAAAAATGTTTTAACTTCATGAGCTATTGTCAGAAATACTTTGAGGAGGTACATCCATTATTGGATGACTAAATAAGATCCTTTACACACTCTCTCTCTTATATTGAAAGAGGTAATTGTGTTACAGACTTCTGGTCAAAGATTTCTTACATCATGGCCTGAAGGCCACATCCCTGTCTGAAGATCCGCACTTGCATCGCACTTGTGTCGCATCTGTACCACAACTCACATAACCGTACCTCAACTAGGAAATTTTTTTTTTTTTTTGAAATAAAACAATTTCATTGAAATTAAGAGTTAAGCATTCTCATATCATGAAGGATATGAGAATGAATACAAGCAGGAATCTCAGAAAACAGAGATATAAAATCAGAAGACTGGGAAATCAAAGAAGAGGAAGCTAACATATGTGCACAATGATTAGCAGTCCTATAAGTGAAAGAAAACGAAATATTGGGATTTGATCTGCAGGCAATCTTGGCATCTTCAATAATGTGTCGAGCTCGCCATAATGGAAGTATTGTAGGATTGTTGATAGAATCAATAAGCATCTTGCAATCGCCCTCTATTGTAACATGTTCCAGGTATTCATGTTGACAGATAAGCAAGGATAATCGAATACCCAAAGCCTCCGCTTCAATCGGTGATCCACCAATCTCAGTCTTCGACATCGCAGAACAAAACCTTCCTTCTGAATCACGAAGAACAGCAGCACCCGCCATGTGACCGTCAAGATAGGCACCATCGAAGTTGATTTTCCAGCAGTTGTGTCTTGGTGGCAGCCATGTGTCATGATGTTGAAGTGAACTCACAGCATCTGAGTTGCCAGAAGTAGTTGATGAGGAAAATTCATGTTTCTTCAATAGGCATTGAGCTTCATCAAAGATCCTTCTTGCATTGATGTTTGCAGCATTGAAAATAACATTATTTCTGGACTTCCAGATACTCCATAGTTGATAGAAGAAGGAAGCAACAAGAAATGGATCACCAATTTTCAGCAAGGCCATAGTCAGAGAGTTAACTGTGGACTCTACTGAAAAATGGGATGCCACCAAAGAATTGTACTGCCATGAGGAACCTGTAATAGGACAATGTAACAGCAAATGGTTAGTATTTTCAATATTTACCTTGCATAGAGGGCAGGTTGCAGGAATATGGTCCATTCTTTTGTGGATATTTTCATATGTGGGAAGGGAATTGGTGACAGCTCTCCAAACAAATAGCACCACTTTAGGACTGACATGAGAAAAGGACCAGAGCCTCTTCCATTCATTGAAATTATCTTCAACAGTGACATGTGAACCAGAGTACATCCTCTCATGAATCATTCTATAGGCAGATTTTGCACTGAATTCTCCATTCGGAGTATGGATCCATATAAGCTTATCATTTGGACAATTAGCAGACAAAGGGATTTTGAGGATAGCAGCAGCTTCATGTGGAGGGAACAACATGTGCACCAGGTTTTACTTTCCAGGACATTGAGTCCAGGTTGATAAGTTCCTTTACTTTGTGAACCCACTTGCTACTATGGGGACAACCTGAACTGTGAAATTAGGAAGGGAAGGAACCCAAGGATCTTGCCAAATATCAATGTCTGTCCCACTGCCAATTGACCAAATAACATTGTTCCTCAACTAGGAAATTAATATGCTTCTTCTGTCGCTCGAACTAATCACCCCTTGGGAGAATTTGCGCGTCAGGTGCCACTTGATCCAATAAAAGGTTAATCAAATGTAATTAAATCTAGAAAGATAAATTAGCTTAGCCGAACACTTGAGAAAGGCCATGCCAGTAGAAAGTGCATGATTTTTTTAATCATATATATCTTCTCATCAAAATCTTCTTCCTACTCATATGATACAATATTAATGATGATAAGATTATAGTTTGAAACGACAAACATTCAGGTTTATATATATGACGATGCTCTGTGTACATATAATTGGCCCAAACTGATCGTAAGCTTTGTGTCGTCATCGATCGATCGGTTTGTCGAGCAATCGGCTGTTGCATGTAGATAATATTGGGTGGGAGTGATGATCTGCTTCAATGTGGCATGATATGTTTAAAAGTGGCTTTGATGACACACCAGTGGGCAATTTCTGTTAATCTTAATTAGCGAATTGGAGAGGTAGCATGCTCTCAACTTATAATGGTAGCTCAATTTATAACGAAAGTTGTAATTGCATCAACAATTGCCTCTGCGTGTCCAAGCAGGGCGACCGTCCAGAACTCACGATCGTGAAGAATCAAAAAAAAAAAAAAAATTAAAATTAAAATAAATATGTTAATAATTTTGTATTTCAAAACAGAATTAGTATAAACCATGGACCCTCCTAGACACAAAGTTATTATGGTGTAGTGGTTAGTACATTAGTCTTATTTTGAAAGTTCGTTCTGGATCCTCCCGAGCTCAGTGCCGTCCCTGTGTCCAAGTCATCAACTAGCTAAAGTGGTTCGCCTTTCTGATTAAAGGAGGGCTTGCGACGATGACAGCAGAGCTAATTAGGTCTCTGCAGGCCATTAAACAATTGCTGACTCCTTGAGACCAAAAAAGTGTAGATAAATTGGGAGTGGGTAGAAAGGAAGCAAGAAGGAAATTCAATTGGTGGTCAAAGCAAATCTTCCTTATTATATATCTAGCTTTCTAAACATTTTTTGATGGCCAACAAAAGTGTAGGTACTTTCCTTGTCAATATCTCACCAAGAACATAAGTGCATTATTGGATATTCCAATATTAATATTGCCATGCATGTATAGAGGGATGGAATTGCTTTCTTCTAATTCTTTCTTGTGCATAAGCAAGCTTTTCAAAAGAACCATATCAAAAAGCATAGTATACTAAGGGAATCACATCATTGGCATCATTGGTGGTGTGGGTTCTTATTCCTCTCAATCATTTTTAAAGGAGATGTACTGTAAAGCGATTGATTGAAGATGATTCAAAGGAAACCTAGCTAGCTAGTGTATCATTAGACTATAGATTTAATTAGTAGATAATGACCCACAAAGTGTTGGTAGCACTAGCAATCATTTGTTTAATGCGTCTACAAGATTAGGAAGTTTTAGAAGTGATTTGGATAAGATTAGTGTCCCGACACTTGTACATATCTTCTGGTAAATCCGAGGTAGGGAGAACGATATTATAAATGCGTTAATGCTATATACAATTAGAGCCAGCTATAGTAGACAATGCACGCGCCATCTGTACCGTTTTTCCTTGTACAATAGCTTGCATGCAACTGTGTCCACTATCAAATGGTTCAAAAATAGTTCCCTAACTTGTGGTGGTGTTTTTTTTTTTTTTTTTTTTTAAATGTTCGGTACAATGTACGGAACTTTGTGTATACTGTATTGCTGGCATTCGGGTTCACTGTTCTCAATTTCACACACACATATATGTACCTTTCCCGCAGTTCAATTTCGAAACTGTCCACCTAGCCAAGGAGATTATACTTCTTCTCACTGACCACAAGAGCCAGTTGAGTTCGGTACCAACTTGTGTTTGTAATTCTTTATAACATATTTCCTTTATGATTGCCAATGAGACCAATTAACAACCGTCACGTAGACGGTTGTAAAGATTTACAATCAGTTACAAACAGTGGCGTGCCCACTCTGTGGGCTGGGGTGGGCTCCAGCCCACCAAAAAATAATTCTCTTTTTTTTTCATGTATATATATTTTTGAATTTTTTTTCTATGGATAAATCCATACTTAGCTCATCCTAATTAACTCTAGTCCACCCTAACTTGAATTTCTGGTTCCGTCCTTGGTTATAAACTTAGCACTATCATTCTAGTGATATCCCCTGCAACCGATACAGAGATATCAGCGAGATATTGGCCACAGAAAAATCGTCAGTTTCTCGTATTGGCATCCTCTATTAAAAGAACTAACAAAATGATATACTACTTGTAAGGAATCTGAATCCCCTTTGTTTTAAAACTTTGTTACTGACTGTTACCAGTTCTTTGTTTTAAGGTATCCAAGAATGGGTCATGTCGTGGGACTAAGTTAATATGTCCTGTTGCACGTAAAATTAAGTACAATGATCATGCATGTCAAGAGATTAAGTTAATAATAGCTAAGTGTAATTAATAATACACGGAAGCGAGCTACAAACATGAAAAATGTTGAAGATATTTAAGCTCAAACTGTCCCAAATAAAATTATTCCTTGTGTCAAAGAAAAAAAAAATGAGGAAAGTGAGAATAAAGAGGAAAGCGGTTCTTCCGTCCAACCAGGGATTTTTATTTTCTCACTATACGGAATTCCCTTTTCCTTCCATTCTCCTTGTCATCTTCAAACACTGGAAAAAGAAGAGAAGAAAATTGCAGTTTTCCAAGGGAAAAAAAAAAAACCAAGGATTTGATTTGATTTACTATCCTTTCCTTTCCGCGAACCAAACGAGGCCTAAGAATAATCAAAATGCGGCAAGCTATGCAGGAACATCGAAAATTGCAAGATAAATCTCTTAAATAGAGTTATACTTGTATATATATATATAAATCTCTTAAATAGAGTTATACTTATATATATATATATATATATATATATATATATATATATATATATATATATATATATATATATATTTTTAGTAATATATATATATATATATATATATATATATATTACTAAAAAAAAAAAAAAAAAAAAAAAATATATATATATATATATATATATTACTAAGAAAGAGAAAGATGAATCTCTTGGTTGGGAGATCAGTAGTGCAAAACCACAAGATACACATACATAAACAAGCATGCAAGTCATAGTTAAGCTGTTCATATTGCATAACACACGAGTCTGATCCTTACAAACTCGAAAGAGTACTTCCACATACATATATATATATATATATGCACAATATTAGTGCATTGGAACATTAATTAGGTCAAGACAAACACTAAAGATGGATATCAGCAATGGAGGACAAGCCCAAGCTCCTACTTACTATGTCACAAACAAAATCATGGAGATGCTTAGAAAGACACCCCCACTTAGCCACCAAAACCCCTCCATAGCCCCCAAAACCCCTCCAAACTGCTAGAAATTCACGGCTTCATGACATTGTCTCGGCACAGCTTTGCAGACCAAAGGGTTCTTCATCTCGAGCGACATCTTCAAGCACTCGTCCAAGTCCACGCCTCCGCCCGCCGGCGCCCACGCGTAGCTCTGCAGCAGCTGCGCCAGCCAGAGGTGGACGGTGGCCAGGCCGAGCGCCTTGCCGGGGCACACCCTCCTCCCCGACCCGAACGGCGCCAGCCTCAGGTCGGAGCCCAGGACGCTGACGTCCTCCTCCGGCGCCACGAACCGCTCCGGCCTGAACCCGTCGGCGTCGGGCCATATCTCCTCGTCGTGCGTTATCGCCCACATGTTCACCATCGCGGTGGTGCCCGCGGGGACCAGGTGGCCCCCGACGCTGACGTCGTGGACCGCGAGGCGGGCCCAGGAGAGGAGGGGGCCCGGCGGGTGCACGCGGAGGGTCTCCTTCACGACGGCCTGGAGGTAGGGGAGGTTGGGGATGTCGGAGTCGGAGACGGTTCTGGTGCTCCCGACGACCGCGTCGATCTCGGCTTGGGCCCTCTGTTGGATTTCGGGGTGGAGCACCATCCTAGCCATCGTCCATTCCAGGAGGATCGCCACTGTGTCCGTTCCTCTGAAGATCATTTCCTAAAGGAAGTAGAAAAATACATGCAAAGGTGGCTGTAACGTTAGCACTAAGCAACAACGAAACACCAAAGAGAACAACAACATGATGCCAAACCCAGGAATCAGAAGGAAGCAAAAGCAAGCATATATATACTGCATTCAAAAGACAAAGCAACAAGCCTAAACTTACTTGTCACTGCTAATAATTGGCTAATTTCAAGATTCAAACTTTTTAATTGTAAAAGTCTTGTGCACTTTTTTTCTCTCAAGAAAATACATAAATAAATATTTACGGTAGCATATTGCACATAAAATCGAAAAATAGTGTAAATTATCCAAAGATAGACCACTGCTAATGAGAATACAAAAAAAAAACACGATGAGTAAAGCTTACAAATTTCGGTGGAGAGGAACATATGAGTCCTCCCCTTATTTACAGCTCCGGGAAAGTGCAGGAAAAACACGAGCAACGGCTATTAACAGAAGTTTTTAAAATTAATAACTCGGGAGTTCCTCTGGGATTTTTGTAAGAGCAACAGAATATAGCTTCATACGAAAGGCATGCATTCAAGAAGAGTTTCAAAAAATAAAAACAGTTAAGACTATGACATGCGTTAGGGATGACGAACATAGAATACTCACCCAGAGAACAGCAACCATGTCGGAATCGGAGAGCCTCTCCTCCTTCTCGAGCCCAAGCAGCACGTCCACAAAGTCGCCGACATCGCCACGAGCAGCAGCAGCAGCCCCCTTCCTGATCCTGTGCTCCTCCACGATCCTCCCGACGAACACATTCACCCTGGCGGCGAGGGCGGCGGCACCTCCTCCTCACCCCCTGCAGGTCCAGCCACCCCAGCAGCGGGAAGTGGTCGCCCCAGTTGAACGCGCCGAGCAGCTCGTACCCCTCGCCGACCATCTCCTCCAGCTCGGCTCCTTCCTCGCTCCCGAAGTCGAACCTCCTCCCGAACACGCTCCCCATGACGCTGTTGAGAGAGGCGAAGTGCAGCACCCTCTTGATCGAAACCTCTCCGTCTCTCTGCATCGAGCTGCCGATGTCGCGAACCATGTCGAGGCCGATGTCCCTCCGGCGCGCGCCGGAGGCCGCGATCCGCCTGGGACTGAACAGGTGGGTGGCGGAGATGCGCCTGAGGCCGCGCCAGTACTCGCCGAAGGGGGCGAAGCCCATGGCGCGGTGGAACAGCAGCTCGTAGGCGGACTCCTTGATGGGCCTGTCGGCGAAGGCCGAGCTGCCGAGTATCTCCCTCGCGGTGTCGGGATGGCTGGAGACGACGAAGCGGGTCGAACCGACGGAGAAGGCCATGAGTTTGGCAGCGCGGAAGGAGACGGAGAGCTTGGCGAGCGCGCGGTGGGCGAGAGAGCCGGAGAGAGCGAGAGCGATGCCGGCGGGGCCGGGGATGTTGGAGGAGCGGGAGAAGGCCCAGGCGACGCCTCCGGGGGAGAACCAGAAGAACGAGAGGAGTACGAATAGAAAGGCCAGGAGAGGGGAAGTGACGGGGAGTGGGAGGAGGAAGTCGAGTTGCGAAGGAGACATTTTTTTTTTGAACGCTAAAGTGGAGTTACGGGAGTTGGAATTGGAATGGGAATGGAAGCTGAAGGAGAGTGGCAGTTATATAGCAGTTGAAGCTGCAGGCTTTAAATGACGATTCTACCCTTGAAATTTGGCGGGACGGTAAATTACGTATGGGAGTACTATCGGTATTTACGCGGTCGAGTCACCGGTTGGTGAGAACAGGGAGGCGGGGTCGCGAGTCTCGCGACCACCGACGAGTCGGCTAGAGTCGGCGCTAATCATGACGTAGGCCGTGCGCAGGCGCCACGTGCACGACCTCCAGAGGCCCTCAGCTGCGCCTCACGTGAATGTCAGCTGCCCGCGGGCAGCACCGACGGCGCGGGTCAGGTGACCGCAGGTCGGGACCACCTGGCCTGTCTTTCTCGAGCCGTACACGTGTTGCTTCCCTGCTTCTGCGCCGCCAACACGTACGGGGGTCGACTGCTTTTTGGGAGGGAGGGACCGCATAGAGATTTCTATGCGGGACTTGGCTTTTTATTTATTGTTGTTATTCGTTGAAGATTTTATAGATGTTAACAACTATTTATTTTGGTTTACTAATTACGGACAATATAAATGGTTTTGTGATAGCAGTGCTCACGAAGATAATCACATCACCTTCGTCCATAATAATCACAATGTAATAACACTCTAATTTTGGTCATAAAACTTTATTTCTTTCATCAAATAACTATTTGTTTCTTGTCTACATGTTTGACATTATCTATTTATTATAATTTTAGTTTTTCTATTTACATATATCAGCTTAATAAATATTATCTCAAATTCGACTTGGTAATGGTACATGGTCTCTTTCATGAGGTGCTTACAAATAATAAAAGTGGACTTTATTTTAACCAATATAAAGAAAACTTATTTGACATTTTAAGAATCATGCTATTAGGAAAATATATTATTCAAAAGAAATAGATTAAAAATGAAAACTCGACTATATGATTGGCTAGTTTATGGCTCAACATCATCCTATCAGCGTTTGATCCGTCATATGATTTAGACTCTTCTTCTATTGGATCAACATCATCATATCGTTGCTTGATGCACCATTAATCCATTATATCTCTAGAGATAAACATCTCCACAGTTTGATCCATCATATGATTTATGCTATATGTTCTTCTATTGGCTCCATATTGTATTTATTTTCTACTCTCCTATATCGAAAGATCGACATTTTATCATTTTTTTTATGCTCTCATGTATTGAAAAATTAGAAAACGACATGATTCAAAAGAACTGACTTTAAAATTAAGACTCGAGTGAGATAATTTTTCACACGTTAGTATTGAAAATTATAGAAGAATAGAAATGGTCACTAATGGTGCTGATTGGAAAAGATTTAAATAATCGACCCAAAAGACTTGGATCACGTTTGGTTTGCGGAATTGGAGCTTTGGAAAAGAATTTTTTTTTTTTTTTTTTTTGTTTGGATGACAAAGAAAATGAGGAGGAAGGAAATTGATTATCAAGAGAAAGAAAAATAGGGGAGGAGGGGGGAAGGGATGGTTCCTTCCACCCATCCAAGAATTTATTTTTTTTTCCTCTAAGGATTCACTTTTCCTCTATATTTTTTTTACACGAAAAAAAATTGATTGAAATTACTATTTTCTAAAGAAAAAAAAATATTATAATTTTTTTTTTTCATTTCCTTTCCGCAAATTAAACGTGGCATTAGGATAAAAATTTGTTCTTATTGTTGTTAGATGATGGAAAGTATAGTTAGTGATAAGATTGGAAAAATAATGCTCATTAAGCAATTAATTACTCTCTTAAATCTTAATCAACCGTGGGGTTTAGATGACTCAAAACCCTTCACAACCTTCACCAGTGACCTATTTGGCTAGAGACCCATTTGGCAGCATTGGGGCTGGGGGGGGGGGGGGGGGACCTCTTAAGACCTACACTTCCAACTCTTAAGACCTACACTTCCAACTCATCCTATGTGTGTACAGTCCCCATAGTGTAGGGAGGAAGGGGGGTTTGGGGGACCCTACCTATACTTTCTAGGTCATAGGTGTTACTAACTAGTATCCAAGCCTAGGTTGCAGGGAGATCCAAGTGGGGAGGCTCACCATGTGAACTAAGCTTCCTCACCACCCCCAATGCAATGCCATGCCATCTCAATTTGGACCGTTCCCCATTGCAATTCATCATCTATGGCCATGCACCCCCTTCGAGCTAGCGTACTAGTTAGTACTAGTGCTCCATTAGGCTCCTGAGCATCCTGGTCCGTCACCTTCCTCTTAATAATTAATACATTGGTCGACTAGATTTGGTTCGATCTGATCATTAAGAAAGCATTCACTCCTTGGTCGCGAGGTGGTTGATACGTACGTTGCATTCATTTTGCGACCGAGTCACCGAGCGAGCTTCCTTCGAGCTTATCCCCAACATTAACAAGTATGGACCCCGTCGATGCTAAATAGGGTCGTTTAGAAGCAATTTTCGGAGTCTTCAAATTGATGGTTGTCTTGTTGGTTTATGGTAAACGCCACCTAATGTTGTTGCTTGGTGGAGTGGTGTAGGGGTGAGCATTCGGTTTATTCGGTTTAAAATCGAACCGAATAAGCAAAACCGAATTCGACCGAAATCGAATAAGCAAAACCGAAACCGAACCGAATTGGTCAATAACCGAACCGAACCGAACTGAATTAAATCGGTTCGGTTTTCGGTTTATTCGGTTTATTCGGTTTTTTTTGGTTTTTTTTGTGTTTTTTTGTTAATATATATAATAACTAAATATACCTAGATATATTTATTATATACATATAGTATATATCTCTATATATATATATACCTATAATATATATCTATATATATTTAGTATATACCTATAATTAATACCTATATATATATATAAACTAAAATTTCTTATTCGGTTTTCGGTTTTGAACCGAAACCGAAACCCAAAACCGAAACCGAAACCGAATAAGAAATTTTAGTATTTTCAAAACCGAAACCGAACCGATTTTTTTCAAAACCGAACCAAATCTCTTATTCGGTTCGGTTCGGTTCGATTTTCGGTTCAAACCGAATAATGCTCACCCCTAGAGTGGTGTGGGGGTAGCAAAGGATTTTTTGGCTCCTACCATAAAAAAGATAAAAGGTGGTGAAATAGAAACGTAAAATCGAACTCAACTGGTTATTATGGCCGACGCGGACTTTCTTAGCTAGGTGGACGGTATTGAAATTGAACCGCAGAGTAGGTGCGGGTGTGTATGTGAAAATTAAAAACAGTGGACCCAAAAATAAAAAATACAATGTGTATAAAATTTCATGCGTTACGTTAAACATCGCAAAAAAATGCAAATAATTGGGTTGGTCGGTGGAGATTGAGTCCTTTTCTACTCCCTACTAGAAACAAGCACTTGGACAAGGAAGAGACTAGAAACCTTCCCCCCAAGAAGAATCAAAAGACGTGAATTCAACATTGAGTTAGGCAAATGCATATACATATATACCAAATGGAAAAGTGAAGCTTAATAACTTGGATAAGTCTCAACGATGAATTTACGACTTAACAAGAAAATAATTGTTGTAGAAAATCATATGGATAATACTTTGGACTTTGGTTATAATTGCTAATCATTCGTTTATATATATATATATATATATATATATATATATATATATATATATATATATATATATATATATATATATATATATATATATATATATATATATCGGGAGTTTCGTTTTCAGAGTTCCGTCCTCTTCGTCGTTGGATTGCACGACATCACGTGGGTCCCGCACGTACTCTACTCGATTCGATGGTACAAAAGAGGACGAAACTTTGACGAGACTTCATGGACGGGTATATATATATATATATATATCTCCGTCCGTGGAGTCTCGTCAAAGTTCCTTCCTCTTCTATATATATATATATGTATATATACCCGTCCGTGTATATATATATATATATATATATATATATATATATATATATATATATATATATATAAAAGAGAGGAAAGAACTTTGATGAGACTCCACGGACGTGTGTGTGTGTATATATATATATATATATATATATATATATATATATATATATATATATATATATATATATATATATATATATATATATATAATTGTGAGTAAATGATTTTATGTCATCATCCATTTGTCACCCAAATGGACCGATTGAACCTATTTTACCCATTAACCTTATTATTATTATAGAAAATTCATATATTCAACATAACATATGTACATGATTATCAAATATTGTCGCTATCTAAAATTTTATATAAGAGTATTCAAACTATTCGATCAAATGTGTGTGATGAATTAAATGTATATAAATTGTTATATGTTTTTATTGGGTTTCCGCTGTGATTGAGGTTGTAAATCCTAACCATTAGGCCTCGTTTGGTTCGCGGAATGGAAGGGAAAGGAAATCAATTCCTCGTCATTTCCTTTCCTTTGGGAAACTTTAATTCCCATTGATTTTCTTTTTCGATGTTTGGCAATGCCAAGGAATTTGGAAAGGAAAGTGAATACTTCAATGTGGGAAAGTGATTTCTTGCTTGGATGGATGGAATCACTTTCCTCCCTAATTTTCCTTCCATTGGGAATCACTTTCCTTTCCTCCTCAATTCCTTGGATACCCAAACATAGGAAAGTAATCACTTTCCTTTTCCAACCCGGAGATTCCGCGAACCAAACGAGGCCTGGTTTGGTTTAATTTTGGAGTCCAAACCATAAACTCTAGGATAATTGGGTCGGGTTATGGGGTTATCACTGGTTTTCATTGACAGCCTTGTACTATGATTACACCAGGCCTTTCTATTCAAATAAACGTTATTAGTATTATTAAGAACAATTTCATTTTACCAAAATTTCTTCGGTTTGGTTCTTAAGTTTAGAATATTATGTTACCTAATCATAATGGAAAGGTTCTCTATGTTAAAGTGCCCGGAAGTATAGAATGCTGATCCGGACAAAAATTTGAAAACATGAAAGGGGGTCCTGGTCCATAGATGAACATTAAGGGTGTGTTTGATTGCAAGGTGGAAAGTACGTGGAAAAAAAATTAATTCCATGGAATTAATTTTCTAGGAAAATAATTTTATGGAATTTAAAAAAAAATCATGAAAAACTTAATTTGGGTGTTTAATTGTCATTATTTTCCACGAAAAATAGTTATTTTTCATGGAAAATGATATTTTCCTATGAGTTGGACAAGTTTTATTTTTCACCATTTTAGAAAAAAATATGAAAAATGATAGTTTTTTGGAAAATAATTCCATGTAAAATATAAGCTATCAGACACTACAATTGGTGGAAAATTTGTGATAAAAATATTTTACATGGAAAAGAAGTCCAATCAAACACAGCCTAAATGACTTGCCTTATTTCAGAAGAAAATTGGTCTCCGCGGGTCAATATAGTTCACGTTATGGATAAAGATCTGATGAAATTCATACAAGAATATTTCTCAGAATTTGCAGTCCACGTCAGAAGTTATTTGAATGAGTAATGCTATTAATTTTTTCAAAGTGTCCCTTCAAACCAGAACTCCTTATGTGATAGGTAATGTGGCATCTGACGTGGCAGCTGGCATGGTAAACTTTTACCCAAAAAAACTTATCACACCTTCTTTAGTTTAATATTATTTTAATGTTAAGGTTAATATCAATATTGATATTAATTTTAAATTTTGTTATGTCAGATATTGTTATTTCAGATGTCACATCAGTTGCCATACGAGGAATAATAGTTTGGAGGAAATTCTATTAATTTGAATAGGGTTACTCTAGTACCCTGGCTCATGTTAATGTCCTTGTAACATTACTTTTTGACTCTATTCCATATACTTGATTTATTTGCCTTGTGGATTCAAGGTTTCTTGTAACAATTAAGTTGAGCAAGAAAGAAATCCATTGGATGAGCTACTCCACTCATCCTAGGAACTGTTTCCATATCTATGCATTTGCATTTCTTTGTTCTCATGACAAAACAAGGTTCCTCTTATATAAGATGACATTCCAGTTTAATTAGTATGCAATGGAATATGGAAAATCCGGCATACTTTCTGCTGTTTTGACTTGTTTCAAATTCCGATTCAGCTACCGTTCCTCCATCATTTTTGTTCGAAATTTCCATCGACACTTCAGGACTTCGAATCGAGACTGGACTCCAACATTCCACTCATCCTAGGAACTGTTTCCATATATATATATGCATTTCCTTGTTCTCATGACAAAACAAGGTTACTCTTATACTGATGACATTCCAGTTAAGTATACTAGTAAATGCACGTGTTTTGTACGTATAATAACTAATAATAAGAATAATATCCAACTATAATCAAATATCTCTTTTAACTCATGTGGTTAAGGTGTGAGGTATTTTTCTTGTTTGGTTGAGTTCGATTCTCCATGTTAACAAATTTAAACTTTTTTTAACAATTTTTACAAAATTTATTTTTTAAAAATAAAATTGACCGTAATATAATGACGATTTAGATGGCTCACTTTTCAACCGTTTTGAAGCCTCGTTATATATTAAATATATATGCAATAGATGAATGGAAAATGAAATGAAATATATGACATGCAATCAAGCAAGCACAAGCCAATTCCTTATTGGCCGGCAAAAAGGGTTGCGAGTCCCAAAAGAAAACAAACGACGACACAAACAGGAAGTTGTGCAAGGAACAAGAGTTGGGCAGGACTCGTGTTATGAAACAAACCACAACATTGTCGAGGTTCTACATCACAGTCATCGACAAATGCAATATTTTGTCAAGGCCGGATATGTTTGACAAGCTCGGATAAGCTCCTTCATAGATGATAGAACAACTTCCGACCGTTTGTAGGAGTGAGCATTAATCAGTTTTGGACTGAAAATGGAACGAATTGAACTAGAAAAAAAATTCGTTTGGGTTTTGAATATACTAATTTTTTTTATTATGGTTCGGTTTCGGTTTTACATATGTTGTAATTAAAATGTGTATATTTTAAAAGCAACAACTCTGTTTCTGTATTCTAAAACCAAATTTCGGTAATTTAACAACTAGTCTAACTTTGGACGCAAATACAACAAATGTGTGAATTTAACCACGATCACAACTTCGAGTCCGATCTATTAAACAATAAAAATATTACAACGGAAAAAAACCGAATAAACCGATTCGTTATTCGGTTCGGTTTCGATTTTGGCTAATTTCGATTATGTTTCGATTTTGAATTTTTAGAATTTTGATTTATTCAATATTGACTATTTCAATTCGGTTGATACCGAATAAACCAAACGCTCATCCCTTGCCGTTTGTTCTTCTTCGGATCGGTCCAGTCCAAGAAATTCCAAGACAACCTATTTTAGTTTCAATCGCGAGGAGAAATGGTACGGCAACATTTGGACAGTGCAAGCTAGGATCGCCATTCACGAATTAGATAACCTTAAAAAGTCACAATGTGTTCAAATTATTCAAAAAAAATTGCTAACGGTTTGGATAATTAGTGAGAAAACCTCTACCAACGAAAATGTCTTGTTTAGCTGATAACTGAAAGCTTGTTATTCTTCACGCAAAAGGAGACCGCAACCACCGGGAAGAGAGACAACGACACATATGCGAAGAGAGACAACGACAACTTTGGATCTCTCTTCACGTAAATAGAAGGGAGAGCATGTCAATTGACTTGGTAAATAACTCACCAAGGATTTATTAGCAGAAACATTTAAATTGAATCTGGAGCAATGTTTTAAAAACCGGACCGATGATCCAACCGAATTTTTTTGGTATATATCGGATCAGGGTTCAACCGGGGTTCAAATACGTTTGGTTCAAATAGATAAGATATCCATATTTATTTCTTGGTTTAGTTTGTTTCGATCATAAGTATGTTGGTTTAGTTTAATTTTGCAACTTCGTCCAAAACCAAACCAAGAAGCAAATGGTCCAAATTTTACATGATAATTTAAAAAAAAAAAAAAAAAAAAATTGGCCGGTTCAATTGTGAACCGGTTCGGCCGGTTCACTGGTTGAAGCCATTTTGACAAAAAATCGACGGTTCTTTAAAAGACCCGGTTTTAGTTGAACCGGACCAATTTTTTGGCATAAATCGGTTGGACCAGGTCCAATCGTCGGTCCGGTCCGATTTTTACAACATTGATCTGGAGGATTAATTAAATCTTATATCAAATATTCAAATAAATGATTAATTAGTTAATTAAATTATTTAAATAAAATGGATTAAAAAATATTAATTCATCTTTTATACATGGATGTAGGGGTGAGCATTCGGTTTATTCGGTTTAAACCGAACCGAATAACCCAAAACCGAATTGGACCGAAACCGAATAAGCAAAACCGAAACCGAACCGAATTGGCCCAAAACCGAATCAAACCGAACCGAATTAAATCGGTTCGGTTTTCGGTTTATTCGGTTTATTCATATTCTTTTGATTTTTTTGAACTTTTTTTTGTTAATATATATACTAACTAAATATACATAGACATATTTAGTATATACCTATATATATTAATACTTATATATATATAGTACACACACACACACACATATATATATATATATAAATTAATTAATTAAATTTTCTTATTCGGTTTTCGGTTTTGGGCCGAAACCGAAATCCAAAACCGAAACCGAAACTGAATAAGAAAATTTAGTATTTTCAAAACCGAAACCGAATCGAATTTTTTTAAAACCGAACCGAACCTCTTATTCGGTTCGGTTCGGTTTTCGGTCCAAAACCGAATAATGCTCACCCCTACATGGATGAGAATAAAAAGACACAAATTAATCAAAAATTGCAACCAAGAATAGAACATGCACATAACGTGGTTCGAATTAGATCAGCCTACTTCATTGGATTAATTGAGAGAAAAAAAATCTTACAAGCATAACACACGCAATACCATAATGTAAAACTCTCTCTTTCGAGACTTTCAAGGAGCTCTCCTTGGCTCGTCGTTCAACTAGTTACCTCGTAAGAATGTTGTCGATTGATGCTCCTGCTACTTTAACTTTATCTCCCACTTTAATTTTCTTCCCATCGATAAGGTCTTTATCAGGAACCGTGAAACTGATCACCGAACAGTCTTGCCTAAGGTTGAATACGGCCACTCATGGGGTTTTGCTTATAATCACAAAACTACCACATTCCTACCAAGGCCGAGAACCTCCAGCAAGAGTACTCGAATATAAGTTAAGGCGGGCTTGAACTACTCCATAGAATTCAACTTAGTTCGCATTAGTATATATCAATCTTCGAGATATCAATCTCTTACACCACTCTCGTCTCTTGCGATATCGTTCGTCGATTGTTTTGTTTGACTGTAGTATACCAAATTCTTCGTGAGATTGATGAATCATATTTTGACTGTCACAAATACCAACACAAGCACCTTATCGAATCCAAACTTGTCAACTAGGCCTTTCAACCATCGAATATCCTTCGATTTCTCGATTGGTGTCATGTATTCTAACTCCATAATGGAAAGCACACTATATCTTGAAGTGTCCACTTTCAACTAAATGAAAATTTTATAAGTGTATATATATAGCCCATTGTGGATCTTCTCTTATCCAAGTCACCGGCATAATCATCATCAACATACCCTTGCATCTAGCTTGACCTATGTTCTGACTTGTCAAATAACTAACCAAGATCTTTATAAAATTTAAGATACCGAAGTACCCACTTTACGACTTACCAATGAACCTTCCTGGATATGACAACCTTCTTACCAGACTGACCGTATACGCTAAATTGGGATGGTGAACACCATAACATACATCATTAACGATCCTACTACACAGTCGCATACGGAACTCGAGACAACTTTAACTTCTCCTTATATGATTTCAAACGCTCATTAGAGGATAACTTGAAATGATCGGTGATAGGGGTACTTACATGTCTTGACTCCTTCATGTTGAATCTCTCCAACACCTTGTCAATATATATATTTTCTTTGGAATAGCCTTAGTTTTTTTAGCCTTCTTGTCTCGATGAATTTCGATCCCAAGGATAATCTACGTTCTACGTACCTAGATTTTTAATATCAAAATTTGCAATCAGTGAAGATTAGAATGCATATATCTTTGTCGTCCTATTAGGAGGTAACAAGATATCATTGATATATAAGAGGAGAAATATCGATGATCTATACTTGAGCCTCCTTGAGTATACATAATGGTCATATTAACATCGAAGAAGTTGTCCTCAACATGAACGAGCTGAGGTGCTTGTAACACTGTCAGAAAGATTGCTTCAACCCATATAGAGACTACTTGACTTCACATATGTGGTCCTCATTGTCGGGCTTCATAAGACCTTTGGGTTATCTCATGAAGATCTTATCACGAAAAAATATTATTTTGACATCCATTTATTCCAACTCCAAGTTCTGAGTCGCAACCAATGCTAATAACATCTGAATAGACGTATGCATGACCAAAGACAATAATATCCCTTTGTAGTCAAACCCCTTCTCTTGAGCATATCCTTTCACCACTAATTGTGCCTTGTATTGCTTGTCTTTATCCCTGAGTACTCATTTGCAACCATTAGCCCTTATGGCCTTGGTAGGTCGATCAAGTTTCATGTACTATTCTTCGGAAGTGACTATATCTCCTCCTTCAAAGCATTTATCCAGTAATTTTTGTCATCCTGTCCAATGGCCTCCTTACAATCACCTTCATCTTCCATTTTCATGACTAAGTCAAAACCAACAATGTCTTTGAAAATATATCGCAATTGTACCTTTTGGGTACATCATGATATCCTTAATGCCATTGCCTTTGGGTACTGCTTGGATTGGTACTTATCATCTATCTTTGTAAACTATCCATCCTCCTCCACACATCCATCCTCCTCCACACCAATAGGCTATAATGGTGCTCCGGGATCCTATTCCTCATTAATGGCAGGAACCTCCACCCCCACCTAGTCATCGTCTAATGTGTCACTTGTATCCTTAGACTTTTGTTCCATATTTTTTAACATAAAATTCTCATCGAAGATCACTTCACAGAGGCGAGGAAGCGATAGATGTTTATGATGTTGTTCGCGTTCCTTGTTCTAAAGACTCATAATCTTGGTTGCATACCCTCTTTTATATACTTGACAAAGTTTTCTATTATCTAAGTGGTTAGTTCTTTCATATTTCAACGGGGTTTATTACCAAGACTTGTATTATTTGGAGTCATTGGATACTTGGATGACGATTTAGATATGTACTTGAAACTTTTTGGTCATACTGCTCTATTTATTGTTTTGTGGTCATTAGCTATCTGGATGTATTATATAGTAATATTTGTGGATATATATTGTTAGTAGATGGTTATAGATATCAGAATATATATAAACTTAGTACTCATAGTAGGTGTAAGAGCAACCACAGTGGAGACACTCCAAATGCGTACTCTAAATTATTAAAAATTGTGTAAATTATTACTTTTGGAGTGTCTCCTCGATATTGGCACACAATGGTGCACTCCAATCAAATACTCCAAATTAACATATTACATCTTCTTCCTTTTTATTTTTTTTCCATGTTTGGTAAGATTTTTCCTCCCTGTTTTTTTTTATTTTTCTACCATATTTGGTAAAATTGGTTAATATTGGTGGGCCCAGAAATTAATGTAGTGGAGCTAACACATGCTCCAAATCTGAAGTGTTTTTTAGCTTTCTAATAATTTTCAAGTATGGACAAGTGCCCACTGTAGTCTTCAAGTGCTACAAAATTTTTCTAAAGTCAAAATATAGTACTTGAAATCTCTTCCACTGTGGATGTTCTAATATGCTAGACGTACTCATATATTCGTATCCAACCAATAGGAATGAGTCATCATAAATTAGAATAGACCTAGATGAATATAATTTGAAGTGTTAAAAAGGATATACATTTTTTAGTGTTAAAGAGGACATTGACCCTTGACATAGTCGAATGCAACTAGGGAAGTAGAAATTTAGGATAAAAACTTTTTTGTTGTTGTGGTGTATAAGTTGTCGCAAACGCCAAATATATTTCGAATCACATTATGTTGAAGACCATTAGAGATTTTCTTCGTTAAGACTCTGTTAAGTGTGCCAAATGAGACTAGATGGCTTAAAAAGTTGGACGTTTTAAATTTTGGGAACTGAAGACCACCTATAGAAACAACCCCAATGGGTAATGTCCAAAAGCTGGTGACAATAATTTCGAAAATATTTTTAAATTAAGTAGAAATAAAATATATAAAGTACACAGCTCCCACTAACATAATTAATAATCACTAATAAATATATATCATTTCAAAAATATTTTTTTAAAAAATATTTTATAATAAGAAATATATATATATATATATATATATATATATATATATATATATATATATATATATATATATAGAATCCCCTCACTCTAATTCGTAATATTAATGTTAATATTAATGTTAATATTAATGTTAATGTTAATATTAATTTTTATTTTATTTTTTTATATTAATGTTAATGTTAATGTTAATATTAATGTTAATATTAATTTTAATATTAAGTTTAATGTTAATTTTAGTATTTAATGTTAATATTAATATTAATATTAACATTAACATTAATATTAACATTAATATTAACATTAAATTACGAATTAAAGTGAGGAGAGTTTTTAGGAGATTTTCTAAGTGGAACTTTTGATCCGCTTATATATATATATATATATATATATATATATATATATATATATATATATATATATATATATATATATATATATATATGGGAAGATTTATGAAATGCCCAAAAACTAAAAAAGTTTTATGTAAAATTCACCGCTAAAAAAACTTTCATCGCGTGCCCAGAATTAGAGAAACTTATCCAAAGCGGGTTCCAAATGACCCTTTTGCCCTTCCTTTTAATTTATTGGAAACACCCACAAAACTGCTCTTAAAAAAACGTTTCAATACTCCATCTTCTTCCATACGCTGCTCACTTTCGAATCTAGGTTTTCTCCTCAAAAATCTTCAAAAACTCGTCGAAAAATTTCGGAAAGACCGGGACGAACGACAAAAGTGCTAAAACGGAGGTCCAAACATCATTTTTTTTGCGAATCTAAAATTTCGAAAGGCCGTCTAACAATGAAACTGTTACTTTCAGTCTCCTCGACGATACGTTCATTTTGCGACAAACGGGACCTCGTTTCGACCTCCCAGTCAAAAGTTATGGCCCTCCAAAGTTTCAGCTAACCATAAAATGCAGGAGAATGGCATTCTCCGTCTTAATTTACATGGAGAATGACCATTCTCCGTCTTAATTAGGACGGAGAATGACATTCTCCGTCTTAATTTACACGGAGAATGGTCATTCTCCGTCTTAATTAGGACGGAGAATGACATTCTCCGTCTTAATTTACACGGAGAATGGTCATTCCAGTGTTAAAACGCAGGAGAATGACCATTCTCCGTGTTAGAAACACGGAGAATGCCATTCTCCGTGTTAAATGAAACGGAGAATGTCATTCTCCGTGTTAAATAAAACGGAGAATGGCATTCTTCGTCCTAATTAAGACGGAGAATGGCCATTCTCCGTGCTAAATTAAACGGAGAATGACCATTCTCCGTCTTAATTAGGACGGAGAATGCCATTCTCCGTGTAATTTATCACGGAGAATGGTCATTCTAGTGTTAAAACGCAGGAGAATGACCATTCTCCGTGTTAGAAACACGGAGAATGCCATTCTCCGTGTTAATTAGGACGGAGAATGCCATTCTCCGTCTTAAATAAAACGGAGAATGCCATTCTCCGTCCTAATTAACACGGAGAATGACTTTCTCGGTCCTAATTAAGACGGAAACGGAGAATGTCATTCTCCGTGTTAATTAGGACGGAGAATGGCATTCTCCGTCTTAAATAAAACGGAGAATGGCATTCTCCGTCCTAATTAAGACGGAGAATGCCATTCTCCGTCCTAATTAAGACGGAGAATGGTCATTTCCAGTGTTAAAACGTGTAATTTAGTTTTTTCAGGAATAAAGAGTTTCGTTCTTCTTTCAAAGCGATGATAATTCTTATGGAAAAGAAGAAGAAAGATCTTCTCTCCACAATTGAAGATCTGAGTTCAAATGTCTCCACGATGAAGATGATGATGATGGTGATGATGATGACGAGCGATGATCTGAGTTCGACTGAAGAAAAATACACCGAACTACGAACGATCTTTGCGATCTCTGCTGAATATGAGAGCAATGGAATTCAGATTTTCCGTGAAGAAGAAGAAGACGAAAATCGCAATCCAGATCTGAGTTTTTTGAATTCAAATACATATAGATGACCAATTCGCGCGGAGGGGTAGTTTCGGTATTATAAAAATAGCAGTTTCTAGCGGGTGACATCTAAAAGGAAATCTTGGAATATTTAACGTGAAAATACTTAATTCTGGATATTTCATAAAACTTATCCAGCGGGTGGGCATTTCATAAAAGTCCACCCCGAAATTGGGTTTCTCAGCAATTTCCAGTATATATATATATATTTTGAAATAATACTTTATATATATTTTTTTAATTTTGAAAAAAAAAATTTAGTTTCACTAAGATGTTGTTGCTACTACTAGACCACAACCCACGAACAACTTTAAGTTTCTATTCAACCAAAGTTCCCATCTATTATATATGCAAAAGCGCAGATGTTCTTCTTTCCTAGACTTGTTTAGTGTGTTCCTATTGGAATTACAACAACTTTCGATAGTTGATCATTCAGTTGTCTCAACTTTCCAATAGACTTCTTCTGACTGAAGAAGATCTGCTGATTGCACACTTGTCTATGAAGTCGATGTATTCATTCTAGCTAGCATTGGTTATTTTAGTTTAGATTCAAACATGTTCGTTCATATATGAAGATTGCTCTTTGCTGGTGTCCCTCAATGTGAGTAATGATGATATCACTCATTACTGGCTGATTGCAAGACCTTTCCTTGTATAGTGCTACTCATATCTTTCCGAAGGGGAATCCCTCGTACAGATTGGCTTGTAGAATTGGATGCAACTCAAAAGATACAGAGCTATTTAGTTTTAGGGTCTAAGTATAATATTCAAATTTATGTTTAGACCTGAGACATCCATATTATATTGTCCAGATGATGATCGAGATCTCGTCATGACGGTTGATTTGGACCGTTAGATGTTGTTTATGTTTTTTCATAATATTCAAAATTTATGTTTAGTTTTAGGATCTCGTATAATATTCAAAATTTATTTTTAGGTCGTTATTTTGGACAGTCAGTGCAAATTAACCATCATGACGAGACATGGATCATCTTTTGAACAATTGAATATTATACGAGAATTACTTAAAAGACTTAATTTCATGGACACTAATTATCTCTTGTTGATGAAAATAATATCATATCAATTTTTAGAAGAAAAAAAAGTAATATTTTTATGACTATAATAAAGAAAAGAAAAACATACGTTCACAAAATCCTTAAACTTTGGAATAATGTTCAACCCACTGGATTTTTTTGGGTTATTTAGTTTTAGGTCTCGTATAATATTAAAAATTTACGTTTGTGTCTCTATATTATTTAGAATATGATCCGGATCTCATCCTAATGGTTGACTTAACTGAGCGTTCAAAATAAAGACCTATACAAAAAAAATTGAATATTTTATGCGGTTGAGATTATAAGACTAAACGAAAATATGTGAGGGATGCTTGACTTGGGTTATTTAGTTTTGCATGGTAGAGATTGTGCGACTTGAGTTATTTTATTTACTCGTGACCAATTGAGAATGAGACTTGTGATGTTGTTATTTGTTTCTATCCTGATCTAAGCAACCAACAATATTTCTGGCAGCAATTTTGATGGAGACGACTTCTTGGAATCATGTATCGTCAAGAACTCCCGGAAGGTTGTGTGACTGCTGAGATCATAATAGAAGCAAACAACATTGTCACAAGTTACATTCTCGATTGGTCATGAAACAACTAATTAACTCAAATCACACAACTCTCACCATGTAAAATTAGATAACTCAAGTTACACAATCCTCATATATTTTCGTTTAGTTTTAGAATCTCGTATAATATTCAGAATTTGTATTTAAGTCTCCATTTTGGACCGTAAATCTAAGTCTACATCCATTGGGACGAGATCGAAACCCTATTCTGGATAATATAAAAATATAAACACAAATTTCTAATATTATACGAGACCCTACAACTAAATAATCCTTAGACGCCGGTGAAAATCTTTAACTTAGAATGTGTTTAATCAGGAGGAGTCCATCCAGTTATCATTCAATCAGTTCGTCACAGCCTTCATTGATCATAATAATGATTTTTATATTCTTCAAATTGGACCCAGTTATCGAGGAAAATTCAAGATTATAATCGTTTGGTTATTTCTAATTATAATGATTAGAGTAATGTATGTACAACGAAAAATATTAATTTATCAAAGTGCACTTGTCTCGATATAGTCTTTCAATGTTCTAGCCTTCTAACTCGTGCGCGGGGGCATGAACCATAGAACATTAAATAGCCTATCGAGGCGTGCCTCGGTGCACGAGTCGAAGGAAATGAACATAAGTCTAGCACAAATGAAAGATCGAATCGAGACGTGCATCGAATGCACGAGTCGACGGATATCGAATAACTATTGAATGCGGCATGTTGCCTTGAATGTTTGGGACCTTCGGGTCATTCACTTGGACATTGAATCGAGACGATGAAACATCGAAAGAAAGAATAAAATCGCACAAAGAATGTGAGAACATAGAAAGAATGTGAGAAAGAAAGAAAGAGCGAGAACATTGAAAGAGAAAGAAATACAAGATGATGTGAAGTCTGAGTTTCAAACTCAAGACTATGTTTGGTTGTATGAGTTAGATGCGTATTGCATGGTCGAATGGACTTGAGATATTGCTCGTACACGGGTATGTGATTTTCCTCGAACGAGTTATTAGTCGAGGCACCGGGACCGTTCGGCCTAGGAGGGATGGTTAATCTTGTGGACACACATCTTTAAGACAACTTGCGATCGGTTACGTATGTGTTAAGCCGCAATGATGGTAAGTTCGACATCATCCGAAACGAGCTAGCATCTCGTATGGGGAGGGCGTCGATTACCCAATTTGAGAAGAGATATTTAGTCCATTCTGGCGCCGAGACGTCAACGAACTTCATAGAGTTAAAGAACGGTGGACTGAAAGTGCAGATACACAAAGATCCTGCACAAAGATTACTTATAACATGACAGGAAAGATGGTAAGCGTATTCACCTTGCATCGGTGCAAGGATGAGTGCGTCGATGTTGATAAGATGTCGCCACGAAACAATACGAGATTGCTAAATGTTGCCTGCTTGCCTACACAAATAAACGATATGTTTGTCAGGAATACATGCTTTACTGCTTACAATATGCCACAAAATCGATCCTAAGACAAAGATAGAAAGATCACAACTTAAGCTGCATGATTCATATATCTACTTAATGTCGGTTTAGTAAAGTGGGTCTGATCAGTACGCGAGAGGATTAGTACTGATCCTCCATCAGATTATTTGAAGGATGCAGGTAATGGATTGATCGCGGCGGAACTTCGCTTGGACGCACTGTGGTATGGAATGTCGTATCGTTTTGAAGCGTGCGACCGCATTGACGCTCGGACTTGCAACATGATTGATGCGACCGAGATATAGTAGACATAATGTATGGAACGGTGAAATTTTTTGTGGGCAAGAGAGAACTTGAGTGTTGTAAGCTAATCTAACATATTCATTTGGACTATTGAAAGTCTTTGTAATTTCGCTGCTTATCGAATAAAAGAGAATTGTTTCATATACTCTGAGTAACTCCAATGTGATTCTGTTTCTTCCGCTGCTAATGTTGAATCAAAGATAACCATTTTGAGAACATGTCATCTTGCCTTGTACAAGTGCAACTCCAGACTCGTACGGCATCACGTTCCAGCGAGGACGAACGATTCAGTAAAATCGATACGAGGACGAGCGATTTTCTGGATATAATTTTTGAGATTTTTTAGCCTTTCCTTTTATATGATGGAAAATTGTTTCACACAAGGTTTCAAATTGATTGTGGTAGTTAAATACTAGAGATTGACCAAAAATGAAATTCATGTTGGTGACAATTGTTTGTATGAGGAAAAGTTTATGGTCCCTTAGATAGCTGACATGGTTGTGTATCGTATCGTGTATCGCGTGTCATATCATATCGTCTATTGCTTATCGTATTGTGTATCGTATGATATATTAACTCTAGGCAGTTAGATCTATATTCTAAATCCATATAAGATTATGATTTAATATTTTCTTCATAAATAGTTTATTTATTTCATCTTTACAGGTTTATCTAGTTTCAGAATCGATATTCTTAACTATATGTTATATGATTCAAGTAAAAAAAAACTGATACTAGTTATTAGCCTATATATACCGTATTCGATCAATTGATACGTAACGAAATGGTAGTATATCTTATTGTATCATAATATATGTGTTGTGTACCAAAGTATTCCCTGATTTATCTCCATAGACAATCCATCTTGAATTTGTAGGTCAGCATAGTGAGCCAGGAACCCATCCTTCTCAACTGCTCCATAGAAGAAAATATTGCATATGGGAAATGCCAGCAGTACTGACATAGAGAATGCTGCTGTAAGTTCCAGATTTCCTTTCCCCAGCAATCTTCATCAACTGTCTCGCTAATCAGCTGTCTTCACCCTTGCAACTGCAGAAAATGTCCAATGCACACGAATTACGACTTCAAAACAGTTGGATGTCTTTTGTTTCAGTTCGGTAGGACATGACTATGGACCGACAAGCTAAGAATGGCCACTTTTCTGTAGTCATCAATGTTTCTTCTGAGATTTATAGTGTTATTCTATACAAATCTCGCAGGACGCAATGGGGTCCTTAATGAAAGGAAGGACCGTTCTGGTGATAGCACACAGGCTTTCGACCGTTAAAACTGCAGACACGGTCGCAGTTTATATCAGACGGTCAGATAGCAGAAAGCGGCACACCCATGACGAGCTCCTGAGCAAAGATGGCATCTATACAGCACTGGCGAAGAGACAACGAGAAAGACCCAAAATTGAGATAATACTGCAGTTTGTTGCGAGCTACTTTATATATATATATATATATATATATATATATATATATATATATATATATATATATATATCAACGACAACAAGGTGGAACATATTGGAAAACTTGAAAGTCTATTAGAGAAATCTGTACAAAATATAACAGATCTCGCTGGCATTATGCATGTTTTGTTTATGCATTTGAAAACACCCAATAGCTTAAACACTACCAAAACCCCTCTTATTTGAGCAAAACACTGATCACGTTAGAATCATCAGAGAGATGACTGGCACCAGGGGCTGTACAATGTAAATGCTACGTACTTTAATGGAAACAAAGAACATGTGGAATACCAAAATATTAGTGGGGCTGCTCCAGTAATAATGTGGAGTAAAACGACAATCACACATGAATGCAGCTTTAATCTCCAAGAATAGCTCTGCAGCATTATCAAGTAGAACAGTGCAGATGATAATCAAGCTACGAAGATGCCCGCCCAAAAAGTGATCACAAGGTCAATAATGATTTGCAAAAAACAAAAACAAACAAAATTGTAAACAATACAGATGCTACCCAATTATACATCCAACTTTAAAATTCGGTGACATGGATTAACATGTTCTAATTCACTCAATCCGAGCAAAAGTACAGCAGAGGTCTGCATATCAACCTGGACTTAGAGGTCCCAAAACAGTTTGTTGCATTCTCTTCATAAAAGTATGTTCTAAGAGGCGAGAATTACATCACATAGCTTCAGCTGCAAGATTTACTTCCACATAACTGCAAATGCTTCATTCAAGATCCAGAACCGTGTAAAACAATTCATCTTGTTGTCACGCCTTGCACTCCCTGTGTTCCTTCATCAGGCTTGCTTGCTTGGATGGTGCTGATAGCATTTGCAACATTGGCCTGAACAACCAATATAGCAGATATACTTCAAGACATTAGATACATGGAGAGGCTCATACACATTATTGGTAGCAAGGAACTCCAAAATTGAAAATGTAAGGTTCAACATGCATAAGTCCTGCTACACCGACCAATCAATGGGATTGTTTAATAAACATGGTGGGTGGGTGATGGAGCCTTATAGTCATGACCAAACCAAGCATATGGTCCTTAGAAGCAGATGGGATAAATCTAACTTTTCAAAAAATTCAGATAACTGTGCATAATGAAATAAAATATCTAGAACTGGGAAATTGATACAATTCACTAGGTTAAACACAGGACAATGAATAATAGTTTCAAGGCTGAAAAACTCACCCTCCAAACAGCAAGTTTAGATCGAAGAGCTTGCCACTGCGACTGTCCAAAAACTCGCTCTGTACGGCGGCTGCACATTAGAGAACGGACGATTATAACTTCCAACATAAGCATACAACTGTCTTTGGATTTTTTTAAAAAACAAATCTAGAAATTCCAAAAGCGAAAAACCATTGCCAGTCATGTAACAATCGCAGTCCAAAGACTCGAACATATAAAAGCGAGTGATAAATCACTCATAGCTACTTACCTCACAATAACAATTTGGTTCATCTGATCCATCCTACAGTCGAGAATTTTGGAGGTGATTGCTTTGACAACCCAATATTCTACCTCATCTTCTGTAATCTGTGACGCCAATTAATCTTTAGAAAAATACTTTGTGTGAACAAAAAAATTGCATGATCATGTACAGCTGAAGAGAAGTGACTTACTCCAAGGGTTTCCTTGATGAGAGAATATGGGATTTCACCAGAATCGGTGGAACTGAGATCTACCAATGACATCAACCTCATTTTTGTTACGCAATCTTCATGGACCAGACCTAGATATAGACCCATTGTCATAAAAGATAGGAAAAACGAATAAATCCCGTAATAGTCCATCCTCCTAGAGTGAATAGATCATACCATAGCTTTTCAAAAATGTAGAATCTGCAGCATGGAACTCTAAGTAAGCATCAAGCCTTTGAGTGAGAAAGATCTTCAACAGCTGGTAAACTAAGGAATACTTTCCATCCTTCTCTAATTGCCCAACAACAGGCATATCAAGCAGATCAGACTGCAAGAAAACCAAATTTTATTACCCATCCATTCACCGCAAAATAAGAATTAAATGAGGCAAGACAAATGGTTTAATATATAAGTGCTCACAGTTATACAGCAATAGGAAAGGCCTGATAAAGAAGTATCTTCACATTAAACAACAGTTAAGGTGAATTAAGGAAAGAATGAGAGAAGGAAACAAATCAATGTACGTATTCCCTATTTCCCTACAATGGTCCAAGTCTTGTAAATACCCCACAACATGTACAATTAATTAGAATTATAGCAAATGATATAGAGTACAGGTGAAAATAAGTGAAGCTTTTTGGAACATATACCATGTAAAAAAAACTAAACCCTTGGAAAGAAGGAATGGTACCACAGTAGTTACAGAATACAGATCTCTATCAAGAGTTTATCCTATGTTTTGCCTCAACCATATAGTGGTAACTACTCGTTGACAATTCTATGGGCACTAACACCAACAATATCATCCATGGCATGTCATGCAGATTTGCTAATTCATGTGGCAAAACGAATTGCACAATAACATTCTATTACAGTTTAGAGTGGTTTAGACATATTTCAAATTCTCGTGCAATTCATCACTGTTCAATCAACTATACCACTCTAAACTGTAATAGAAAAATGAATTTGAACATAATCACCAAGTAGTTGAATTATCACTCTATAACACTAACCAGCATATCCTTCTTCACTAACTCCATTTATGTTCCTTTCTATCCCTAGCCACTCCAACAACTAAGATCCTATTGCTCCTAACTCCTGCATCCATAAAAAAGGGGTGTTTCAGTGCCATGAAGCCCCTGCTTACGCAGGGTCTAGGGAGAGTCAAGATGTACACAACCTTAACTCAAATATATGGAGAGGTTGGTTCTGTGACTCGTTCCTGGATCCATCACAAAGCTTAAAAAAATCAGCAAGGTTCAAAAAAAAAAAAAGCAGCTAATATCAATACTTAATGCTCGGTGTCGGATTTGACCTGAACCGGTCCCCAACTGCACTATAGCATTGCTATCAATCAGTAGCTCCGATGTCAAGCTAATAATGGAAATTCCAACCAACTTTGATCAGTTATGGCCCAAAAGGTCTGAAACTTACCACCCCCATAAAAAATTTGAAATTGGTTGAAACCTCCCAATTTTCCAAATTGGTCTGACATTGTCCAAAACATCACAAACCCAGGTAAAATAGCCAAAACTTTCTAAATTTTGCCGCAACAGCTAAATGTATATTCATTCAGTCTCACTTCCACTTTCATGCTTTAGAAAAAAACGAAAAAACTAACTTCTTCAAGCCTTTATATATTAAGTTGCTATTAAGGTATGCAATTATCATCTTATAAATTTCAAAGGAACTATTGCAATTTCGCAATCAGTTAGAATACCCAATAAAACTACATAATAATTATTGAATTGCATCCGAACTTTAACCTTTCATTTCTTATATCCTTGATCAAACATAAAGCATTTTTAAAACTTCTACGAAGTGTCAAAATCTGATGTTCTAATACAGAGGGGTGCTACCAATAACATACCTTGTCTCTAAATATGCTTTATTGATCCTCTAATAACAGCACATTTACTTTCCCGTGAATGAACTAATTTCGTATCCTAACTCCAATTATATTTTCGTTCATCTGTATAATCCCTTTAGCATAAACATAAGCCTCGCTTTATTTACTCCAAAAGCATTTTGGGTAGATAAGGTTCTTGACTACTGTTGCAAGCCAGGATTCTCACATCCTTTACTTCATGGCTAATGTTAATTCAATCTTTTAGCTAGAACCAAACAATAAGAACAATATGAAAATACTAAAGATTGAAGGTGCTTAAACATTGCTGTACCATAAATAAATCAGATTTGCTAGACAAAGACCACCTGATTCGCTGCACAGTAATTCAGGATGCCTTACAACAATATAGAAAGACAATAGCAACCTATAGTTAATGGGGATATAAAAAACATTGGTAATTTTGATGTAACCAGACACCTACAAGTCTACAACCATGTAGAAGACGGATATATACCATATCTCCCAAAGGACAACCAGCAATCACATATCCACTTATGCAATACATGGTATCCTTGGTGTTTCTTGCCATATTATGGTAATACAAGTAAATTAGATATAACACTAGAATCCAAAAAGTAGCATATGAACTGCAAAATATAAGTCGTCCACAAAGAATAGGTAAAATGAAATTCATTTTGCATCTAGGGATAAGTATCATGTCTTGGAAAGATGAGTGAATGACCGACTAAAAGCAAATAGGCAAAATACAGATCAAACACTCATACCTGAAACATGTCAGGGGACTTGACAAACTCTATAATAGCCCGCACTGCTTCTTCTTTAGCCTCAGGCAACGTGGAAGATTCCTCAGCCTCACCCGAAAAAGTAGCCAAGTACTTGGTCAGGAAAGTGAAAGAATCTTTCGCCATGCTACAAATAGTAAAAGAAGGAATTAGACAAAGGTATTGAAAGAAGATAATTTCAAAATAATGCCATGTCTTTCTGTACCACAATGTACCTTTTGTTCTCCTTCAAAATGTTAGATATCGTGAGAAAAAGATCTCTCTGGTCCACTTTCCCAATGTTCCATTCTTGCAATAAACTCTCAATATTTTTGAAAGAAGGAATGATGCTCTCAGTCACCTTTCCACTGACTGCTAAATTGAGTGCTTTCGTGTAAACAAAGAACTTGCTGTATGGGTTCTCTAATAGGTTGTACAAATTGAACAAGCTGTTTGGAAGATGTAGAATATAAGATATTGACAATAAAACAGGAGATCTTGAGCAAAATAGTTCATTCACCATACATCTTCAAACGCAAAGCAGGCCTGTCATTTGGTTGCTGGATAACTTTTGCAGAAATCAGCTTTGCCATCTCGAGTGCCTCATCTGGACTCGTGGCTCTTGTTACTAGGTTGCAGATTACAGTGAAGATGCACTCTAGATCTACAATGAAAATCAAACAAAACAAAAAGAAACTCAACTAACCATTCTTAACTCCTAACTGCACTTAATCTCAATACTGAAAAAGCTTGACAAGTCTTTTCAAGGTAGATCCTAATTCCTAACCTTAGCATTATATGTCAACATACTTATCAAATTTAACAAAATGTAGTAAGAGAGGCTTTCTAAGTCAAATAGAATGGTGGCATACATATTCTATGAGGCAATGGTATCATTAATAACGGAGGGATACTTGCATAACTCTCTACGACAAGATCAAACTGAACAGTGAACAAGACAAATTCATGCAAAACTCTATACGATTGTACATACATTCTCATTAGGAAACACGCTCCAGAAATCAGTGCCGTGCCCATGCTACTATGTCTCGAACACGTATCGGGCATGTCATGCACTCCAAAACAAACTAGGACACACCGAAAATCAATGGCATGTTCGTGTTGCCGTATAATGTCCATGCGATAAACTTCTCACACAGGACAGACCAAATGGTCATTAATCAGTCGTAGATGATCAAATACATACATTGTCATACAAACAAAAAATTACAAAAGGTAAACAACCATAAATAACAAATCATATTATCCAGTCATCCAATCATGTTCCAAGTTTTGACAAAATTTCGGACAATCACACTGCTACCATTCTCACACTCACCCCTGTCGGGGGCAACACGCCGAAATCAACGACCGTTTCACATGTTGAGTATTTATGATATCGTTCTTTTTTATATGGCATAAATTCACACTTGTAAATTGTTCAAGTTTTTAACTATAGTAATGAAATGGTATCTTCATAAATTCACTTACAAGGAATTTAATTTTCTTGACGAGACGGTCTCATTACGTTGCAAAAGGAACTAGGTCGCAGTCATACTTTTAACACAATGTTGGAAGATGAAACCAAAAAGGATAATTCAATCTCGCCTTTTAATCCACAAAGAGATGATATGAGTAGGGCCAATTTCTCATCAATATCTTATTGTCATTTGCATTCCACGAGTTCATTTCGACATTAGATTTAAAGAGACTTAACAAACAATAATGCCTACTTTTAACTAGTGCAATGGACAGGAAGCTTCTATATCATAAGATAGATGTGGAAGTCGAAAGACATTAGATTTGGTGAACTTTGAGAAGTCTTATATCAAGTTATGCATATGAATCACCTAATCGTGCCCTTCTACAATGATTAAAGCCAAGCGAAAAAATGCAACATTCTTCAACTCCTAATTAGTGGTGTTAATGAATGATTCTTCTTCAAAGGAAGTCTAAGACCGTTGATCCGAGGGAGATGAAGATGCTTAAAACAATTACCGATTGACTTAATAATTCCGGCTAGCCGCTAACCCTTTCTTTATACAACCTTGAAACTCCTAACTAGGGATGTTGACGAACCAAGCTATTTGTGAGCCAACTCGATAGCTCGTGAGACGAGCTTTTTGAGCTCGAGAGCAAAAGCTTGACCCTAGGAATAGGTAAAAGCAGTGTCGGCGCCCAAAAGGCGAAGGCTATTTTTCATTGCCTAATCCAAACGCATGTGAGGCATCCGCTCTAGGCAACGCCTAAGGCAAGAAAGTAGGGGTGAGCAGATATCGGGTTGACCGACCCAATCCGAACCAATTAACAAATTTGGTTCGATTTTAAATAATTCGGGTCGGGTTTCCATTTCCTGTTTCTAAATATCTGATTCTTCGGTTAGGGTTTCGGATTTGGGATTCGGTTCCCAACCCGAACCGAAAACCGATTAACTCATACTATATAAACCAACAGCCCTATACCCTAAAACTAAAATCTCCTTCACACCTATTTCTAACTATGTCGCATCACTCTCTCTCGATCTATTTATGCTGCCTCTCCCTCTTTCTCTTTCGGTCTTGATGATCTCGATACTGCCACTGGCGTTGATTACAGAGAGAGAGAAGGGGGGGAGCATCACTTATGAGAAAAAGGAGAGAAGCTTGGGGAGAGGGCGAGGGAACATCGCCGACGAGGTAGATTCGTTGAGTCTGGATTTGTTCGAGGCGGTCACTCGGTTGGGTTAAGCGGGAGAGAAATGGTAGTGGTCAAGTGAAGCTTTTCTGGTGTTGTTGTTGATGACAGTGGTCAAGATGGCATCGGTCAGGCCGAGAACAAACAAGTGACCCACCTATAATGCTATTGCTATTGGTGGTGGTTGTTGATATGTTCTTCTTGGTGTCCATTTTTGAAGTAGTAGCAGTTGTTAATCTCATTCTTCTTGTTGCTCTTCTTGTGGTAGTGTTGTTGTTGATGTGGTTGATCTTTTTGTTAGTGTTGTGGAGGGGGAGGAGAGTATGATGTGTATTTAGAGGATAGGAGAGGAAGAGCCATTTGCAATCTGCGAACCGATATAACCGAACCGAACCAAAATTTATATGGTTCGGCTCGGTCCGGTTAGTATGAAAATCGGTTCGGTTGGTTTTTAAATTAGTTCGGTTCCCGTTCGGTTTTCTAGAAGTCGGTTCGGTTTGAACCGAGCCGAACCGTTGCTCACCCCTACAAGAAAGGGGTCAAAGGCAAAATTAGGCGAATGGTAATTAGACGAGCCTAGGCTTACGTCTAGGCATGTTTGGTATTTTATACGACTTTTTTGGGCTTTGTTTGAACTTTTTTATAAGTTTTATTGGCATGTTTGGTTGTATTAGTTTTTAAAGCTACATGCTTAAGTTTTAAAGGTCCAAATAGAATTTTTTTTTTTAAATTTTAAAAGTAAGTTACTAACTAAATAGACAAATAACAAAAAGAGAAGAATATTAATGAACAAAATCTATCATTCAGTGAGGACGAAAATTTCATTTTCGATGATGATATTGATGATAATCTTCAAGATGATCTCTTGAACTTAGATGATGAAGATGAATGATGAATGATTGTAGGAATGTAGAACATTGACTCGTTGATTATCTTATGTTTTTTTTTTCATTTGAATAATTTGATTTCAATCATAATTATTTATGTGTGATGTTATTGTTTTGAAACTTAATGTTGTGATTTATAGACTATTTTGTGATCTTGTTAAATTACTTTGTTTTTTCTATTGTAATTTGGTATTGTTTACTATATTTTTAGTTTATTGTCTAAATACTCAAATTTGATGAGTTGTTTGGGATATATGCAGATTTGAATTACCTAAATGACAAAAGATGTTATGAAAATGGAATTTGAGAAGTTAGGTGGCACTTTTCTTCTCCGGACAAAGGTAGGCGCTCTCGGAGGATGAGGGGAAGCAAATTGCCTAGGAATGCCTAGAACCTTTTAAAACACTGGACAAAAGTGCCCAAACACGAGCTTAGAGGTATTCGGGTCATGAGTTCGTGAGTCAGCTCGATATATATATATATATATATATATATATATATATATATATATATATAAATTTTTTCAAATTTTGTATAAACACTTTGAATTTGATATTAAGCTTATTTGAGCTAAATTTTCCACTTGGACAAAGTTCATGAGCTCATAAATAAAGTCAATTCTAGGCTCAAGTTTGCTATAATTAAACCTCTTTAAGCTTTGTCAATTTAAATAGTTGCTTAGGAATCGAGCTTGTGCTCGCGAATATTATAGAGAAGCGAGCTAGAGCTCAATTTTAGGCTCATCCTACAACTCGAGCTAAGCTCGATCTGTATTTTTCCTTAAGAGAGCCGAACAAGAGCAGTGGTGTACTCACTCAAAGCTCGGCTCGTTACCTACTCCTAAGTTCCTAACTACACTTAATCCCAATACTTAACTAATCTCAAAATGTCTTGATAAGGATTGAACGCCAGGTCCTAAGCTTTAATTTGTTGAGATATTAATTAAATTCGACAATATGTCATTCTGGTAAACGAGGTCTCTTCAGTGTTCTAAATGGCGGTCGAGGCGGCGCCTAACTGCTAGGTTGCCGCTCTCTGCATCGCTTTTGCCATTGGCAGTGGAGTAGGCGGTCGGCAGAGGTTTGGCGGTGGAGGCGGGCGCCTAGGCGAAGCAATACCTGACTAGATGTTTTGGCAAAACAGTTTTGCAAGCATTATGGACCTATAGTTCACTTTTACAAGACTGAAACTTTGTTCTGCAACTTAGTTATGCATAAAACACTCTTAAAATATGCATATTATACAAAAAAAAGGTGGTAAAGTAGTATAAATGTCCAAAATGTATCAAACGCCTACGCGATAGGCGGACCCTCTCCGTCGCGCACCTGCCTTCCGCCGTTTAGACCTTGGGTCTCTTAGTTAGATAGCATGGTGTCATGAAAAATCTAACAGGGAACGTTACCATAAATAAAGGAGACATACTCTGCATAACTCTCTACTACAAGATCATATTGACCAAGGCAAGCTTCATCTGTAGTTATGTATCACCATCTCATGTAGGGAACAAACAACTATCACAAAATTCTGGGGTTGGCTATTTGAATCCTTTTCTTTCGTTCAGCCATGTTAAGGATATGTGCTCTGCAACATAAACACAAATCATCTCTCTTCTATAACTAGTCCGTCTATTGGTCTTCGCAGTCCAGAACACAACAAGCATACATGATTAAGGCTCCCGATACGCTTTTCAAGCCAAAAAAAAAAGGTACAAATGATGGACAACCAAATACTTATAAATCCTATTAACCATTCATCCGATCGCATTCGAGGCTCCGACCAAATATCAGACAAAGCGCACAGCTACAGTTCTCACCTTTGTCCGAAACCCGCAAAATCACCAAGTCGGCCGAGGTAATCATAAGTGATGCCAAATCCAGCCACCTCGACATAAGGATGCACTGCTCCGCTTCGTAGCACTCTCTTGCCACCTGAGGCTCTGCAACCTGTATAGCAAAAATAAAAAGTTTGACTAAATAAATATGAACAGTCTTTACACTCCAAATTTGGTGCCGAATCCGTGTCTCGTCGTGTTAGACACGCATCGGACACAACACCGACACTCCATACAAAAAAAAAACGAATTTTTTCGACCTTAGATTCAAAATAATTACATTTATATAGCATTATGCGTGTCCGTAGACGTCATATATTGGACCAAAATGTAAAAAAAAAAAATGGATCAAGTTGGGGGGTTTCGCTTCACCAACCTCAGGTCCGGCATCTTTCCACGCGAGCTCCGACGTGAACCGGACGACTGCTAAGACTGGATCTTCCTCCGACGTGGGCACGATCGTCGTCATTGATGATAGTGATGAATCTCGAGAATGGTTTCAGTAGCAAAACCCTAACCCTAATTTTTTTTTGGAAACGGCTGAGAAAGGAGGAGAGACTGAGATGGGAGAGGATATGGCTCCATCCGGCCTGATAAGGACATGGGCCAAGTCTAATAGCTTGGGTTGCGATTTATTGAAAAAAAAGCCCAACAAACAAATGAACTTTTTCTAAAAAAAATAAAAAATAAAAAAGCTTCGGAGAGGATATGGCTCCATCCGGCCCGATAAGGTTTTTATTTCGCACACTGCGGTTGGTTAGTGGTGACCGTTCGGTTTATTGCTTTGAACGGAACCGAAATATTCACAACCGAGTAAACCGAACTTTCAGAAATTTAAAATCAAAATCGAACCAAAATTAAGCATAATCGAAACTGAACCGAACCGATAACCAATTTAGTTTATTCGGTTTGTTCAATTTGATTATTTTTTATTTTTAATGGGTCGGATCCAAAGTTGAGGTTATGATTAAATTATATTAAAAAATATAATTTGTATACTTAAGTTTATTGTATTTTGAAATTGGGTCTAAAGTTGTGCTAGTTATTAAATTATTAAAGTTGGATTTTAAACTAGGAGTGTGCATCGATCGGTGATCGACCTATTTAGTCACAATCGTAGTCGAACTAAAGTTAATCGGTTTGAAAATAATCACAGCCGAACCGAACCAACCAACTGGTCGGTCCGATTTTGAAACCGACCGACTTGATTCGGCTCGACTGATCGTCACAAATAAAAAAAAATTGAGACCTTTAAATTGATCAAGTTCTCTCCCTACTTGTGTTGTGATACAAGTATTCTTAATATTTTATAGAAAGAATGTTCTCATGTGGCAACGGTTATATACAAGATAATAAAGTATTAATTTTATTTTCTTGGAACTGAATACCAAACAAGAAAGGGAGAAGATAAATATAATAAGCGAGCATGAGGAGGAATACCTCATGTTCTCGGAATATATGACCATAGTGGTCAATATGAGGAGGAAACCATAGTTATCCTATATGTATATAGTAAATGACCTCTAGCCTAGCGGTTAAGAGAGATGCATGTGGTCCGAGTGGTCAGGATATCGATTTCCGGTGGGAGCGTTCGCCACAATTACCTTCATACAAATAAAAAGTTACATTGTTTGAACTAAAAATATGATTAATTAATTATTATTTGATAAATTAAACTTGAGTATAAGTTAAAGAAGTTGATATTTTGAAGTAAAGTGTATCAGTGTGTTAAAAATGAAGAGAGAGATTTATAATTATAAATGAGTAGCCGCTCTCTAGATGGATGTACAATAACTAAAAGCTTTAAACACGTGTGAAGTGAGTTCGGTTTGGTTTGGTTCGGTTTAAACGGTTTCTGGAATAACCAAACCGTTGGCCGAATCAAACCGGTCGGTTATTGAAAAGGTCTGATCGAACCAAACCGACCGGACCATTATTAAAAATCGATCGGTTCGGTTTGGTTCGGATCGGTTTGGCCTAAATGTTCACACCCCTATGCCGACAGTAGAACTCCTGGGTGAAAGGTAAATTCCGAAAAAGAGTAGTTTCTCCGTCTACAATATGCTCGAACCTTTTCAAAAGGGTTTATGCTTGCTCGGTAAATGTCTTGGTAGAAGATAGAATTTCTTGGAATTGAGGTTTATTATTTTTTAAGTAGTTACGTAATTGAATGAGAAATTTCTTTACCTGTCCAATTCCTAACGGATCAAGATATCCATTCGCTCCTCCTTGGACAGTACCTCCCAACAAGATTGATCCGTTTGGATCTTGGTCCATGATAGCCTTTTTATTGATTTTGACGATTGGGTCTCTCTATGAATGGAAAAGGGGTGCTTCGGATCGGGAGTAAACTATAGGGCAAAGGGGGGAAAAACATAGGAAAGAAGGATGCCCGCGGAGTTTAATTCATTGCGACAGGAGTTAACCATAAGAATGGGCCGGTCATCTGCTAGGTCATCTTTTGAGCAAACAGGGGCTAGGTATGTTAGTGCCGGGACACAATTTTTCGATGGAAAAACTGAGAAAATGAAACAATTGTAAAAACAATGTTTCAAATCAACACTTCAAGGAAGGTGATTCTGAATCACGAAAATCTAAAAAGATTTCGTAATCAACAGCAATCAGATCGTAGTACTTCTAAAAAGAAGATACAATCAGAATTACTGACAGCAACGAAGAAGGTGACTGGCGAAAGATGGAAGAACTCCTGCTGGGGTGAATAATCACCGTTGCTCAAAGCTTTATTCGCCCTACACGAATAGCTTCCAGGAACCAGCAAGTTCGTCGGAGAACTTGGAACACTCCTGCTCTTCTGACTCCTCGGATGGACACGAACTCCCGTGCAAAAGCAACGCTGGTGCGGCGCCTTTCCTCTCTCTCTCGAAGGCTACTGGAAGATCAGAACTGCGTTAAAGAACACGTCTGAAATCTCTGTTTACTTGTGTTAAAAAATACTTCGTAAACTTTCTGTGGTGGCTTCTCTTTTTCTTTTGTATTGTACTTTTCCTTGAGAGAGAGAGGATGCCTTATATAGGCCATGCAGCAACTGTTCGGTTGCCACAAAGTTAGGGACGTGGTAATAACCACCCCGAACATGTAGCAACCTCCAGAACATGCAAACGCCTAAGTGCAAAGTGCGCCAACAAAATGCCACATTACGCCTCATGAGCCCGAGTCCGAGTCCGAGTCCGAGTCCGAGTCCGAATCTGAGTCCGAGTCGCTAAGCCCCTACGGGACTTAGCTCCCATGGAAATAAATTTCACAAGAGCAAAAAGCATGAATGCTTTAATTATTGATTTTAGCCTTTTTCCCATTAGAAAAATAACCCTACATGGCAAACCCATGTGCACCTCCACACCACATGTGCATCTCCAATAATAGCAAAGCTAATATATAGAGATACAACCTCTTTATTTTTTCCGATGTGGGACTAAAGCTTTCTAAAGGAAAAACCAAAAACTCCAACAATCCCCCACATATCTCTATATATATGGGTATAAGTGTTCCCCACAGTAACTGTCCATCATGCATTAGGAGAGATGTCGCTGACGACTTGAATCTTCCCGCATGGATCAAAAATCAAACTATAATACAAGAATGGACTAAGTCTTGAATTCTGCATCATAGCTGAAATTCTTTCCACTCACATAATGTAGTTACATGTGCTTCTGGCTACACATTAAAGGCCCTGTGCCAGGCTGGTTTTAGTGTATAATTTTGGGCGTCTACAAGTTTACCCTCAAAAGACGGCCTGATATCTCTTTGTCCATACACTATAGGTGAGTTCATTATAAAGAGACATGACATGAAGCGCTTTGCGCTTTCCTTGCGGTGCTACGCCGCCATGACATGGCTTAAAGCCGAGGCCTTACCCCGTACCGGGAACCTCATCGTAGTGTCATACTACTGTAGCATGAGGCAACCGCCTCTTTGTAGTGCCAAACTACCCAGCATGAAGCCTTAGGCTCCCTTGCGGTGTTACGCCGCAACGACATGGCTTACAAGGCCGAGGCTTTATTCCTAACCGGGTACCTCATCGTGGTGTCGTGCCACTGTAACATGAGGAACTCCTCCTCTTTGTAGTGCTGACTTGTAAAACCCGTAATTTTTAGTTAATTTTTGAAATTCTGGAAATTCGATTTTTTTGTTATTTTTCTAAATTATTAAATTTAGTGTTTGTTAAAATTAATATTTTGCCAGATTAATATTAATAGCTAAATAGAAAATTACTAATTTTAAAATAAATAATCATGGATTTTTGTTTTGGTTGACCCAGACCTGAACTCGTTCCCAAGTCCCGAACACGTCTAGAAACCTTCAATTTTTTTGTTAATTAATTAAATAATTTAATTAGCTAATTATTATCATAAATCATTATTAATTGTTAATTTAGAAAAATTATATTTTTGAAACATTATTAATCCTGGATTTAGATTGTTGGTTATGACCCGTTCTGACCCAGCCCAAACTCATCTCGAACCCAAGTTTAATTTTCTAAAATTTTCCTTAGTATATTTATAACTATATATATATCAATTCCTTAATAAAACAAAAATTGGAATTTTCCTTCCATTTACTTCAGCCAAAATAAATTCTTTTCACTAAACTAATATTAATCTCTCATTACTCATTTCATTGTTTCATTCAACAGAAAGGAAAGAACTCTTTCCTTTTCTCTTCCAAAACGTACGACCCCTTTCGGCTTCCGAGCGTTCGCTCGACTGGCCGCACCCCTCCTCTTCCCCTTCCGGTAACAGTTCCTCCTTCTCCCTATACACCCCTCCTCTTCCCTTCCATCCTCATCATTCTCCATCAAACCACTCCCCAAACCCTTTTTTTCCGAACCCTAAGCCCCAAATCCGGCGAACCCCGTCTGATCCGCGTTTTTCGGCGATTTTTTGGTCGCCGATCTTTCCGCGGTCCCGAGCGTCGCCTCCAGAGCTGACCTAGGCCGATCCCGAACGGATTCGGCGCTGCCCCGCTTCCAGGCCGGTCCGGCGACCCTTTTCCAGCGCCTCTCCCGACGTTTCCCCGGTGCCGTTGTCGTCTCCTCTGTCCGGTGACCCCGCGTCCGTGGCCGACCTCTTGTGGTCCCCGATCCGGCAGACCCCGGCTCCACCCGGTCGTTTCCGAGCCACCCCGCGTGACTCCGCCCCACTCGGCCAGCGTGCCCCGACCCAGATTTGCTGTTTCGCTGTTTTCCTTGCTGTCCGCAAGTGCTGGACACGTTCCAAGTCTGAGGCTACACTTCAGATTCCGTCATTTTTTTGGGTAATCTCTGATAATCACAGTAGTTCGTCCCCTGTCTTGGTCGATGATGAGATTTGGTCCACGAATTTTCTTCGAAAAATTCGATTTTCTGCTACGTTTCTGGTTTCGGAAATTTTTGGATCAAGTGTTCTGTGATAATTGGTTCTGTGGATGGTTTCGGGTTTTCCGAGAACTCTTCGGAAAGAGTTCTGATGTTATATCGGAATTTTCGATTTTATTTGGGTTTCCGAAATTTTCGGAAACGTATTGCTGATTCGGATTTAATATTATTTTGGTTGAAAAATTTGAGTTTTCCTGGTTTGGGATTATTGGCAGGAAATCATGGCGCACTTTTCCAGTTTTTGGGTTATCCCGAAAATAGAGGGAATGCTGCCGAAATTTCTATAAAATTTAATTATATAGTTTTAAAATAATTTTCGGAAATATAAAATATTTGGATTTATTGGGCGACAACCTTATTGGTCAATGTGCCCTGGCTAACTGCAAACGAAACCGATTTCGCCCGGACGTTGAGGCATTAGCCTATATGATGATTGGACCAAAAATCTGAGACTCATTAATTAATTTATTATTAAGTTTAATTATAGGATTTTTAGAAACTAATATTGTCTTTTCTTATTTAAATTCATGTAATTGGTCTGTAAGGGCATAAGCCTATTCTGGTTGTGAGATTGTAATAGCTTAGGTTTTATTTTATTTTTCTTTTATTTTTCTGGATGATTTTGGTAGTGGGAACGTAGTATAAAATAATAATTATTTATTGTATTTTTCAAAAGAATATAATAATTAATGTTTTGTCACTTAGAAAATTAAGTTGTAAATTTTAAAATAGAAATTCATGTATTTCTCATTAAAAAGAAAAATCTTAGTTTTTATATTTATATAATTATAAAATACCACATTTTTCCAAATAAACCGATAAATACAATTTTCTCGAAATTAAATGTAAATTGATGTTTCTTAATTGCAACGCATTAATAAATAGCGCTTTGATTGTATTAGCTAAATAAAGACAAAAATTGACTAGGACACAACTAGAGATTGCAACTAGTATAGCGTCTTTAGCAACTTTAGTTTTCTGAGACAAGTTTCCTAATGTAGGATCTCAAGGAAGATTCTGAATTTCTAATCCGACGTTTCGACCCATCCAGTCAAATTATTTTGAGGCAAGTACATTTTTGTGGTAGATTACAATTAGTTAATAATTGTTTCAATGCAAGTTTAAACTACGATACAACACGGAATATTGACTGTAACTACTGTAACTATTGGGGACTGGGGGAGTAGTGTAGTGGATATGACCACATCCAATAGTATAACTGATTGTATTAGCTTACCCCTCAAACACACGGGATTAAGCCATACCATATCACTAGGATATCTATAACAAATCCAATCCGGTCATATTCATTACCTATTCATATCTCACTATTTTAACTGTTGGAAAATCATTTATTTCAAATTGTTTAAAAGTGCATAATTCCATTATTAATTTCAATTGTTAAAATATCATGAATTTGTACTTTGCTCCCTCTTGACTGGAGACTATATTTTAGGTCCTGTTGAGGATGCAGAGCTACTGGTTAGTAGCTACTATGACCCTGAGCTATACCCTGCTGTGCTTCCTGAGGATGGCTTACTTGATGAGGATGTTGCTTTTCTTTAGATGTTATTTTCCAGTTGTTAGTTTGTCTAAAAACAATATTATTTAAGTTGATGGTTTATGTTTGTACTTTACATTGAACAAGTTTTTAATTTTATCGAATAATAAATATTGTGGCAAATTTAGTTTTGAGTTGTTGATTACCTGCATATGGAAGTTACAGCTTACTACCGCCGTCTCATCAACGGTGTAGGCTGGGCATGATCCGATTCATTCCAAGTAATTGGGACCGGGTCGTGACATGTTTTTAGTGGTGGCCCATGCAGGTCAAATCAACAACTTAGGAAAAACCTATCTAGAGACAATTAGAACACTAGAATATTGATTTGTCACAATAATAGGTCCGAATTATATATGTAAATATATTTTTTTTAATTATAGATTGGTAGGCTACCTTGCTTATGTTTATATCCTAAACCTTCCAGAGAATGGCCACTGACAATACCAATCCTGCTGGCGATGGGGTATCTTCACCCTATCATACCCCACCACCTCAATCAAGTCCGGATCCTACACCTCGGCAGCTGGCCGACCGTCCCCATAATATGACGGCGGATCCATCATCTTTCCGGACGGAGATGCAACCCCCTGTGGTTTTGTCCACTCCAGCTGCCCCACCGGTGCCTGTGGACCCCACCGACCTCATAGGTCTGCTAAGAGGAGTATTAGAAGCCCAGAGAACTCAAGCTGAAGCTCATCGCGAGCAGACGGCAATTATGAGAGAAGGCATGGAGAATGCCCATAGTGTGGCAATGGCTGCATTGGAGAGAGGATAAGCAGCTCAACAGGAACCAAGGCCTGCCAAGGTAAACATAAATCTAAGGATTAATTTATGTAATATTAAGGCCATTTAAATTAATGGAAATTATATTGCCAAGGTGGGCGATATTGAGAGCTTCAAGAAGCAGAACCCTCGACCCTTCAAGGGAACCGAGGGAATCGTCTATGCTGATGAATGGCTCGATAGTATGGAGCGTCTCCTAAGCGTCGCTCGACTTCCAGAAGACCTCAAGGCTGAAGCAGTGAGACTCCAACTGCAAAATGTAGCAAGCACCTGGTATCGGAATGAATCCCGACTCCAGGATAGGCAGATTGACTGGGACACCTTCAAGAGGTTATTCAAGAGGAAGTTTTTCCCAACATCAGAGTTGCGGGAGATGGAGAGGCAATTTCAGAACCTGAAGCAGGGAAATATGACTGTTGGAGAATATGCGGCAGAATTCGGCCAACTCAGCCGTTTTGCCAAGAACCTGGTGGATGACCCTGAAGACCGTGCTGAAAGGTTTAGACATGGGCTGAGAGAGGAAATCTGCACCCATGTGATCCCCGGCGGTGCTAAGACCTATGAAAAGATTCTGGAGCGAGCTCAAGATATAGAGAAGAGCCAACCCGCTCGCTCAAAAAGGGATTATCCTGGAACTAACAACTTCCAGGGTAATCAGAAGAGGCCCAACAACAACAACAACAACCGGCCTTCCCACCACCAGCAGCAGAACCAGCAGGCAAGGAACAATAATAGGGCACCTCAGAGGCAGATCCCTGTCTGTGACTATTGCAAAAGGCCGGGACATCAAGCAAATATCTGCAGAAATAGACTAGGACATTGCCTAGTTTGTGGGTCTTCCACCCACCAAGTGAAGGACTGTCCCTCGGCGGCTCATCGGATGGGAACAACTCAACAGAAAGGTCCTCTGTCCACTCAACAACAACAGTTTGGGCAGCATCAACAGAAGACTGGGCGAGCTTTTGCCCTAGCAGCAGAGGAACAAGACACAGAGCAGGAACCTACAGCTGATGTCATTGCAGGTTTCATTTATGTGCATTCCTATCCTGCCTTAGCTTTATTTGATTCGGGAGCATCACATAGTTTCATATCCACAAAATTCATCTCTGCACACCACATAGATACGGGATTTAGCAAGAAGATATGTAGAGTAATGAACGGTGGAGGACCCCTACCCATCACTGAGACCTGTAATTGCCCTATCACCATATCAGGCCACCAATTCATAGCACCTTTGCTTGTGATGCCCTTACCCAATTATGATGTAGTCCTAGGGATGGACTGGTTGAGTCAGCAGCATGCGCTGATAGACTGTCACAAAGGATGTGTAGTCTTCAGCCCACCTGGAGAGCCGGAGTTTGAAATCTCTCGAACTCCGGAGGTGTGAGCACCCTGAATTTCGGGCTGATTTTTTTTATTTTATTTTATTTTATTTTCTGATTGATTGGTTTGATAAATAATTTATTTTGTATTTTTTCTTAAGTGTACTTTCCTATGCCTTTGATATTTGGAGTGTCAGGGATGTTCAACTCTGTAAATCTTCTTCACGAGTTTTGGAGTGGACATGATTACCTTCATGACGGTATATAGTGTCCCATCTAAACTTGTTCCCTTGTACTCTTTCTGCTTCGCTGAACTTCGGGTCGGTTTAGACCATTTGATTGTTATTTATTTTTCCCACTCTTTTCCTTGATAATTTTCAGCACGTTACCGTGACTTTTAAATTTGGAGCGCAAGACCAGTTAGTTTCTTGAAACCAACTTCTCATTGATGATCTATTCGAGACGCTCGTCACCCATGACCTTCGTTTCCCACTCATACATGTCATTTTGTGCTTCATTTGATTCGCACAACTTTTTCGACACGTGACCCAATTTTATTTCACCCCACGACATCACATTCATTTTCCAACTTGATTTGTGGGTCCCCTGTCAACCAAAACCTGTTAGCCCCAACTATGGACATGGCCTACTTTGAGCCTACTATCCGTCCGCCACTTGTGTTCTATTTATTGGAATCCCCATGTGCTACTTATTCACTCATGATCATCAACGTCTAATTTTAATTCGATTTTTGCACAATGTCCGGTTTTGACCCAATCCGGCTCCACCGAGTCCAGTCCAACTCCATGTTATTCTCCATCATGACACCCTCATATTTCTCTTGCCCAAAAATATCAATTTTTCATTCTACCTATTTTAATTATTATTGGAAATTTCTATTGATTTTTATCCATGAGAATGACCTATTTTTCTATACATTTAATCTCCACCCTTGGATCTCCCTACATTAATCATCACCATTCATTTCTCAACTTTCCCACACTCACTCACAGCAAGGTATTGGCCGGCCCTAACTTTAGTATAGGATAACAAAATTCTCTCTCTCTCTCACTTCATTTATTGCTTATCTCTTTCTCTCTCTCCTTTCCATTGTTTTATTTTCACCAACAATACAACAACAAATTCAGCATCATCTCCCTCTCCTCCCCGAGCATGCAACCCGACCCCCTGGCCGAGCCCGACCACCCCCTCCTGGCCGATCTCGGCCGGCCACCACCACCCTACCCATCCATCTCTCCTCCTCCTCCTTCTTCCTCCTCTTCCTAACCATCACCATCCACCACCAATACTCAAACCGACCACCTATCAGTCGCACCACTCCACAGCCTTCACCCCGCCGCCATGGCCCTCTGCCGCCGTCGTACTCGTCGGCCAGGCCAGCGCCCGGCCAGTGCGCCACCAGCGCGCGGCAACACAGCCGCTCGCATGAAGGCGCACACACGCGCGCGCGCGGGCCGCCGTCGTGCGCCGCTGCGCCGCCACGTGGGCCGCCGTGGACACCCCCCTGGCTCCGGCGAACTCCGAGCATAGTTCCCTGACGGCCAACGTCCTCCGGGACGCGCCGTCGAGGCGATTCGTGCGTTTTGAACGAGATCCCGTCGGCGTACGTTTTGAACGAGATCCCGTCGGCACGTATTTTTCTGGAGATCCGACCGTTGGATCGGCGATTTCTTCGCTCCGTCACAATCTCGGTATATCCACCTTCATCCCTGTCAATTTTTGTCTGTTAATTTTATCGTTTGATACATCAAAACCGGCCACCAAGTTGACCGTTTAAATTGTATTAAATTTGGACAGTTTTGCGGGGCCAACTTCGTCAGCTTGTATCTCCTCCACCGCAGCTCCGTTTGGTGTGCTACCAGTTTCGATGCGAAGCTGGTATAACCCTTTTGCTACCCCTTCAGTTTCGTTTCGTTGTGAGCTTGTTTGATTGGTTGAATTCGACGCCAAAGTTGGCCATCCGAATTCGTAATTTCCAACTTGTAAAATTCTATTTTTGAACACGGGACTCCAGATTTCATTTCTGACACCACCATTAGACTTGTGGCATCGTTCTGGCATGTTTTTATATAAAATTTGTTAGATTTGGAGAACGTGGGCCCGGGCACGCATTTCGGTGCAAAGCGGGTCCCACCTTCTGGGTCAACGGGACTTTTTGACGCCGGCTCATCGGAATCCAATTTCGGATATACCGTTGAGTTCGTATCGTCATTCTGGACTCGTTGACATATAATTTGCTAGGTTTTGGTGGACATTGGATCGGGCACGCATTTTGGTACAAGTTAGATACCAATATCCGGGTCAACGGGTCATTTTGAGATCGGCTCATCGGAATCCAATTCCGAAGATACCGTTGAGTTCGTATCATCATTCTGGACTCGTTGACAGGTAGTTTGCTGAATTTTGAGAACTTTGGCTCCGGCACACATTTCCGTGCAAACCGGAATTCCAAGTTCTGGTCAACGGGCCAAATGGAGATCGGGTCAACGGAATCCAATTCTGGAGATACCGTTGGGTTCGTATCGACATTCTGGTTTCGTGGACATATAATTTGTTATATTTTGTAGACTTGTTTTCTTGCACGTTTTTTGGTGCAAAACGGCTCCGACACGGACACCGTTTTGACCCGAAATTACCTTTTTGCCCTTGTGTCCAAATTGGACCGTTGGGTAGGCTATCCTAGCTAATTTGACCATTCTGGACATGTTGGCGATGTTCATTTCATCGTCCGACAATGTTTGTTGATAATTTCTCTGAGTTTGACCTTTTATAATTAAATAATAATTAATTCATATAATGTTCGTATTTCGGGATTAGTACAACGAAACTGAGATCAGCCAATTCCAGTGATCTCACATCGCTAAAATTGACAAGTTAGACACGTGGATCACTATAATAAGATTATCAACCTTACCGATAATCTTCTTATCTCGATTTGCGTGTCGTAAGTTACAACGTACAAATAACGAAGTACACTTTATATTAGACTAGAATTGACCCTGTTTGACCAGAGTTGACCAGTTGACTCAAAGTCAACTATAAGTCAACACTTGACCTAGTTTGACTAGATTATTGACCGGAGTCGACCTAGAGTTATTTTGACTTAGAAGAACCTAGAATAATGTAGATTGATTATAGAGATTCATTTATTACAACTTGAACACCTTGTAACCTGTGTTGCTTTAAATAGGACTCTGTGGCTTCAGTGGGACCCCCCCTATACTTATCAGCTGTTCAGGTTATCGAGGCGAGTACATTCTCTGATCATTTCATATCCTGCTTAGAATTATTTCCTGTAGTAGATTACTTTACTTGTACTGTCACGTTGGTCACACGGATTGGTACTATATGGATCCCTTCTTGAGATGTTATCCTTAGGGAGCATCGGGTACTATATGTTCTGTGCGTTTCACTTACATGGCGTATCATATGCTTCATTGGTTCTTTGATCACTTACGACATATACTCTTATGATCGTAGAGTCTTCCTAGAATCTTTATCCCATTTATGGGACTACTATGTATCACCTTCGGGGTCTATTACCTTCGGGGTCTATTACCTTCGGGGTCTATCACCTTCGGGGTCTGTTACATAGCATCATAACATAACTTGAATGGATCCTTGTGTATTGATTGGGGATGGGGGAGTATGAGTGAACATGTGAATAAATCCAAGTAGTGTAATCATGAATCAATTTTCAGTAGTATAATCATGAATCAGTCCTATGCCATTCACATGTTTATATTGTACTCTGACTCACTAGCCACAGTTAGCTCTCTATTACGGTATATCTATTTCCATTACAGTTTCTCTGTTTACATTCCATGTTTCTTTCAGTTCTTGTATCTTACTTTACTGCATGTCTATATTTTCTAACCTGCTATGATCTGTTGAGATGTATTGTGCTCGCTCCAGTCCTGACTGGACCTGTTGATAAATTTTACAGATACCTTGGAGATTGCCTGCTAGCCTAGAGGAGACACAGTAGAGGTTGTTTAGGTAGTTATTTTATTTTTGTCTGGAGCTGTATTTACTTTGTGGATTACTGTATTTGAGTTTTAAGATGTATTTCTGGGTTTATGTATCTTAGACACTTAGACTTCTATCTCCTGTATTTATTTTGGATTTCATGTTTTATCCATCTTTATCATGCTCTACCTTAGATGTGATTGAGATTGTATCTGCTATGTCACCCCCATTCGGGGAGTATAAATTGTTTAGTCTTATACTGTTAGATGCATTGAGACCTAAGACAGCGTTCTACCGCCGACACTGCGGCGTAGGCTGGGCGTTGTTACGTTCTCGTGCCCTAACTCTAGGGCGCGGGTCGTGACATGAGGATATGGAGTGTGTTACCTACACCTCTATCACAGAAGAATCCGGACCTCCCCATCCTATCATAGCAGAATTTATGGATGTCTTCCCTGATAGTCTTCCCGGGTTACCCCCAGACCGAGACATAGAGTTCACCATTGACCTAGTCCCCGGCTCTTCCCCTATTTCTAAGGGATGCTACAGAGTCAACCCGAAGGAGGCCAAGGAGATGAAGGATCAGATCAATGAACTGAAAGCTTTGGGATTTATCCGAGACGGAGCTTCACCCTGGGGAGCACCTGTCTTGTTTGTACCCAAGAAGGACAGAACTGTGAGGATGTGCATCGATTACCGGGCGCTGAACAATATCACAATCAAGAATAAGTACCCTTTGCCCCGGATCGATGACTTGTTTGATCAACTCAGTGGAGCCAAGGTGTTCTCGAAGATTGACCTCAGATCCGGCTACTACCAGATCAAGGTCAGGAAGTAAGACATTCCCAAGACGGCTTTCAACACCAAGTATGGGCAGTTTGAATTCTTGGTCATGCCGTTTGGACTGACGAATGCTCCTGCTGTGTTCATGAACCTTATGAATAAGGTTTTCCATGAATATCTAGATCAGTTTGTTGTTGTCTTCATCGATGACATTTTGATCTATTCGAAGACTAAAGAGGAGCATGAGGAGCACCTCAGGAAAGTTCTGGAAACTTTGAGGAAAGAGAAGTTATATGGTAAGCTATCCAAATATGAATTCTTTCTAGACAAAGTGGATTTTCTTGGCCATGTTGTCACAGGAGAAGGAATTTCGGTGGATCCTAAGAAGATAGCTGCTGTGGATAAGTGGTCTACCCCAAGCTCAGTTGCTGAGATCAGAAGTTTCTTGGGCTTGGCTGGCTACTACCGGAAGTTTGTGAAGGATTTTGCCAGAATTGCTGAACCGATGACAAAGCTCAATCGGAAGAATGAAGAGTTCATCTGGACGGAAGATTGCCAGGCTGCATTCGAGGAGCTGAAGAAGAGGCTTACCACTGCACCAATCCTTGCGCTACCCGCAGGAACCGGTGGTTTCTCAATCTATAGTGATGCCTCTGGAAAAGGACTGGGTTGCGTTCTTCAATAAAATGGGAAAGTGATTGCTTACGCATCTAGGCAATTACGGAACCATGAGAAGAACTATCACACACATGACCTGGAGCTTGCTGCAGTCATCTTTGCATTGAAGCTATGGAAGCATTATTATGGAGAGAGAGTGAAAATATATACAGACCACAAAAGTCTGAAATATGTTTTCACTCAGAAGGAACTAAACATGAGACAAAGAAGATGGCTGGAACTGATGAAAGATTTTGACATCGACCTGCAGTACCATCCGGATAAGGCTAATGTGGTTGCAGATACACTTAGTCGATACCCAGTGGCGATGTTCTTGACCAAGGAGCGACACTTGTTGGAGGACATAGAGAAGCTTGGTCTGGAGATTGTACTGCCTGAGAAGAAGATGAAGGAACTGGGGCGAGAAGCTGATGTACCTGGAGCTGACTCAACCATGATGCAGTTGCAATTGCGTTCAAGTCTGATGGACAAAATCAAGGAGACACAATTTCAAGACGAGACGCTTTACAAACTTAGAGATGAAGTGCTGGCAGGAACACTTAAAGGTTTCTCTATCGCCAGTGACGGAGCATTGAAGAATGGTACAAGGCTGTGTGTACCATCTGGCGAATTGAGGAATGAGCTGATGCAAGAAGCACACCAGTCGCAGTATTCCATACATCCTGGAGCTAATAAGATGTATCGGGATATGCGTACCATCGTTTGGTGGTATGGAATAAAGAAGGATGTATCCAGATTTGTGGCTAGATGCTTGATTTGTCAACAAGTGAAGGCTAGCAGACAGAGACCCGCAGGACTTCTACAGCCGCTGGACATTTCGGAGTGGAAGTGGGAGCATATAACAATGGACTTTGTGTCAGGACTGCCTCGATCCCAAGGAGGAAAGGACGCCATTTGGGTTATTGTGGACCGACTGACTAAGTCGGCACACTTTATTCCCTTCAAGGTTGGTTTATCCACCGAGAAGTTGGCGGCACTGTACATGCGGCACATCTACCGGATTCATGGAGTACCGGTAAGTATTGTATCTGACCGAGATACTAGATTTACCTCACATTTTTGGAAGAGTTTGCATGACAGCTTGGGAACAAAACTGAAGTTCAGCACAGCCTATCATCCCCAAACTGACGGACAATCTGAGAGGACCATCCAGACGCTGGAAGATATGCTGAGATCTTGCGTCTTGGAATTTGGAGGGTCTTGGGAGGATCACTTGCATTTAGTAGAATTCTCCTACAACAACAGTTACCAAGCTAGTATTGGTATGACCCCCTTTGAAGCTCTTTATGGACGTCGTTGTCGTACCCCACTTGCATGGGACGACGTAGGAGAAAGAGTACTACTGGGGCCAGAGATGGTGACTGACGCAGCAGAGAAGGTGAAGGTAATCAGAGACAAGCTCAGGATCGCCCAAGACAGGCAGAAGCATTGGGCTGATAGTAGTCGTCGACCACTGGAGTTTGAAGAAGGAGATAGTGTCTTTGTGAAGATTTCTCCTACCAGAGGAACTATCCGATTTGGCAGAGCTGGGAAGCTGAGTCCCAGATATATCGGACCATTTCAAGTTTTGAGCCGAATTGGTGAAGTGGCGTATCGGTTAGCTCTACCAGCTAATCTTGATGGCGTGCACAACGTCTTCCACGTTTCGCAGCTCAGACGCTACATTCCGGATCCGAGTCACATCTTGGACCCCTCGGAGCTGGAGATTGGACCGAGTCTTACAGTACCAGAGAAGCCAGTGGCGATTTTGGACAGAGGTGAGAAGAGGACCAGGACTTCAGTGACTCCCATAGTCAGAGTTATGTGGAGGCACGATTCTCCAGACGAGTCTACCTGGAAGCGAGAAGATGAGATGCAGGAGCAATACCCGTATTTGTTTGAGACCTGAGGTAAAATCCTAACCTTATCTCTTTAAATTTCGAGGACGAAATTTCTTAAGGAGGGAAGGTTGTGAAACCCGTAATTTTTAGTTAATTTTTGAAATTCTGAAAAATCGATTTTTTTGTTATTTTTCTAAATTATTAAATTTAGTGTTTGTTAAAATTAATATTTTGCCAGATTAATATTAATAGCTAAATAGAAAATTACTAGTTTTAAAATAAATAATCATGGATTTTTGTTTTGGTTGACCCAGACCTGAACTCGTTCCCAAGTCCCGAACACGTCTAGAAACCTTCAATTTTTTAGTTAATTAATTAAATAATTTATTTAGCTAATTATTATCATAAATTATTATTAATTGTTAATTTAGAAAAATTATATTTTTGAAACATTATTAATCCTGGATTTAGATTGTTGGTTATGACCCGTTCTGACCCAGCCCAAACTCATCTCGAACCCAAGTTTAATTTTCTAAAATTTTCCTTAGTATATTTATAACTATATATATATCAATTCCTTAATAAAACAAAAATTGGAATTTTTCTTCCATTTACTTCAGCCAAAATAAATTCTTTTCACTAAACTAATATTAATCTCTCATTACTCATTTCATTGTTTCATTCAACAGAAAGGAAAGAACTCTTTCCTTTTCTCTTCCAAAACGTGCGACCCCTTTCGGCTTCCGAGCGTTCGCTCGACTGGCCGCACCCCTCCTCTTTCCCTTCCGGTAACAGTTCTTCCTTCTCCCTATATATACACCCCTCCTCTTCCCTTCCAAGCTCATCATTCTCCATCAAACCACTCCCCAAACCCTTTTTTTTTGAACCCTAACCCCCAAATCCGACGAACCTCGTCTGATCCGCGTTTTTCGGCGATTTTTCGGTCGCCGATCTTTCCGCGGTCCCGAGCGTCGCCTCCAGAGCTGACCTAGGCCGATCCCGAGCAGATTCGGCGCTGCCCCGCTTCCAGGCCGATCCGGCGACCCTTTTCCAGCGCCTCTCCCGGCGTTTCCCCGGTGCCGCTGTCGCCTTCTCTGTCCGGTGACCCCGCGTCCGTGGCCGACCTCTTGTGGTCCCCAATCCGGCAGACCCCGGCTCCACCCGGTCGTTTCCAAGCCACCCCGCATGACTCCGCCCCACTCGGCCAGCGTGCCCCGACCCAGATTTGCTGTTTCGCTGTTTTCCTTGCTGTCCGCAAGTGCTGGACACGTTCCGAGTCTGAGGCTACACTTCAGATTCCGTCATTTTTTTGGGTAATCTCTGATAATCACAGTAGTTCGTCCCCTGTCTTGGTCGATGATGAGATTTGGTCCACGGATTTTCTTCGAAAAATTCGGTTTTCTGCTACGTTTCTGGTTTCGAAAATTTTTGGATCAAGTGTTCTGTGATAATTGGTTCTGTGGATGGTTTCGGGTTTTCCGAGAACTCTTCGGAAAGAGTTCTGATGTTATATCGGAATTTTTGATTTTATTTGGGTTTCCGAAATTTTCGGAAACATATTGCTGATTCGGGTTTAATATTATTTTGGTTGGAAAATTTGAGTTTCCCTGGTTTGGGATTATTGGCAGGAAATCATGGCGCACTTTCCCAGTTTTTGGGTTATCCCGAAAATAGAGGGAATGCTGCCGAAATTTCTATAAAATTTAATTATATAGTTTTAAAATGATTTTCGAAAATATAAAATATTTGGATTTATTGGGCGACAACCTTATTGGTCAATGTGCCCTGGCTAACTGCAAACGAAACCGGTTTCGCCCGGACGTTGAGACATTAGCCTATATGATGATTGGACCAAAAATCTGAGACTCATTAATTAATTTATTATTAAGTTTAATTATAGGATTTTTAGAAACTAATATTGTCTTTTCTTATTTAAATTCATGTAATTGGTCTGTAAGGGCATAAGCCTATTCTGGTTGTGAGATTGTAATAGCTTAGGTTTTATTTTATTTTTCTTTTATTTTTCTGGATGATTTTGGTAGTGGGAACGTAGTATAAAATAATAATTATTTATTATATTTTTCAAAAGAATATAATAATTAATGTTTTGTCACTTAGAAAATTAAGTTGTAAATTTTAAAATAGAAATTCATGTATTTCTCATTAAAAAGGAAAATCTTAGTTTTTATAGTTATATAATTATAAAATACCACGTTTTTCCAAATAAACCGATAAATACAATTTTCTCGAAATTAAATGTAAATTGATGTTTCTTTATTGCAACGCATTAATAAATAGCGCTTTGATTGTATTAGCTAAATAAAGACAAAAATTGACTAGGACACAACTAGAGATTGCAACTAGTATAGCGTCTTTAGCAACTTTAGTTTTCTGAGACAAGTTTCCTAATGTAGGATCTCAAGGAAGATTCTGAATTTCCAATCCGACGTTTCGACCCATCCAGTCAAATTATTTTGAGGCAAGTACATTTTTGTGGTAGATTACAATTAGTTAATAATTGTTTCAATGCAAGTTTAAACCACGATACAACACGAAATATTGACTGCAACTACTGTAACTATTGGAGACTGGGGGAGTAGTGTAGTGGATATGACCACATCCAATAGTATAACTGATTGTATTAGCTTACCCCTCAAACACACGGGGTTAAGCCATACCATATCACTAGGATATTACTGTAACAAACCCAATCCGGTCATATTCATTACCTATTCATATCTCACTGTTTTAACTGTTGGAAAATCATTTATTTCAAATTGTTTAAAAGTGCATAATTCCATTATTAATTTCAATTGTTAAAATATCATAAATTTGTACTTTGCTCCCTCCTGACTGGAGACTATATTTTAGGTCCTGTTGAGGATGCAGAGCTACTGATTAGTAGCTACTATGACCCTGAGCTATACCCTGCTGTGCTTCCTGAGGATGGCTTACTTGATGAGGATGTTGCTTTTCTTTAGATGTTATTTTCCAGTTGTTAGTTTGTCTAAAAACAATGTTATTTAAGTTGATGGTTTATGTTTGTACTTTGCATGTAACAAGTTTTTAATTTTATCAAATAATAATATTGTGGCAAATTTAGTTTTGAGTTGTTGATTACCTGCATATGGAAGTTACAGCTTACTGCCGCCTTCTCATCAACGGTGCAGGCTGGGTATGATCCGATTCGTTCCAAGTAATTGGGACCGGGTCGTGACATGACTACACCCATCTTTATTTTTAACATACAGCATTAGGCTAACTGCCTATTTGCGGTGCTACGCCGCTGTGACTTGGCCTGCAAAGCCGAGGCTTTATCCTATTACTGGGCAGCACCCCACATATAGGAACCTCATTGTAGAGTCACCCCACTGTAGCATGGAGTTTCACTCCTTGTAGTGCTACTCTACCGTGCCTCCTGTAAAGCACACCAGGCATTCACTCTGCCTGAGAACTCATTAAGACAATTAAGCCAACCTTCCCACAGGAACCATTTTTCGCAGAAAACAACAGTAGACAACAGTGGTTATAGGTCCGTAACCTCTCTATGCCCAATAGAAAATGTACCCACCGTTCCTGATATTCTTCCGATTAGTGGTCCTCCCTTGAACCAAAAGCTAGATGCCTAGTAGATAAATCTTTGAACTAATAGCATAAAACTTTATGGTAGGAATACAATAATACAATATCAGAATGCCTTCAAGCCCATTTTACAAGCTGTGTCATCGACCAGCTGGCGCTTGAAGCCCTTGGTGAACGGATCCGCCAGGTTCTCCTGACTCCGAACATCAATAACTGCAATAACACCTCTCTTGATAAGATCGTGTACTGCCCTGTGCTTCAACCGTACAGTCCTCTTCTTCCCGTTGAAGAGGTCATTTGATGCCACCGTCGCAGTTGCCTGGTTGTCGCAGTATATCGGTATCGCCGGTATTTGCGCCCCAACCATTGGAAGATCATACATGAGCTTCCGAAGCCATTCTGCTTCCTCGACTGCGGTATCAAGTGCAAAGAACTCAGATTCCATGGATGACCGCGAGAGCATAGTCTGCTTCTTCGACTTCCACGATATAGCAGCTCCACCCATTGTAAAAATGAATCCACCTGTGGACCTCTCGCTCTCCACCTCTGAGCACCAGCTGGCATCACTGAAGCCTTCCACTACCGACGGATCTCCGCTGTAGTACAGTGCATATGTCTGAGTCTTCTTGAGATATCTCATAACCCGTTTCACAGCTTTCCAGTGTTCAGCACCAGGGTTGCTCGTGAAATGACTCAGCATTCCTACGGCGAAAGCTATGTCAGGCCTTGTGGCATTAGTAGCATACATCAAACTTTCGATTACGCTTGCATACTCCAGCTGCCTGACGCTTTCCCCTGAATTAGACTTCAGCTTCAGATCATACCTGTACGGCGTATCGATCCCTTGAAGATCCCGATACCCATAACGAGTGATCATTTTCTCAATATAATGAGACTGTGACAGCGCTAGTCCAATGTCTGTCCGGATGATCTTGATCCCTAAGATCACATCAGCTTCCCCCAAGTCCTTCATACTGAACTTGTTTGAGATGAATTTCTTTGTCTTCGTGACACAGCTAATATCCGTACCCAGGATAAGTATGTCGTCCACGTACAGACAAACGATCACACCTCTTCCATCAGCGAACTTTGTGTAAACACACTTGTCCGTATCGCTGACCATGTAGCCATTTGACCTTATAACTTTATCAAATTTCTCATACCACATCTTGGGAGCTTGTTTAAGACCGTACAAGGATTTCACCAACTTGCAGACTTTATCTTCAAGACCCCTGATGACAAATCCCTCTGGCTGTTGCATGTAAATCTCTTCGGTCAGCTCGCCATTTAGGAAAGCCGTATTCACATCCATCTGATGTATCACCATCTTATGTATTGCTGTGAGAGCAATCAACATTCTGATGTGGTCATCCGGGCTACTGGAGCATACGTGTCAAAATAGTCAATCCCCTCCTTCTGAGAAAACCCCTTGGCTACCAACCTAGCCTTGAACTTGTCAATAGTTCCGTCTGCTTTCATCTTCTTCTTGAAGATCCATTTGCATCCGATGGGTTTCGCTTCTTCAGAAAGATCAACCAACACCCAAGTGTTATTTGTGGTGATGGAATCAATTTCATTGTCAATCGCCTTCTTCCAGAAAACCGCGTCTCTGGTCTTCATCGCCTCATCATACGTAAGCGGATCTGCTTCCACATGATAGGTGACAAAGTCACTTCCGAAGTCCTTCGGCCTCCTCACTCGCTTCGTTGACGGCTCATCGAGATCTGGTTCAACCGTTGTTTCAACAACAACATCTTCTTGGACCACATCTTTATTGAAGACCTGCGCACCCTCATTGTTCTCCGGAACATCCGCAAGAATAATATTCTTGTGCCTTGCAAATTTGTCTTCAAAATATTCTGTATCGCGAGATTCAATGATATGATTTGACTCAATATCAAGAAATCTTCGAGCATCACTCTTCTCGGCATACCCCAAGAAGATCGTCTTAGTAGTCCTTGTCCCAAGCTTCTGAATCTTCAGATCTGGAAGCTTGACATATGCCAGACACCCCCACACTCGAATGACATTCAAGTTAGGTCTGACCTTGAACCAGAGTTCATGAGGAGTAACGTCTGAAGTTGCATGAGGCACTCTATTTAGAATAAAAGTGGCCGTCAATACAGCTTCTCTCCAGTAGCACTTAGGAAGACCAGCAGTCAACAACATTGAGTTAATCATTTCTGTTAACGTTATGTTCTTCCTCTCTGCTACTCCTTTTGATTGAGGAGAGTACGGAGTCGTAGTCTCATTGACAATTCCATGTTCTTTGCAGAACGGTGCGAATTCATGAGACCTGTACTCCCCACCTCGATCACTTCTTATCCTTTTGAGTTGTTGTCCAGTCTGCCGCTCAGCTTCGGCTCTGAACTCCTTGAACTTCTCGAATGCTTCGTCTTTAGCCTTCAGCAAGTAGACAAACGCATACTTTGAGAAGTCATCGATGAAGGTTATGAAATACTTTATCCCGGCCTTTGTAGAGAACTGTTTGAAGTCACAGATATCGGAGTGTACCAACTCCAGAAGATCTGTACTTCGATTAACCCGAGGAAAGGGTTTCCTTGTGATCTTTGTTTGAGCACAAACTTCACATTTCTCTACCTTACCCCCACACTTGGAGATAAGTCCTAGACTAGACATTCTGTTTATTTGTTTACAATGAACATGTCCTAGCCTATTATGCCACAACTCAAGAGTATAAGCAGAATGAGTGATTTCATTAATCACATTAATTACATTGGACGGATTTACAAACTGAATTTTGAACATTCCTTCGGTATAAAAAGCTTTCCCGAAATATGTTCCCTTGATAGACATCACCATCTGGCCAGCATTGATGTCCATCCTGAGACCTGCTTTGCAGAGTAGGCCTCCTAAGATCAGGTTCTTGGCGATAGCAGGTACGTGCTTCACACCTTGAAGCGTCAAAGACTTCCTCGAAGTCAGCTTCAACACTACCGTCCCGATTCCGAGCACTTCAGCTTGTGCCTGGTTCGCCATCATAACCACTTCAGAAGTAGGTGTATAGGTGGTGAACCACTCCTTACTGGAGCAGACATGGCAGGAGGCTCCAGTGTCTACCCACCAGTCAGAGTCAGTCCTTACCGTATCAACCTGTACAATCATAGCAACAATGTCAGTGATCATAGATACCTTACTAGGCTCTCCTTGCTCTGATTGCTTGGTTTTTGCTTTGCACTCATTCTTAAAGTGGCCCTTCTTGCCACACTTGAAATAAGGCATTTGAGACTTTGGCTTCTTTTTCTTGATAGAAGTTCCCTTGACTTTTAGATTGTCAGGGTCCTTCTTCTTGCTGTGGGAAGCCGCCTGCTTTCCCCTTGGTTCCTTGGTATGAACCATATTGGCGTTAGCCAATTGCTTGGACAGTGCGTCCATCTTCAGTTGAGCCCGCATCTGGTCCTCAACATAGATTTCCTGTAGAAGATCTTCAAGGGTGATCTCCAGCTTCTTCCTATGCATGTTTGCATAGAACTTGCTCCACCCAGCGGGGAGCTTTGAGACAATCCCTCCAACAACAAACTTGTCGGGGAGGGGCATTGCCTCGTCTTCCAACTTCTGTCGCAGTTTCAGGAACTCCTTCACCTGCGGCAGCATAGACTTTTCGTCCTCAAAGAACCACTTGTGATATTTTTCAACCACAAATATTTTACTGCGGTTCTTGTCTTCTTCGTAGAGTTTTTCTAGAGACTCCCATATGTCTCTAGCAATATTCTTTTTAGAATAGGATTCTGCAAGGGAATTTTCTATAGCATTCAGGATAAGCAGCCTGCAAATACTATTTTTCTTTCTCCATTTTGCTTGCAGTTTAGTAGCCGTGGTGATTGCGGCTGCAGACCCAACATCTGGAACAGTAGGTTCTTCCTCCAGAAGCACGTGATCTACGTCTTTGAGTTGAAGGGTGAGATATACCTTCCTCTTCCAGACTTGGTAATGTTCTCCATCAAACTTTTCTAACTTGCAAAAGTCAGAATTGAAGAGTGAAACATTAACGTTTTCCATCGTAGCGATAAAGCTTTGAGAATGTTAGTGCCGGGACACAATTTTTCGATAGAAAAACTGAGAAAATGAAATAATTGTAAAAACAATATTTCAAATCAACACTTCAAGGAAGGTGATTTTGAATCACGAGAATCTAAAAAGATTTCGTAATCAACAACAATCAGATCGTAGTACTTCTAAAAAGAAGATACAATCAAAATTACTGGCAGCAACGAAGAAGGTGACTGGCGAAAGATGGAAGAACTCCTGCTGGGGTGAATAATCACCGTTGCTCAAAGCTTTATTCGCCCTACACGAACAGCTTCCAGGAACCAGCAATTTCATCGGAGAACTTGGAACACTCCTGCTCTTCTGACTCCTCGGATGGACACGAACTCCCGTGCAAAAGTAACGCTGATGCGGCACCTTTCCTCTCTCTCTCTCTCTCGAAGGCTACTGGAAGATCAGAACTGTGTTAAAGAACACGTCTGAAATCTCTGTTTACTTGTGTTAAAAAATACTTCGTAAACTTTCTGTGGTGGCTTCTCTTTTTCTTCTGTATTGTACTTTTCCTTGAGAGAGAGAGGATGCCTTATATAGGCCCTACAGCAACTGTTCGGTTGCCACAAAGTTAAGGACATGGTAATAACCACCCCGAACATGTAGCAACCGCCCAGAACATGCAAATGCACGTTCTGCTGCAAGTTGCACCAACTGCGCACACCCTGCGCTCCTTGCACTCTGCACGACAGAGCGCGTACTGAACTGCGCACACTGCGTGCACTGCGCACACGGCGCACGCAGCGCAACTCAGCGCAATCCAGCGCAACCCGAGCAACTCAGCGCAACCCAGCGCAACCTGAGCACAACCTGGGCGCGCACCTGGGCAGCGCAACTGGGCTTGCGCAACTGGACATGCGCACCTGGGCAGCACAACGTGGCAGCGCAAGTGGCTCGCGCAACGAGCGCAACTAAAGCACACTATGCGCCTAGCGACGATGCTGACGTGCTGACGTGCTAAGTGCGTCAACAAAACGACACATTACGCCTCATGAGCCCGAGTCCGAGTCCGAGTCGCTAAGCCCCTACGGGGCTTAGCTCCCATGGAAATAAATTTTCCAAGAGCAAAAAGCATGAATGCTTTAATTGTTGATTTTAGCCTTTTTCCCATTAGAAAAATAACCCCACATGGCAAACCCATGTGCACCTCCACACCACATGTGCATCTCCAATAATAGCAAAGCTAATATATAGAGATACAACCTCTTTGTTTTTTCCGATGTGGGACTAAAGCTTTCTAAAGGAAAAACCAAAAACTCCAACAAGGTATCCATCACTTTCCAAAAAGAAGCGAGCTACGTCTGAGCGAAGCTTGGATATGGAAGTCTTCTTTCGTTTCTCGACGGTGAAGTAAGACCTAATTTAAATACGTATTAAAATATACACATTATTTATCATCAAATATGCATAAAATTGAGGATAATGATATTATTGTAAGTCTTGATCGTTTTTTCGATTTTGGACTGGAATCCAAAATCGAAATTGATCGAGTAATTTTTAGTACTTTAAAATTTAACCAATTTTTTTTCAAATCAAACAACTATCTTATTCGATTTGGTTCGATTCGGTTCGGTAAAAAACCGAATAATGCTCATCACTAGGTTTTACCTTACCACTTACACAATATTTAGGATTATAATTTCTGTTTAACTATAAACCAAATTGATTATTTGGTTCGGTTTCGGTTTGGCTAATTTCGGTTCCATTTATGTTTCGGTATTGAAGTTTTAGAATTTCGATTTATTTAGTTTTAACTATTTCGGTCTGGTTGGAACCGAATAAACCGATGCTCACCCCTACATTGATGTGCCTTTTGTGTACTCTGATTTGATGAATTGGAGAATAAGGAACGTCTCTTTCCTATTTGTCTTCTGTTCGTACAACGAATGTAGCTTCTCCCACAACGTCTTTGTAGAACTCCCCACAAGACATGTTGGAACATTGAATCTTCCAATCATTGGCAGATAAATCCAATGGTCTTTCGATTCACTTTTTTCTGTCATCGATAGACTTATTTGCTGGTTTAGCGTCATTGTCCTTTAATGGACGATGCAAATAATTATGCCAGAGTAGATCATCCATCATCGGCTTCCAAAATCGTCCAGTTATCTTCTGTGAGGGTAATCATGATCCTCTCCATAGCCATGATCGTACTATCGTCCTCTCGAACCGAGAGATCTAATACCACTTTTTAGGATTCCAAGACATGAACAACGGATACATTGAACGTCAACCACCAAAATCCACAAATATACGAACATGATCCTGCTCCAAAGAATCAAGAAAGATCACACAAGCAAAGGTGTGGTGACTTCGTCACCCGAACAAATATTAAGTTTTTATATACTAATAAGATGATTGAATACAAGTATGCAAAAATTCCTTTGCTCTGAGAAACGACCAATACTCGGGTATTTGTTCGCTCTCCAATCACATGGAGACATGTGGCAAATAAAAATCACAAACCTATTTTAGAGAGCGTACAAAACCACTCTTAAAGTGGTTTTATTTGCCACATATATCCATATGATTTGGGGGTAAACAAACACCATGATATCGGTAGGTGAACAAAAATGGACTCTCTATATATGTAGCCCGCGACCTTGTGATCCGCAGTTACAACACTTCAAGAAATTAGAAATAATCCCTTGAGTTTTACCATGTGGTTTCTAAAGTTATCAAAATAAAAACAAAACTAAGTGGTTGCATGCCAAAAATCATCATCATCCAAGCTTTTTTTTTTTCTACTAGAAAGAGGTATGGTGTAGAGCACAATAAAACTTCACAAAAAAAAATATAAAATTTTGCTGACTGGTTGTCTAACCCGATCTCGTGTCATTCCTTTTTGTTGATGCCAAATTTATGTGACCAAAGGTGTTTATGATCACAAGAGGTTCTTGCCATACACGTACATATTATTAGTAAGATGTGATATGTAAATTGTGAACACATATATATATCTTAAATTTCCTAGAAGTTCTGTATTCCTCGAAACTGTATCGATCATTTATCTACAGTAATTGTAGCAGAGTGAGGTCCCATTGTGGTTGTGTAAGAGCATCATTAGTAAGGCCCATTCCATTTTCTAGATTCTAGATTTAGAATGTAGGAGCTCATTTTGTAGAATAATAAGTCTCATCCCTAGTCCCAATTTCTACAATTTCGGTCCCAACCCATCCATAGGTGCTAAGGGTTGGACCTCCCAATTTCTAGATTCTAGATTGTAGAAACTCGTTTTGTAGAATAGTAAGTTCCAATTTGGAGTCCAACTTTCTAGATTCTAAACTTTATATTATTTTTTTCCTACATTAATTTTTGACCACACAATTTTTGGGACCAGAGTTCACTTTATCATTTCCTACTATTCTCATACAAACCCAACCCATTCTACATTTACCTTTTTTTTGAAATTTTGGGCTCCAAATTGCATTGGAGAGTCCCAACTACTAATAATGCTCTTATAACACAAGTTTGGTACCAAGTCCTCGTTTTCTGCATTGATTATTACTAGCTAGGAGATCCTTATCGTCTTCCAAATTGATTTGAATGGAGAGAGGAAAAATCCTAGAGGAACTCACGACTTCTTAATTTTAAAAACTCGGACATTAGTAGCCGTGGATTATATGCATCGTATCTTTCAAGGACCTAAACAGAAAAAGTCAAGAGCCTAAATACAAAAATAATGCCATGTTTCACAACCATATTGCAAGTTCCTATTTCAGTTTCTGTTGTCGAACTCGAGAGAAAGAACGAAGAATAATTGGGTCCTAGTTGAAATGCATTTATGTTACATCCCCTTCTTCCTAGTTGCAGCAAATTTCTAATACCCAGAGTCTGCTAGTACTAAAGTAGATACCAAACATGGATCGGAAAATTTCAACTCGGACCTAAATTCCAGACATAACTGACATTTACTACATACCATATTATTCTACAAAGAAGAGAAATCATTTACATGTACTAATATGCTTCAACTTGCTTATTCACAGCAGCTTCAGATAGCTTAATATTTATAACTGATACCTACTTAAATTATGCAAGTTGTGAATAAGCAAGTTGATGTAATCGTAATTGCAATCAAATAATATCATGAGACGTGTATTTAGATCCCGTTTGGTTCACTGTGATGTAATCGTAATCGCAATGTAATCAAATAAATTTTTTTTTTTTTCTATTTGATTAAATTGCGATTACGATTACATTACAATGTACCAAACTGAGGCCTTAATATGCTTCAATTCACTTATTCTCAATCCCTGCTTTGTTGTAGTGATGCTTTCCTTTGGGAATTCTCAAATACATGTTTTCAGGATTTACAAAAACTTGGACAGCTCTAAGAACATCTCACAAAATCTGCAAGTTGCCGAGCTCCTCATTCTAGCCGCACCTGATACCACTGGATGGAGCCAACCTCGCCATCGATCTCGAGCTCGCAGACAGACTTAACAAGGTGGGACACGACGTCGTCCATCGTATTGAATTTGGCAAGATCAGGGGGCAGCTCGTCACCAGGCCGGCTTTCCAGCCATCCTTTCAACCTGGCCTTGAGCTCCTCTTCCGTGACAAACTCCTCAGGCTTCCCAGGTTCCAGCAGAACGTAGGTTTCTGATTCTGATTGCAGATATTGCCTTCTCCGACGAGCTGTGCCTGCCTGCTTATGCTTCGTCAGTCGGTAACTTGTTCGCATTCGTCTAAAGAGCAAATGTTTCGTCGATAATGTCGTGTTGGGAGCACGGTGTGACCCGAAACAGAGTTGGCCCATGAGGTACGATATTGAGTTGAGCCCATATACCTTAAACATATACCTTAAAAGAGAATTCTCCTTTAAGACATATCGTCCCAATTCAATATCGCACCTTATGAGCCAACTCCAGTTCGGCTCACACTGCGTTCCCAACATGTCGGACGACCAGAGGGATGAATGGTGAATGATATGTACCTTCACATTTAGCTTCTTGCGTTCCATCTTCTGTGGCAGTGCAGGAAAAGTCAGCAGGCATGCACTGCTGGATAGGGATGTAGGTCTACAATGTCCAGATCCATGGCAGAATTCTGATACTCGCTTCCCTACAATTTTAAGAAGACACTACATCATTCTGAGAAGGAAATACATACTTTTCCCCCTAACTAATCAAGGGCTTGGCTGGTTTGCATAATTATCGTCAAAATTTTGGAATCCGTTGTTTGAATCATTTTCTATTTTCTTACATTCAATTATTGAAGAAAAATGTCCACATCAACACAGAACCACCATTTGTCGTCATGTAGGAAGGAAATCACTCTCCCCTTGGGCAGATATGGTACGAGCATCCAGAATCGAGAATACAGTCACTCATGTTGTCATGTGCCATCGAAAAACAGATCCCGTCACTGTCGGCATGGACGGAACCAAAGCAAGGGCTGGGGTGGGCTCCAGCCCACCCAAAAAAAAAATTTATCCTTTTTTTTTCTTATTATTTTTTGTAAAAATAAAATAAAAATCATATGTATTAGTACACATCTAGCCCACCCTAGCCTACTCTAGTCCACCCCAACTTGATTTTCTGGTTCCGCCGTTGACTATCGACTTGTGAAGCACAATTTGCTTCATCACCGTATCTCAATCTTACTCTTCTGCTTTGGACGAGGAGACTTATTTGCATAATGTCTTTTCTCATTGCAGTTAAAACACTTCACATTCTCAATAGATGTTTTGGACTTGATCTTCACCATATTTGTTGGAATATAGTGAAAATAAACTCAAAAAATTAGATATTAGCTCAGGGAAAATTTATAACCACAAAGACAAAAATTTAAGTAGTTTGACCAATATGTCATTTCACGGAGGAGGATGATTCGCTGTGCCCCAACAGTTATGCTAAAGGGTATGGTAATAGCTCCCTCCAAAATTTCTCCATAGACTTGTGCTTGGACCCAACAACCGAGTGTACTGAGTCTATTGACACCAATTCCCTATCATCCATCCGAGATAAAAAAAAAAAAAACCCTATTACACGTCCATCCTCTAATTATTGTGTCTCCAAACCTCTCTGTAGTATCATTCCTTCAAGGGCTCGTTTGGATCAAGTTTTTGGATTCCTAGGAATAGATTTTCAATTCCTTTCCCATGGGAAAGGAATTCAACATTTTCATACCCATGTTTGGTTAGGTTGGGAGTAGGTAGTTTAAAATTTTTAAAAAATTTATTTTCATGTTTGGTTCACACATAGATAGGAATCTTAATTTATTTAGTTTTACTTTAATACCCTTTCACTAATTTCACGATGATTCACATGTTTGGGATAGGAGTTGAAAATTTGAAAATAAAGAGAGAGTATAACCGTCCAAACAAAATAGTAAAACATCGTTCCTAGGAAAGCAAATCTATTCCGGGGGGCTTGGGAAAAACTTTTCCACATCCATGGGAATAGCTTTTCCACATAATCCCCCTCTTATTCCCTCCTCATTCCCAATCCTAAACATACCAAACATGGGAAAAGAATTCAAATTCCATTCCCAAGCCTCAAAAACTTGAACCAAACGCCCCCTCCTTCAAGGGTTTTCTTACAGTGTCGAGACAAATCGAATTGGAAAGAATTGACACTCCAAAATCCAATGCCATGTCTCTAGGATAGCATGATAGGTATACTATGGAGCTGTACAACACTACTAGTACCGTACTCGTATCGAACATGTATCGAAAGTGACACAGAATCCCGGATACCGAGCTGAACTGGGAAGACTGCACTCCGAAATTCAATGCCATATATGTCCCTTATAGTATAGGACACGTATCGAACACCACACAAATATTGAAAATAAAAGTGGAAACTACTTTCCAAGATACGTGCCCATGACAAATCGACACATGCAACACCGAATATGGTGACCAACTTTTAGAGAAAATAAAGATTACAAAATACAAGACAAAGACGCAAGAATTTTGTCTACGTGACTTTTTGCTAGAAGAAAACTTGAGTTTTTATTATAAAAAAAAATGGATTCTCAAATCTTATTACAATCACATGGTATGTGAATACAATTCGAGAAACACATGTTCACATATTTCTGTTTAGTTTTGAATTTTGTGACGGTAGAGATCTTGCAAGTCGATGCGTGACCCTTTCTCTCCTTTGACGTTCTAACACTGACCATACTGCTAGCTGGCAAGGACACAAGGAGTATCGTATATTCAATGAGGGTTGAACAAGAATCTCTCTCTTTGAAGAATTTACGATATTTTGAACTCACCCCTCTTGAACCTAATAAATGAGTCATGCATGGAGTATTTATAGGCTAAAAAAGAGAATCCTGGATTTCTTCATAGAAATTACAGGGTTTCTACAAAGATGAGTTTCTGATGAGCTGGACAGCATGGTTGGGTGCCACGTGGCAACTTTGGGCCGTCAGTGGCTTCCATGAAAGAATAGTAATTTTTTTGACTCCACGTGGCAAATTGTCAAATCTGAACCATTAATTTCTATTGATGTGCGGCTGAGATTGCGCATTTTTTCAGATGTCAAATTGAATGTGTCACATGATCCTATATATATATATATATATATATATATATATATATATATATATATGAGGAGGGATCCGCATCCCCTCACTTTTGCATCCCCATGATAACACTTATTGGATTTTGTTTAAGTCATCTAATCTTAACCGTTGAAAAATCAACGGTTAAAATTAGATGACTTAAACAAGATCTAATGGATGTGAAAGAGGGGATGCATGGGAGATACAAAAGTGAGAGGATATGGATCCCTCCTCTCTCTCTCTCTCTCTCTCTCTCTCTCTCTCTCTCTCTCTCTTTATATATATATATATATATATATATATATATATATATATAGACCCTCTAGCCTAGTGGTAGTGGTGAGGCATGTGGCCCGAGTGGTCAGGAGATCGATTCCCGGTGGAAGCGTCCGCCACAATTACCTTCTTATATATATATATATATATATATATATATATATATATATATATATATATATATATATTAAGAAGATAGTCCCAGTGGCCGTAGCCCGTTGGGAACGGTGGAGCACCCCGGCACAGTGGCTCGGGTTCGAGCCCCCTTGACATTAAAAAAGGAAAATGAAAAAACAAAAACAAAGGGTCCACATAAACTCCATTTTTTTTTTTTAGCCAAATCTCAAATTTAACGTTCTTTCCTCTCTCTCTCTCTTTCTCCAAGAGCATTTTTTCATGTCAAAATCTTCCAAGTCTAAAGACTTAAAAAGGTGATGAGAGATCACCTTTTCTGGTAGGGTTATTTAGTATTAGGGTATCATATAATAGTGAATATTAGGGATTGAGTCTCGAAATTATCCAACGTTAGGGTTTGGATCTCGAAATTACTGTTGGACAATTTTGAGTTCCAAATCCTAATATCCACTGATACGTGGGATCTTATTACTAAATATCCCTTTATGGAATCAATGGGAGGTGGTACGTGGATGCAATAATAATTCCTAACAAAAATTAATCAACTATATTGTACAACAACAAAAAAATAACATGGAAGCCTTCATTTCATATATTTTACTAGGAATTTGTATTTTCTTCGAAGCCCACCACATTAACTACTTAGTAACTATATCATAAGTTTTTTTTAGACTAATTAGCGTTTAGACCCTTAATTTATACTAACTTAGAGTTTAAGTCTTGACATGTCCAATTGGAAAGTTTGGACCATAAATTTTTCTTTTTTGGTTTTTTTATTACTATGCCATTCTTTCCAATATGTGTTGGTTGCTGTCCTACTTATGTTCAATGTATAATGGAAAAAAATTTAGAATCCAAACTTTTCAATATAGGGCATGTTATGGCTTAAACTCTAAGTTGCGTAAATCCCTTTTATTTTTTTTCAAATTTTTTGTTAATTTTTTAATAGGTAAATGATTTCTATATTGTATTTTTTTTGACATAAAACCAAATCACTTATATTAAATTTGAGTTTATTTTATTAATCATTGCTCAATTACTCATTTTTAGTTTTATTGTACATAAGTTTAATTTCTTGCTTTGTTACAATTATCTCTCTCTTTCATATTTTTATAAATGGATACTTATGATACTATATGATACTAGTTCTTTATTCTGACATTTTTTGTCCTAAGAAATTTGTTGAATAAATTTGATATATAACTAAGTCGCCAACAACAATAATACATTATTATAACCAAGTTTACGACAATAACAATGAGTTATAATGAATAACTCCTTAAATAATGTTTAATTAGCCAATTTGTAGGAATATATATTACTAAAAAAACATGAATAAAAATATCAATCTTTGTAGGTGTCTATGATTTGTAATAAAAAAAGGAAAAATTTATCAAATGTCCAAAAACCGCAAAAATTTTATGAAAAATCCACCACAAAATAACATTTTATCGCGTGTTCAAAATTAGCAAAAAATATATAAAAAGGTGCAAAATAACCTTCTTGCCCTTCTAATTTATTGAAAATACTCGCGAAACCTATTCTTCAAAAAAAACGTTTCGATTCTTCCTCTTCTTCCATACGCTGCTCACTTTCGAATCTAGGTTTTCTCCTCCAAAATCTTAAAATCTTACTTCAAAAACTCGTCAGTGACTCTCCATTCGCAATCTTCACACCATGTCGTCGTCATCAGTTCCCACTTCATCATCATCATCAACATCAACTGGAACCCCAGTTAGACCATTCTCCTGTAAGGAAAATCACATCCAAGTATAACATCGGACCCGTGTTAAAATACAGGAGAATGGTCATTCTCCGTGGTAAAACTCCGGAGAACGGCCATTCCCCGTGTTAAAGAGAATGACCATTCCCCACGGTAAAACCGAGGAGAATGACAATTCTCCGTGTTAAAATGCAGAAGAATAATCATTCTTCGTGTTAAAATCACGAGAAATGGCCATTTTTTGTGTAAAAATGTAGGAGAATGACCATTCTCCATGTTAAAACGACGGAGAATGGCCATTCTCTGTGTTGAAATGCAGGAGAATGGTCATCCTTCGTGGTAAAACCACGGAGAATGACCATTCTCCGTGTTAAAATGCAGGAGAATAGTCATTCTCCGTGTTAAAATCACGGATAATTATCATTCTCCTTGTTAAACTGACGAAAAATTGTCATTCTCCGTTTTAAAATGACGGAGAATGGCCTTCCCCGTGTTAAAATGCACGAGAATGACCATTCTCTGTGGTAAAATCACGAAGAATTGCCATTCTCCGTGTTAAAATGACGGAGACTAACCATTCTCCTGCAGATGCTTTCAATATTGTAAGGAAAGTTGCATCACTTCTGAAATCAATGAACTACGAACGATCGGAGTTCGACTGAAGATGATGATGATGATGAGCGATGATCGGAGTTCGACTGAAAAAAACACAATGAACTACGAACGATCTTTGCGATCTCTGCTGAAGATGAGAGCAATAGAATTCAGATCTCTCGTGAAGAAGAAGACGAAAATCGCAATCCAAATCTGAGTTTGTGAATTCAAATACATATATATGACCAAATTTGTGCGAAGGGGTAGTTATGGTATTATCAAAATAGCAATTTTGGAAATACAGATAATCTAAAGGGAATAATGGAATATTTAACGTGAAAATACATAATTTTGGGTATTTCATAAAATTCACCCTGCATGTGGATTTTTTATAAACCCCCACCCCGAAAATAGATAGTTTAGCAATTTTCAGATAAAAAAATATAATTTATAAAACACTCCAAAAGTTATTCGGAATTGTCCAAGTATTTACAAATTTGTCACTGATTTTTTTTTTACTAAAGTGGCTGCCTACTACATATACAGGACTGTCAAAATTTTTGATACTCCTACCAATATAATGGACTGTCAAATTTTTTGACATATCCCACTACATCTCTACTATTATAAAGGGGCTTCAAAATGGCTCAAGATTGAGCCATCTAAGCCGTGTGCATATCATCAACCATATAATTTTAAAAAAATTAAATTATGTAAAAAAATTGTTGAAAAAGTTTAATTTTATTATATATGTTCAACATGGGGAATCGAACCCAACCAAACAAGAAAAATGCCTCCTACCTTAACCACATGAGTTAAAAGAGACGTTTGACTATAATTGAATCATATTTTTATTATATGTTATTATACCAAACAAGAAGAATAGCTCCCATCTTAACCACATGAGTTAGAAGAGATGTTTGACTGTAATTGAATAATATTATTATTATACATTATTAACCAATCAAGAAGAATATCTCACCTTAACCACATGAGTTAGAAGAGATGTTTGATTATTATTATACATTATTATACGTTGTTATACGTAAAAAGCACGTGCATTTACTAGTAATGGATAAAGGACTATATAAAAATTCTGCCGTACTGACAACATACAATACTGTAGAAAATTTCTACAGTACTGACTGGATTCAGAATTTATGTTTGTTGTCAAAAATTATATTGGCAGCACTGCCAGTATCCATAGTTGTTAGCCTTCTAGTAAACTTTTTTGATGGTTTTTTCTAAGGGCACTACCATTTTTGCTAGGGGCTAGCCCAAAAATGTTTCAAAATATTACAAGTTTGCCATCAATTTTTTTTTTACTTGGGGCTAGCCCAAGCAAAGGTATAAATACCAACTTTTGTTTTCTTTTTCTCTCCCTCTACTCTTTTCTTTTCTCCCTCAACTCTTTTCTTCTCTCCCTCAACTCTAGGTCAAAGAATTTAACCTCAAGTTTTTTTCCAACCTACATTTTTTCCAAATTTTTCTCTCAACTCTAGGTCATTGATTTTTATCCCAAAATTTTTCCTCAACTCTAGGCCATTGACTTCTCTCATTTATTAGTAAGTCATCGAATTAATATATGTTTAATGTTTTAAACATGAATTTCACATATAAAAAGTTGAATTATGTGTTTAATGTAGAAAAATATTGAACATGGAACAACCGGGATCATCAAATGTTGTATACTCTCTTCCCGCCACGTCCGAAGAACACTTTGATGCATCGAAAAAATCGGGTTGTGACACAGAGGACTGTCACCTGTCTGGCAGTCCCGATCATAGATTAGGACTGCCAGAGAGGTGGCAGTCCTTCACATATGTAGGACTGCCAGGGGCCTGACAGTCCTACATATGTTTTTTTGCGATTCTAAAATTTCGACAAAAAGTGCTAAAACAGAGGTCAAAACATCATTTTTTTACGATTCTAAAATTTCGAAAGGCCGTCTAACGGTGAAGCGGTTAATCTCAGGCTCCTCGAAAATACGCTCATTTTGCTACAAACCGGACCTCGTTTCGACCTCCCAGTCAAAAGTTATGGCCCTCCAAAGTTTCACCTGACCATAAAATGCAGGAGAATGACCATTCTCCGTCTTAATTTACACGGAGAATGGTCATTCCAGTGTTAAAACGCAGGAGAATGACCATTCTCCGTCTTAATTTACACGGAGAATGACCATTCTCCGTGTAAATTAAGACGGAGAATGGTCATTCTCCTGCGTTTTAACACTGGAATGACCATTCTCCGTGTTTCTAACACGGAGAATGGATATTCTCCATCTTAATTTACACGGAGAATGGTCATATTCTCCGTGTAATTTAGCACGGAGAATGGTCATCATTCCAGTGTTAAAACGCAGGAGAATGACCATTCTCCGTGCTAAATTACACGGAGAATATGACCATTCTCCGTGTAAATTAAGACGGAGAATGGTCATTCTCCTGCGTTTTAACACTGGAATGACCATTCTCCGTGCTAAATTACACGGAGAATGGCCATTCTCCGTGCTAAAACACAGGAGAATGATCATTTATATAACAGCAAGTTTCAATTAGGACTGCCAGCACCCTAGCAGTCCTTCTTTTGTGTAGGACTGCCAGGGTGTGACAGTCCTAATTGAAACTCTCTGTGATAGAGAGTTTCAAAACTCTCATCACAGAGACTGACAAATAGGACTGCCACCCTCCTGGCAGTCCTACATTAAATTAGGACTGTCAGGATACTGGCAGTCCTAACTCAAACTTGCTGTTGCAGCAAGTTTCAGTCAGGACTGCCAGCACCCTGGCAGTCCTACTTTAGTGTAGGACTGCCATGGGGCTGGCAGTCCTACTTATCATACTATGTGAAAGAGTTTTCAGTTGAGGAGCTCCTCACAAAGTTTGATAAGTAGGACTGCCACCCCCCAGGCAGTCCTATACTGAAGTAGGACTGCCAGGGTGCTGGCAGTCCTAACTCAAACTTGCTGTTGCAGCAAGTTTCAGTCAGGACTGTCAGCACCCTGGCAGTCCTACTTTAGTGTAGGACTGCCAAGTGGGTGGCAGTTCTGATACTGATACTCTGTACATAAAAAATAACAATTCATTACAAGTACATAAACAACAATAATTCATCACAACTACATAAATATTCCACATCCAACTTAAGATTCATTACAATAATTCATCACAATAATCCAACTACAATAATTCATCCCAATAATTCATCACAACTACAATAATTCATCACAACTACTTAAGTTTCAAACATTCCACATCCAAATTAAGTTTCAAACAAGTACATAACTATTCCACATCCAAATTAAGTTTCAAACAAGTACATAACTATTACACATCCAACTTAAGTTTGAAACAAGAAATATATCCAGATTCAACTATATATCATGCCGGGCCTTTGAACGAGACTCCCTATTGTTCATGAAGGGGAAGTCGACCACGTCGTCGATGCGATCAAGCTTGTTGGCGACCGCGACACTAGTGTCACTTTGGCAACATCTCCGAGCTTCGGGCGCCGGTTTGAAAATTGTTATCGGACGCTCGAGAGGACGTCCCGCACGTTCCTTCCGCTTTGACGTGGTGGGCCGTATTCTTTTGTTAGCGGCCGGTGGACTGCATGACAACATACAGTTATTAAATAATAGAAACATAACTAGGACATGCAGTTACCCCCCGCATATGAGCATCATGCAGTTACTCACTCCCATATGTCATTAAAGTAGGACTGCCAGGCATGTGACAGTCCTAATGTAAATCAGGACTGCCATAGTCCTGGCAGTCCTCTTTCACAAGAGGACTGCCATGACTGTGGCAGTCCTGATTTACATTAGGACTGCCACATGCCTGGCAGTCCTACTGTTATGAGACCCGAACTGCCAAAACGAGATGCTAGTTTGTCGTGTTCTAGGGTTAGGGTTTCAACATAAAATGTGGGTTTCTTGTGTTCGAAAATTAGGGAAGAGAACCATAAAGAGATTCTAAACCTATTTTATCAAAACTTTTTCAAGAATTAAAAATATTCTAGGGTTTCGAATAGAATGTACAAAATTCTCGAATAAATTAGGGAAGAACGTACATGGATTCCGGTTGCTTTGACTTGCGTGTCATCTCTTCGAATCTACGAAGATTGTGGAAGAAATCTTGGTGGAGGAATTGGGAGTGGAGTGGTGGAGAAGAAAAAATTAGGATTTTAGGAGAGGGAGAGGAAGAGAGCTCTTTTTTCCTTCTTGAGGAGAGAGAGTGTAAAATGAAAATGATAGTGAGATGAAGGGTTTGGGGGGGTTGGGCTGTCCCTAGCAAATTTTGGGTGCCCCCTAGCAAATTTTTCACCTTCTTGCACTGCCCCCAAGTAAGTGATGCCCCCAAACAATTTTGGCAGTGCCCTTAGAAAAAACCTTTTTTGGTTGACAAACTTATAAATAACTTGATAGCGGTAAACAACTTTTGTAGTGCTTTTATAAATTGTCTATATAAACATCACTCTTCCCCGAATCTCAAAATTTTCTTTCTTTCACTCCCTCCTCCCTCCAATGGCTGCTGCCAAATCAATCCTCCAAACCCTAAAGAAGTGCGTGAGGAAGCCGTGGGAGATCACCGGCCCCTGCGCCGACCCAGAGTACCAGCTCGCCGTTCCGATGGCGACGGAGTACCGCCTGCACTGCCCCGCCACCGAGCCGGCCAAGGCGGTGGTCCCCACGTCCGACCCCTCCGCCGTCATCGACATCGTCTACCACCCCCGCGACCAGCGCCGCAACCGCCCGCCGAAGAGGAGGACGGTGCTCAGGAAGGCCGACGTCGAGACGGCGATGGGCCGATGGCCCAGAGGAGCTTCGACGCCGGGGATTTCCCGAGGGTTCACTTGACGGAGACGATCGAGGAGGATATGAATGCTAGGGGCGGCGGATACCAGAAATGAAGGACTCGGTGAGTTTGAAAATTTACGGGATTTGCTTTCTGTTCTTCTTGTTTGATTGGTTGGGGATTTGGATTTGGAGATCTGGGTTAGGTTTTTTTAGGTTAAGTTGTGTGGGAGAGGTGTTGTATTTATGAATCTAGGGTTACTGAAATTAAAAAAGGGGAAAAAAAATCTGACCTGGAAAACAGTGAAGTCCATTGATGAAAAGTTCTCTCCTCACAGCTCCCTCCATCAGATAATGCCTCTCTCTCTCTCTCTCTCTCTCTCTCTCTCTCTCTCTTCTACAGCTTATTATTATTTTTCTTGTGTACCAAAAGCTTTTCACATATTCCCATTTTAGCCCAAAGCTAAGATAATATTCCTAAGCTTCCATCCTTTCCATTATACCCCTATCGTCCCCACACTATCACCTGACTACCCCCACAAAATATAATTTGAGCCCTTAGACCATCTCCAGTGGTGATTTCTAAAATTGAGTTCTTATCCTACATTGTACTTTAAGGAATTTCTATCCTAGTTGGAGAGTTTTTACATAGAAATTGTAGACATACAAAAATGCTCTTCAATGGTTCTCCATTCCAATCCTATGTGTCACATAGAAATCACCATTTGGAGAAGTTTTTTCTAAAATCGATTTCTTCCATAGAAATAGGGAGGTTTATTTCACTCTCTTTTGTCTATTTTTAACCTCCCAATTCGGAGAGTTAACGAGGGGGATTGAGAAATTTTGTTTAAAAACTCATAAATACTCTTTATTTGTTCAAAATATCATGATATTTTTTTTTCTCCATTTTTTTCGTTTTCAACATGTTGCTATGTACCTTCCTAATATGTGAAGATATTTTGACAAGTTTTAATCAAAGTTTCAATCAAATTTAATTTTATGACATATGTAATGAGGCTATTTGGTAACTATCATATTTTTATTAATCCTCCACTCACTCAAAACCTCCAATCCAAACAAGAGTTATTAAACATCCCCCACTTAACTCTCCCTCCAATCCAAACAAGATTCTATGTATTGACTCTACTCCCCCTTACTCTACTCTCCGTCATTTAATCCCACTTCTCTGCTTATTTTTTTCCCCTTAATCCAAGCAGACCCTAAGGCCTCGTTTGGTTTGCGACAAGGAATGGAAAGAAAATCAATTCCTCAGCATTTTTTTTCCTTTGTGCCACGTTTGGTTCGCAGAATTGGAGCCTTGGAAAGGAAAATGATTCCTTTTCTTTGTTTGGATGTCAAAGGAAATGAGGAGAAAAGTAATTTGATTCCCAAGAGAAAAAATAGGAAGAAAAGTGGTTCCTTCCACCAACCCAAGGATTAATTTTTCCCTCTAAGGATTGACTTTCACCGGAAGGAAATTGATTACAATTTCCAAAAGGAAATGAAATATCAAAGAATCAATTTCCTTTCCGCAAACCAAACGAGGCCCAAGGAATTTGGAAAGGAAAGTGAATACTTCAAGGTGGAAAATTGATTCTTTGCATGAATGGATGGAATCATTTCTCCCTAATTTTTCTTCCATAGGAGATCACTTTCCTGATCAATTCTTTTGGCACCTAAACATCTAAAAGTAATCACTTTCTTTTTCCAACCTTATGATTCTGTGAACCAAACGAGACCTTATTATCTTCTTGGACAAGTTGTGATTCATTATGGCCCGAGCTCCAAGCCTAGGCAACATAGGCATGGGTCTAGGGTCCCAATTTTTTTTTAAGGTTTATTTAGTAATAGGGTCTCACATAATAGTTGATATTAGTGTTTGGGTTTCCAAATTGTCCAATGTTAGTGTTTGGGTCTCCAAATCACTATTCATGTAGACTAGTGAACAGTGATTTGAAGACCAAAACTCTAATGCCGGACAATTTGGAAATCCAAACCCTAATATTACATATTATATGAGACCCTATTACTAAATAACCCAAATTTTCAAGCTCCCTAAATCCTAATCATAGTACAACTCCAACTTTCCTCCAAAGTCTCCCAAAGTCCTAATCATAGTAGTAAACTCGTTGCCCTACCATCCCCACACTATCACCTAAATACCCCCACAAAATATATATTTTTTACTTTGAGCCCCTATGTCCCCCAAGGCCCAGATGCCCCCTCCAAATTCAATATCTCAAGTCTCTTCTTCTGGTTTCCTTTATTATCTTCTTGGACAAGTTAAGATTCATCATGGTCCTCCCTCAAAGCCGACTCCAAGCCTAGGCAACCTAGGTGTGGGCCTAGGGTCCCAACATTTTCTAGGGCCCCCTAAATCCTAACCATAGTACTAAACTCATAGTCCAAGGTTTTGATATATATATATATATATATATATATATATATATATATATATATATATATATATATATAAAAGAAAGTATGTTCTCCAACTTTTCTCAGACCATTAAAATTTTCTATTCAAATTACTTTTTTCTATTTTGTTTTCCCACATTGCATCTCCTTCCCAAATCTAGTTTGCTACCAAGAGAACGGTCAAAATAATACTCGTCCTCTCTATATATTTATCGCCATGTTGAATAAATTTGATATATAACAAAATCTACGACAAAAACAATAAGATCTATCACTATAACTAAGTTTACGACAATAAGAGTTGTCATGAATAACTCATTATCTAAAATAATGTTCAATTAGCCAATTTGGAGAGATTTATTTGAGTGCATTTTTGTTTACCCACAAAAACTAGGATGGATGTTGCCAAATAGTAATAATAATAAAAAAAAACTCTTTCCAGTGGTGGTTGCCAAATCGTTCTTCCAAACTCGAAGGAAGTACGTGAAGAAGCCGCGGGAGATCACCGGGCCCTACGTCGACCCGGAGTACCGGCTCGTCGTTCCGATGGCGACGGAGTACCGTCCGCATTGTCCCGCTACCGAGCCGGCCAAGGCGGTGGTCCCACGTCCGACCCCTCCACCGTCTTCGACATCGTCTACCACCCCCGCGACCAGCGCCACAACCGCCCGCCGAAGAGGTGGACGGTGCTCAGGAAGGGCGACATCAAGACGATGATGGCATAGAGGAGCTTCGACGCCGGGGATTTCCTGAGGGTTTACTTGACGGAGATGATCGAGGAGGATATGAATGCTAGGGGCGGTGGATACCAGAAATGAAGGACTCGGTGAGTTTTAAAATTTATGGGATTTGCTTGCTCTTGTTCTTGTTTGATTGGTTGGGGAGTTGGATTTGGAGATGTGGGTTAGGTTTTGTAGGTTGAATTGTGTGGGAATGATACGAACCCAGGAGTGTCAGTCACTCTTCCTGCAGAGTATTAGTCATATCAGTGATTTGCTCACTGGTGGCAGTTGTTGGAGTTAGTTGCTTTTGCCTCGTCAGCTGCCAGCTCAACCGCACAAGGACCAATCAGTGCCTTCCAGTGACACTCCTGGCCACGTCAGCATATAGAGTATCATTGTTAGCTGCACCTATAAATAAGAGAGGAGAGAATAGAAAAGCATCAGAGAATTGTATTGTTGTTCTTTACATTTTAGTTGCTTCATTTCTTTTTACTACTGTACTCGTTTCTTTCCCCATCTTTTATAATTCAGATGTTCTTTCTCAATTCTCTTTTCTAATTCTCAATTTCTTCTTCCATTTGACCTAGACATGTCAAATTACTTCACCTATGCTCCAATTTCAAATCAAGGTTATTTTGGAACCTACCAAGTGGTATCAGAGCCGTACGATCCCCACTTCGGAGCGTACGGAAGTCCGGTCTCGAGCTCGAGTAGCCATGGCGTCCGGCGAGGCTTGCCGGAGGAGCAACGACGTCCGACGGAGGAACTTCAGTATGGCTGGAGATCTCCTGGATACGGTTGGGGATCTCCTCGATATGGTTTTGGATACACACTGGCCATAGAGCTACCGCCACCGCCACCACCGCCTGACCCCTATGGTACGTTATTCGTTTCTCCATCCCCGTACTTTACTTCTCCACCCGTGGATCTGTACCAGCAGCAGTACGCGACACCGCAGCAGCAATGTCAGTCACCAACACCATTTCTGGCAGAGTTTCAGCATCTGGCCTCACTGCCACAACATCAGTCCCAATATGCCCCACACGTGTTCGATGAAATGACTGTTACGAAAGAAGCACACAACGGTCCTAACAATGAGGAATTGCAGCATGGAATAGTTCTTCAACAACAAATATACCCACAACAACCCCCCATGTCTCAAGGACTCGCACATATGCAACAACATGAATTGCAACATGTTGTTCCTCAATCACAAGTGCAGGGACATGAGAATCCTCTCCAAATGCAGCAACAGGAAAGGCCTGTGAGGACGCTTGGTTGTGCGAATTGGTGCCGTAGGTGTAATGTTGACTGCACAAATATGGAAGGTTTGGTTATCCATTCATTCACAAGTGAGCATCAAAACAAGACCATGTCCTTGGTTTTAAGTATCAAGCAAAGCATTCAATCAACTGCAAGTTATGCTAGCACCGGTGATAATACATCAGTAGATCATCTTCAAGTGCAGCATGGCGTCGAGGATTTGAAGCCTGGGCAACACCAACCACTGGTAGCAGACAACATGTCCAGTGAACCTGTTAATCAGTTGGATAAGGCTGACTGTTCAAAACTTGAAGCTATAATGGCAAGACAAATCCAAGCACATCCCCAAACTTCTGAGAAACATGCTCACCAGGAGGCCATGCAGTGCAGCTTAGAGTTGTCGGTGGTTCCAACATTTGAGCGGACATCTCCACAAATGCTGGGAATGCTTGTAAGTTCATATTCTACATATGGGGAACAACTTTCGCAAAGCCAATTACAAGGAGGGAATAATCCATTGAGTTCTATGGGGAATAAGTATTATTTGGATGGTACTGCAGATATTGTTAGGTTGATGCAAGGACTGGCTTCAGTTTCAGAGCAAGCTATTGAGGTAGACTTCATAATAGATGTGCTCGGTTTGCACGAGTTTGATAGTGTGCGCAAAAGAATGTCTATAGTGATTAGGTTTCCTGAACATGCTGTCAAGGTTCTCGCCAAGGATGTTGATAGATCAATGTCAGGCATTATAGACATGTCATCTAACCATAGAGGGGTAGCAGCTGAATCTGCCAAAATAAAACATGAAACAGAAAATCATTTGCCTTGTTATTCTTCACAAGGCCTTCACACTCTTGTGATTGCTTCAAAGAATCTTACTGATGCAAAATTCGAGGAGTGGCAGGAGAAGTACGAAGAAGCTAGCATTTCATTTTTGATGATCCAAATGGCAGCGATGGTATGGGATCCTGGAATAGAGACGAGATTGTCAAATGCACATGATGATAAAAGTCTTCAGGTCTGTACTGTGGGATCCAGGGAAATTCGAAAGGGAAGGTGGAGCATAATACTTGCTGGTGATACTTCACTATTCAGTTCATCCAAGGAGTTTGACATTACAATATTGGAAGAAACAGAGCACTTGAATTGGTACCATCATGGGAACTTTGTAGAAATTCATTATGGAACTGGATCCATTGCTGGTTTCTTCAGTGGAGGTAGCATTAAACTTAGTGCCCTTGTTGTGAAAGAACATGATTTCATTGAAGACACCAATGAGCCTGGTATTACCTTCATGGTGGCAAAATTCGATGATATTCTAGGAATAGGATTCAAAGAAATCTCTGTTGGCAATGGTGTTCCTGTGTGGTACAACATCATGGAGCAGTTGTTGGATCTCTTGTCGACTGAGATACAACCGACAAAAGTTGGCTTACATATGGATCTTTGTACCTTTGATGGAAGTTGGGGAGTCCGTATTGGCATTGAGAGTGTGGTGAATGGGAAAATGATATGGGATCCAGGTATATTCTTGAGCTACATCAGTGACTATATCAATATATGTAGTATTCATTACTCCAGTTCTGTGTCAGTAAACTACTTCCAACCTGGAGTGACTGAAGATGATGAACACAAATGTTCAGCAGATGTAGAAGCAATTGATAGTACCAGTTTCCATGTTATGGTGTGGGATCCAGGGATCAAAATTATACCTTTATTGACCTTGGGACAAGGTCAATTTAAAGGGGTGGGTATTGATACGAACCCAGGAGTGTCAGTCACTCTTCCTGCAGAGTATTAGTCATATCAGTGATTTGCTCACTGGTGGCAGTTGTTGGAGTTAGTTGCTTTTGCCTCGTCAGCTGCCAGCTCAGCCGCACAAGGACCAATCAGTGCCTTCCAGTGACACTCCTGGCCACGTCAGCATATAGAGTATCATTGTTAGCTGCACCTATAAATAAGAGAGGAGAGAATAGAAAAGCATCAGAGAATTGTATTGTTGTTCTTTACATTTTAGTTGCTTCATTTCTTTTTACTACTGTACTCGTTTCTTTCCCCATCTTTTATAATTCAGATGTTCTTTCTCAATTCTCTTTTCTAATTCTCAATTTCTTCTTCCATTTGACCTAGACATGTCAAATTACTTCACCTATGCTCCAATTTCAAATCAAGGTTATTTTGGAACCTACCAGGGAAAGGTGCCATCTTGGTTGGATTCATGAATCCAGGGTTGCTGAAATAGGAATATGGTTCTGTTTGCATCTGTTAGTTAGTTTGTGTGAGCTTCTTGATTTGGGATTCAACGCTCTGGACTAGGATTGGTTGATTGATTCGAGTGGGAAATAATTGATCTTTTGATGTGGCCCACTCTGAACATCAAGATGTGATCCCTATCACTCGCTCATCAAAGTCTCCCCGTCGCGGTTGTTACATGTTCTCCACAGATTCATCACCTCAGGAGATGTAGTTCTGTATTGACCTTTTGCGTCCTTGTTGAATAAAACTAGTGAAACAACATACTGCAGCACCCTTCTGTGATGTCAAATGAAACGCCATGACGTGGATTTCATGACCCCTAGATCTGGCGGTCCCTCACCAATCAATACTCTTCTGCCCCCATGTCGAGTTGCATCATGGGAAATACCTCCTACAATGTCTGAGAATGTTTAGCCCCATGTCTAAATAATAATAAAAATTAAACAAGGTCGTCTTTAGTGACAAAAGACACTAGGATAGAAATGACCAAGATTAACCGATAGGAGGAAGTGTCGCGATTAAAACAAAATGGTCTTTCCCAACAAGTGTATATGTCATCTAAAGAAGTGTCACAATAGGTCAATAATTCTAAAGAGATTATTATTAGATGATATAAATGCTAAACAATTTCGGGAACTGATTTATGAAGAAGTGGCGGAGGCACGGAGATATCTAGCAACATAAATTTTTGAGGGGGGTGGGTGGGTGGGTGGAGTTGAGGTCTGTCCACCCTCACCCATGGGTGGGTCTGCCTTGTAAAATCATTCACCGCAAAAGCAAACAATGAAGGGGATAATGGTATCGTTACATCTGACCTCAATTGCTACATCCTCATTCAAAACAATGGTAGTCTTACCAGTTTGCAAAAGTAGGTCCGCCCATCTTCTCCATTCAAGACCAAATCCTCATCCTCTCAGCTTTAATGTTTCACTAATGCATCTTGAATCCAAGAAATCATAAGCTTTTGCCATATTCAATTTGATAGCAAAACTCTATTCCTCCTAGTAGCATGGTTTACAATTTCTTCTGTACATTCTACTCCGCGAAGAATGCGCCAGCCCTTAATAAAACCACACTCCTCACTCAAGAAGGTACTGCCCCTTACCATTGTCCACAGGTTCATTCATACTTCCTTAAGAATCTATTGGCCAAATTGTTAGTCAATTTCTTGAAGGATCTTTAGAAGGCTGATGGGTCAAAATCCTTCCACCCTCAACGGTTCTTCCTTATTTGGAATGAGGACTTGAAGGCGTAATGACATGTCTTAGTTTACAATAACCTTTGACAACTCATCAAAGATAGGCATTGGATTTCCTTTTATAATTTCCCAACATTGCTTATAGGCTAAGATAGGGAAGCCATCTGGCTGTGGGGTTTTATTACTTTCCAGTTCCCATATTGATCTCTTAACTTACTGCCTGATGGAAACTTTAGATCCTCCATAGCTCTCGTAGTCTCAGAGCTGGCTGTCCCCATATATCTTCTGTTGCCTTGCATTGGAACTTTCTCCTCTCACTGAGACATTGTGAAAGAATGCTCTTTTCACTGAGACATTCGTGTAGAAGGCAGAAGCCATTGACAGCCTTTCTAATTTTATGCGCTTTTCAACTCCCCACTCATCCCGGATCTGGAGTCTTATTACAAGATTGCAATGTCTCAAACACTGGCCACATTGTGAAAGAATGTACATGTTGGCATCTCCTTCTAGTCCTTTACTCTCCAGATCTTTGTCCTTTATGCCTCTTCTTGAGAACAAATGGCATCTAACCTTTCTCGTGCAACAGATAAATCTCCTAGTTACTCTTCATTTAGGGGCCCTTCCAATGCTTTGATGTTGGCAAGGACCATCTCCTTGGTCATGGGTATCTCCTTCCCTGGCCCATACCTTCAGTCTCTTTGTAGTCTTTTAGTCTTCTTACTCCAAATTCCTCAGCACTAAGTTATGAGTGTGGGGATCATCCGGCTGTGTTGAATATATCCTCAGTCCCCTCTGGAAGAAGCCGCATATTTTTGAATCAAAATATCCTTTGCTTGGAAAGGAAATCCTCTCTAGGAGGGGCAAAAAAATGGAGTGTGATCCTAGGCACACTTATGAAGCTACAATAGGTTTTCCTTGAAACCTGTCCCATGATATCAAGTCCTTTAGTTTGGCTGAGATAAGCCTGCTGTCTTGTTAGTGATTGGACAAAGAGTCTACCACTGACTGGAATCTCTTGAAGCTCAAGATGATTACTTATAAGGTTAAAGTACTTGTTGTACCTGTCACTAGTACCCATCTTCTATACAAATTGGTATATATGGTGACATCGGAGTCCCGTTCCAAAATCAATGTCATGCCCCCACCTCCCACCTGATTGTTAAAAGTTCTTCCGAAAAAGTATCTTGCATCTCAGCTCTATTAGGGCCATATATGGATAAGAAAACTTGGTCCCATCTGTCTGATCTCCTACTTACTGGAATGGATGTGGTTAAGGCTCCCACCACACATCATATTTATGAATTTGGCAGGATTAACACCTAACACAATCCCGCCTACTTGACCTTCAGCCAGTTTGCATGGCTATTTGGTCTATGCAACTGAAACTAATTGTGCGTAACCAATAATCATTTACTGAGTTTGGAGTGTCCCTGCTTCCTAGATTTCCAGAGGGTAATATAATAGATATCTATAAGCTTGGCATTGCAGCTGTAGAAGTTAATCTATGTGAAGGGACCCGCTGTGAAGAAAGTTTCTTATTAAGTCAATCTAGAAGAAACTCCAGCAAAAACAGGAAGTTTTTTTCTTCTACAAATTTGTCTTTTAACATCGTTCAGAAACATTCCATATACTATCGCACTGTAAGAAACTTTAGTTTGTCATCCTCCAAGTTTGTACTTAATGATTAATTATGAAGGGGTTGTCTTTGCACATAGTTTCATGCTAAGCCTAAGCCTGTTGCCATGCCTCATTTTCTAATCCCAACATAATAACACTCCATATTCTATGATCTTACTGTAGGAAACTTTAGAATGCTACCCTCCATGATTGTACTTAAGCATGAATTGTAATCCTTGTCTTGTGAAATGTCATTATATTATCACAAATAATGTGCATAACATCACACTGCCCTAAGGGTTCCTCCTGACTTGGAGTAGGCTAAAAGCCTATATTACTTGAATCACCACAAGCTCTAAAATCACCTTATGTCACATCCTCAACAACTACAAGGTGAAAGTTCAAAACATGTAATATCAACAGAAAACATTGTACGCTATCTCCAAGTTAATAAAAGATCAAACTGTCTTACAGATTAACTTAACAACACTTACTTGAAAGCACACCTCCTAGCATAGATCTACTTCTAAAATGGTAATCAAGCTTAGCAATTTTTTTATATACATTTACTGACTTATAACTTAATGCGACTGAAAGGTAGGACTCTAAACTAGGAAGATAATATCTTTATTTTTTCTCATCTAGGAGGTACATATGCTTCGAATTTTGCAATGGTCATATAGTGCCCTTTTCAAATATGCATCAGACAGAACAAAGACACTCTAAAATGCATTAGGACACAACAAAAGTTGAGTTTCCTTTCTGTGTTTCCATGTATGTGTCATGTCGTATCACATTTGTATTAGTAGTTAGTACAACATATTTTCTCGTGCAATTTTTTTTTTTTGCTTGGGGATTTTTATTTACTTTCTATATTTTTTGGCGGAATGGGGATGCTTGACATACCCTTGCAATCCTAAATACATCAAAAGATGTGGCAAATTTAAAATTGTGTTCATAGAAGCATTCTCATACCATCTATGATGGAAGAAAGCCTGAACATCAGAAGTGATAAATATCCTTAATTGTGGCACCAAAGTGATATATTCATATAATAAGTTGTCTGGAAATTTGAATCCATTTATCTGGTGAGTTTAGTGTTGATAGTCGATTTTAGGTGTGAAAGTTTCCATCATTCTTCATTTCATAAATCTAAGTTTGCTGATTTGGGAATGCTGTAATCTGGTGTTGCCTAAAAGTTTTTAAAATTAATATAAAGTTTTTCCATGTGGTCGAGTTGCATTTGTAATTTTTGTATCTGCTAAACATTTTAGGAGCACCGTTTAGTTTTGATGAGAATTTTTTTTTTTATCTTTTATGTTTGCTAACTAAAGCCCAGTCTCTTCTTTCTTGATTGGAATCGAATTTAGTCATTTGGTGGGACTGTTAGATCATGGTGAGGAAAGGTCCCTTCTTTTTGTGAAAATAAGGTTTTTGAATAGAACTTTTATTTAGTTGCACAGTATGGAACAAACCTGGGGTGGATCCCCTTGCAGAGAAGTAGGGGCTCAAGCCCCCACTAGATTTTCGGGGATTTTTTTTTTAAAATCTTGCCCTGCAACAAGCTATGTTTATTGGTGTTTTTTTGTTTTATTAAAAAATCAGTTCAAGCCCAGGTTAGCAATCAGCCTTCAGGACCGCTTTATGCCCCCCTCATTTCTCCCTCCCCTGAGAAGATGTCGTAGATTAGCTGTATGCATGGCACTTCTCCTTGGACATTATATTACTTGTTACTAGTAGTTTTGCATTATAATCGTTGAATCAGTTGAACGTATCCATGAATTCTAGCAATTGTCCTTCCTTTAGACATTATCTCCTGTGATATGTATTTCATCTCTTTTTATACCACTAATCACGTGCGCTGTACGTGTTATTTACGCAAGTAATTTTCGTCAAAAATTTCTAAGTTTTTAGGCAATATGATCGATACCCAAAATAATCCTCTAATATTGTTGAAAAATTAGTTAGAAATTTAAATTATATTAAAATAATTTAAATATGATATGAATATATTTTAATTAGGATTTGTTAGAGAGATGTTTTTAGGATTGGATATATGTTTAGTTAGATAATACTAGGTAGTTACATAATACCATGATTTTAGGATTTCATACACGTTTGTTAAGGTCATAATTTGTAGTATCGTCCGATACCGATTTGATACGGCCGATACTGATACAGTTTGGCATGTCCCGATCCGATACCGACCGATACCTGATACTGACCCATACCGACATTGGGGGTCTCTTTTCTGGTCAATTCGACAAAGAAAATTAAACAAAAAGAACAACTAGCAAGGGCATAAAAATATAGTAAGGTTGTAAAAGCATGTAAATGATGAAAACTTATCTATCACATGTAAACCAATTGCCAAGAGTGACTACTATTTCATTCAATTTCAAAAGTGCTAAGAAACAATACTAGAAATACTTAAAATTATGTCTAAATGTATAAAATATATTTTCTAAAACTTAAATAATTTGTTAATAATTATTTGATTTCCGATACCAGAAAATCCGATACTCTGATCCGAAACCGTCGATACTGCTGATCTCGATACTCGTAGGAATGGTCTGATACCGATTTCGATACCGATACTGTTGAACCTTGGTCTAGAAATTAATTAGAAGTTATTCTTTTTTTCTCCTTCTTAATTACGCAATTATATACATATGGCTTATATGGCTCATTTTGAGCCGTTTTGAAGCCTCTTTATAATAGTAGAGAAAACTTGCATCCCGAGGGGTGTTATTTGGAATAGGTTATGCTTGTTACTTCAAAGTTTACATGGTTCTTTATCTACGTGATCACATCAAAGTGGTTTGACAACCGCTTTGAACCAGTGTTATTAAAGGTCCCCACCTTATCACCAAAGCTACCCTTCTAGATGTTCTTATACTCTGCCACCTCAATCTCTTATATATCCGCCTTGACTTAAACATGATTCAACCCAAAACTTTGTTTTTTTAAATTTGTATCATGGAACCAAAGCCAATTAACATAAAGCTATGAAGAACTGAATAAGATATTAAAGAAGAGGAAAGGAACAATGCATTTCGCCTTTGTTGTCTTGACTTCCTTTCCTTTTGTGTTTGCCCTAACCTATTAAATCTTATCTCCGACTCTGACGTCCACTGTACCATCAACTAAGTCTCTCTCTTTCTCTCTCTCTCTCTCTCTCTCTCTCTCTCTCTCTCTACACACACACTATATATATATATATTTTCTTTTCTCTCTCTCTCTCTCTCTCTCTCTCTCTCTCTCTCTCTCTACACACTATATATATATATATATATAGAGAGAGAGAGAGAGAGAGAGAGAGAGAGAGAGAGAGAGAGACTTAGTTGATGGTACAATATATATATGTCCTTCTACAATACAAACTCTAAAAAAATTGTATCGATACAAGCAATGATTTTAACCATTGATTTATGATCCAATGATTCTTATTAAAAGGTCTTTCTTGTAATATGACTAGGAGCAATCATTATCAGGGACATCATTTAATGTTGTGTTTTCTTTTGACTTGTTGGTTACCTTCTATTATAGGTCATCCTTTACTTTAATTTTTTCAGTCCACTCCTTGGACCAACAAATTAATGATAGTATGTTAAGATGACCTGTTATAGTAGGTGAAGTAAAAGTCTAGGAGACAGCTTTCACAATTTACTATGCATTTGTCTTGTTTGTATCGATACAATTTTTTTGGAGTTTGTACTTTAAAATTACCATATGTATATATAGTTTTCTTCTATGTCAAGTTAGTTATAATCTTAGTAGTTGTTGCTTTATTGAACACTTCATTTAGTTGATGTTAATCAGACTTGTCTACGCAATAATGCACAAAATGATTTGCATGCCATATTTATAGTGTGAGGAAACTGCAACAGAAAGTTCCGTAAAAACCACAAACTTGTCTCATCTTATTTACCAGAAGCTCATTAAGTTTAGTCTTGAGGCCCTTGCCTCACCGCCTTGAGGCCCCCTGCCTATGCTGTTGGTCCTCATTGCTTTGCCATCTCACACCGCCTTAACAAGCTTGCCTCGAGCTTGAAAACCATCAAGGTTCTAGATAACCTATAATGGCCAGATAGTGATTGGGGGTGCCACAACGGATGACGTATATGATGATTCTCCAGTAGAATATCTGATGATACGAGTGGAAAATATCTGATGATATCATCAGTATAGGGTTGTATTATGCTCAATTTATCCGATTAAGAATCTGATGACATGAAATTCTTGAACTCTAAGATATGCGTTAGACTTAAAAAGTGATATTACAACAATAAAAAGCATGATTGTTAAATGACTAAAGCATCAAATGTAGTATATAATATGTCATGATTCATTTCCTTCAATTTTACTTATGGTTAACTTGCTTACGTGGTTTTTAATCTATTGTTTTTATTTTTTTTTGCGAAGACTTAGTAGTTACTATAGAGGTTTCTACTAATATCTATTCCAAGTCTATACTGCTGTACCTTACTTTACACTATAGTGCTATAGCAACTAGCAAGTAATATTAAAGGGGCGTCTACCTCAGCGTTTCAGATGTTTTGTTGCCTCGCTACCTTATGCAACCCCCCTCAAACCGCTTTGACTTGGATATGACCTGACTGATGACTTTTTTTTTGAATTTGGAATCTGTACCAGACCATTAACTTAAAGTTTAAGTAAGCTATTGATATTGTTAATGATTTAATATATAAAAATTACAGAAGAGGAAATGAACATTAACGTTCCCCTTTGCACTCTCAATTCCCTTCACTTTTGTGCAATGTTGTAAAAATCGCTAGTCGGTCGTTAGTCGGTTCGCAGATACTAGAAATTAATTCGATTAATCGGGGGACTAGTCGGATTAATCGGTTTGAGTTTATATATATATATATATATATATATATATATATATATATATATAACGGAGGGTGCAGGGGAGTTCCGATTTAGCAGCTGCTATGACCTTGTCCGCCCACACTTCGATGATATTGAGGAATACGACTTTGTCTGGGGGAAGGGGCTTGCCAGGAAGATGCAACTGTCTGCATACAAACTGGTGCTGGGCCGGTTGCTTACTAGGGACAGACTGCTTCGGTTCGGGGTTTCTGTCCCTGACCCTAAGTGTGTTTTGTGTGAGACAGAGACTGAGTCCATTGGGCATCTGTTCTTTCAGTGCCATGTGGCGTGGAGCATCTGGGCAGAGCAGAGCCGGAGACACTTGGGAGGGGTTGGAAGGGAGCGTGACTTCAGAGAAATCCTTAAGTGGATTGGGGATTGCAGGGGCAAGGAGCAGAGCTGGGCCAGGCGTGCTAGGTTGAGACTTGCTGCATCAGTTTGGCATGTCTGGCGGAAGAGGAACCGGCGCATCTATGAGGGACTGTCCACCCCACTGGGGGGCATCCTCCATAACATTGAGTCGGATGTACTAGTAATGTCACCCTGAGTTGGGATTGTATCTCTATGTTGTAACCTTATTGCGTTGATGGAATAAAATTTACCCTTTTTCCAAAAAAAAAAAATATATATATATATATATATATATATATGCAGTAAAAAATTAATATATATGCAATATATACTATATGTCATCAAAGTATTAACTTAAGTACCAAAAAAAATATATGCAATATTTGTCCTTGGCATGCACCTTTTCTGAAATTTCTTCTCCTTCTTTTCTTTCTCCTTCTTCTCCTTCTCTGTCGGTTGCTTTTAGGTTTTTGAAAGAACTGAATTTCGGATCAGATTTTGATCTTTTTTATCCTTTTTTTGGGAACAGAGGCCTAGTCGGCCGACTAGGCTCGTCTAGCCGTCTAGTCGGCCGACTAGGCTCGTCTAGTCGGCCGACTAGGCTCGTCTAGCCGCCTAGTCGGCTGACTAGGTCCGATTATTGCTTGAGCCTATCTTTTGCTGACTAGTCCTTAGTCGAGTCGGCGAAGGTCGACTACTGACTAGTCGGCCGACTAGTCAGATTTTTACGACAGTGCTTTTGTGCCTTTCCTAATCCATCAAATTTCATCTCCATCTCTGAGATTTACTACCAAGCACCAACAAATACGTCTCTCTCGGTCTTCCTCTCTTTATATCATCTTTTTCTTGTTGACCCTCTTTCTAACCCATCAAATTCCATCTCTAACTCTCTTTTTTGATATCATAGCAGTTGCTTATTAATTGAACTCTTCATGCAATTGATGTTGAAGTCTCAAACTTATGAATGTAGAAAGCACAACAAGATTTGCATGCCATGCTTATAGTTTTTTAATTACATGCTTATCATACCACTTATTAGGAGAAAACCACAACATAACACTCAAGCTTGTCTCAGTTTTCGTACTAGAAACCCCTAATTTTGGTCATGACAACCTCATCTCTTATCTTCTTCAACTCTCCTCTCCACCGCCACACCACAACCATGCCCTTCTCAATACTTCCAATATTGCAGGACATCCTTACTAAAACTTCGTATCTGTATTTTTAAATAAACAAAATCTAAGAAAAAATAGATATTAACAAAATTTTAGGCTTTTAAGTCTATTCCAATTTCTTCAATGCAATCACTTTAATGCACAAAACCAAACCTTTTTCGGTGCCCTATGTTTTCTCAACCATCACTTAACTTTTCTGTTTGTTTATTATTGATTGAATAGTTGGGACGCAATTTTTTATCATTCCTTCTATTTTATACATTTTGTTGTACAATAGAACTTGTCCATTATTTCTTTGTTAATAAACTTTGATTGGTATAATAATTTAAATCATGATTGTGGTTTGTTATACTCCCCTGCCTATGATTATGTTTGTTTTGTCTAGTTTTTAAACATCATGCATCTTATGGTTTGTTTCATAACTTGTTAACTTCCCCTATTGTGAACTACTCCCTAGAAACTCACTATTTGTATATTGGTCCTCGTAACCTTTTAGCTCATCGGGATATTGAAGTATAAACCCTCAAGCAATCCTTGCTCCAAAACACATCAAGAATATACTTTATTTTACTTGGTAACAAGATTACCTCCAGACAAAAGGGTATAACTCAATTTATTCCTGGCAGGTTGATATCTTGATGGAGAAGAGGCAGGTGACAAGGAACCTGTTTGGCTCCTGTGAATTGAAATTCCAAGAATATGAACTGTGCTTGGAGTGAAAGCTGAGAGATGGTAGATGGTAGATGGTTCTGGTTATAGTGGAACTTGCAAGTAGACGAGTGCTTTTCTTTAGGAGTTGCAGGTGGGGGGAGGCAACAATGTATAGAATGTGGATATTATTGGTTGGCAAAAACTTTAGCCTTTCTCGACATGCTTGCAAGTCTATAATGTGAAGCATTTTAGAGATTGTGGCAGCTCAAACGTTTTGCAAATAGGTTTTAGTTAGTAACACAAGCATTATGCTTCATTAATCATACGAGTACTCAAGATTATCTGATTTGATAATTTTTGGGAACCATGTCTACTCTATGATTCGGGGTTCCAGATCCCCCACTTTTATTGGATTGATAAAGTTACTGCTTGTTGCAATTGATCAGTGTACATGTTGGGTTCTTTTTGGGATGAAGAGATCCCAAACCAAACTTCATTCATAACGAGTGAAACTAACAGTCAGTTCATCTTTGGACCGGATCACAATTTGCAGGACACTAAAATTTAAACCAACAGAGATCTAATCATCCAACACTAGCATTTCCTCCATCAACACAAAAACCTGCACTCTATAACCAAAAGAATATAAGAGAACTGAAATTATGTAAAAATGGGTCTTCTGACAAAGATGAATGGTTAAAAGTTCTTTGGTTCCTTCAGATCCAGAGGCACCAAATGACTGCCATGAGAAGACGATACTAGAAATTATTTTTCCGGATATACAAAGGTTAGACAACAACTGTTGTTGGTTGATATCTATTGGTTGGTTGGGTTAGAGCATTGTTAATGAAACTATAGATGGCCCTATATTCTTGACAAGGATAACCAAATATTATTATGTATAGCTGGCTAGGGTGATTCCTTTTATAACGTTTACATGGCCATATGTTTTGATCCAGGTGTGAAAACTCGGTTTTGGTATTCAGTCCTTTACTATGATTATACATAGGTTTCGGCATATTTGGGGGTTCTGGTGGTTTTGAATCAGTAGGTTTCTGTATCGATTTGGACAATACTGGAAGCCTTGGTTCTGATAAGGAACGTCAGATATGAAACTGTGGAATTGGGAATGTCGTCTCTTTTATCTTAAATCAAGTTTAGAAAAAATATGCAAGTGGACTGAAGAACATATATAGAAGAAACCTGACCTCATTAAGCAGAATATTATCAGGAAGTTAATAGCCAAATCAATTTTTCTATTCTGCTCCTTGTGAGATTTCTTGTATAATACTCTTTTGAAGCTGACAGCCTGAAGAATAGCAGAATACATGTGCAACATTGTATTTCCTTGTTATTTACTTGCATCATAATATCAGATATTTGCTTAGATAATCTTGTACGGAAAATAAATTTTATTTGATTTTGTTTTAACAGGTTATGGAGTCGTACCAATGTAGCTCTAGCAGATGCAGTCTTACTTTGAAACCGCCGTTGGTTGTCCAAGTAATGTTGTCCTTCCAACATTTTCTTAAACCTGTGCTAGTTTTGCTTTCTATGTTCGACTATTTGGCAACAACTGGCAGTTATTGTGAAAATAAGTGATGTAATATTCCTTTTGGAATAAGTATCTTGTGGACATCCCCAGGTACTGAAGCTGTACAAATGAAAAATAACATTTGATTATGCTCTTTATTGTACTGATACTGCTTGCGAGGTTTGATGAATATTTTCCCATTTCGGCATTTGTGATAGTGAATTTGGTCTGCTCCAATCTTTACGCAAATTACATCCGTCTTGTGGCTTGTGTAAGTAACATCTGATCTTACCATCTGTTGTAGTAAATTCATGCTTTTACTGTATTCTTGGACATTGTTTCAGAATTGGTTACCATCAGGCAATCCTGAGGTGAAACTTGGAAGGATCGTGTGCCTTCCAGTAAGCGGTAATATTGGCAATACTTCTCGAGTCATTTCGGTTTCACCAGTAACATTTATTTATCCTTCTGTTATGCCAATTCTTGTATGAACCCTTGTTAAGAGGTTGAGGGTGTCACATGCCTTCTTTGTGTATCATTAGTGACACTTCTGCTTCCTCGTCGGACTTTTTGCCTTTTTCTTTTCTTTAGTTCTTTTTTTGACTTGTATTCTAGGACTTTTTTCTGAACCTTCAAAAGCAGAAGGCTCCTGCTTTCCTTTCTCTTTCTACAGTTTTAGAGCACTTTGCTAGTCTCTTCTACTGGGAAAGAGAACCGCATGTTACAAGGATGGAAGGAAAATGTTTCTACTTTCTTGGTCATCTCTGGTTTTCTTGCTTGAAATAAATTGTTGTGTTGTCAATTTTTGTTTGCTCTGCCTCTTATATTCTTCTCTCTCAGTTACAACACTTTAATTTTCTAGTCTTTGCTACTCTTTTCTACAATTTTTGTATCGGACAAACTTGTATTCCAGCTTGTACATTACTTAGAAGTATTCATTTGATATAACAGATAACTAGTGCGTGTACCCGTGCGACTCACAGGACGGATAAAGTGTCATTCTGTTTTTGTATTTTATATGAATATTAATATTTTGGTAGGAAGCATAAAATCTAAATAATTAGTGATTAATAATGCAGTCACATATATATATATATATATATATATATATATATATATATAGGTAGCATCCTATCATTTGCCTTTATGAATTTGTATGGAAAATTCTTGAATCTGCAATAACTAATTTTAAAGTAATGCATATCATAAGAACATGATAATGATAAAGTTTAATTGAAAAATTACATAAGTGATGGGCCAAATTTGCAACTGCAATACTTTTGAATGTTCCAATCCTGTATACATAAAAGACAATGAATATAGTTAGATAAAAAAAGTTGCTCTAATATAGTGTACTTCAATTAATATAGAATAAATAATAAATTTATCATGTACCTAATTTAGATTTTGAAAAATTTTTTGTAAACTACATTTGTAGTTTCATTAGTGTCTTCACCATCGTCATCAGCAATAAAATTTTTTAAACCTTTGCGTGATGTAACCCTTGAAATAGCAACATACAGTTGTCCATGAGTAAAAACTGGTTTTGGAAGGTATACTCCAACATATTTAAGAGACTGCCCTTGACTTTTGTTGATTGTCATTGCGAATGATACTGCAATAGGAAATTGCTTGCGTTGAAATTTAAAAGGTATTCTGAGATCAGAGGGAGTTAATGACAATCTTGGAATAAACACTTTCTGACCAATATTGCTTCCTGATATTACCCTTCCTTCTAAAATGTAGGAACCCATGTGTGTAATAATAAGGCGTGTTCCATTACATAGTCCAGCTGTCTGATCAATGTTTCTCAACAACATAACATGGACTCCAACTTTAAGATTTATTTCATGATTTGGCAATCCTGATGCTTTTATTGTGTTTAAGAATTCAGGTGTTTGAATATTCTCCGGTCCATCCATGGTTTCATTATCTGAACACGGTGTATCAGCAGACATATATGTTTTGGACTCCCCTGGAAGCAATGACATGATATAATTATTGATGATGTCAATATTATCATTTTTTGGAGTTAAAATAGCTCTATCCTGGAAAAAGGATGCATCATAGAAATTATCCAATAAAGATAGATAAGTACTGTTGACGATCGAGGCAAGTTGATCTCCATAAATTTTGATAACAATATCATCTGGAATTGTAATCGACACATCACCATCGCTATCATCACCAACAGTTCCTTCTCCAATGCCTAACAACCAATCTGAGAATTCCTTTAGTTGATTAACATCAGTAACCGCACCAGCAGATTCAAGTCTCATGTTCTTAGTTAAGGTCAGGACTGTACAAAATTTCCACAAATAAGAAGAATTAATTGTCGCATACACGACATCTTGCCTTGTTCCCTTTACAACAACAGGAAGAATCTGTCTAAAGTCACCACCCAATACGACAACTTTACCTCCAAAAGGAAGACTTGCACTATTTATATTGGAGAATCGCATAATTCCCTGAATGTTCGGTCAACAGCTTCAAAACAATGCTTGTGTGTCATTGGTGCCTCATCCCATATAATAAGCTTAGCCTTCATTATTAGCTTAGATAGAGGACTACCCTGCTTAATGTTGCAAGTAGAATCTTCACTTACATTCAACGGTATCTTGAATCGCGAATGCGCTGTCCTTCCTCCTGGTATAAGCAGTGCTGCTATACCACTTGAAGCAACCGTCAATATTATATCACCTTTTGACCGTAAATCTGCAGTGATAGCTCTCCAAATATATGTTTTTCCAGTACCACCATATCAATAAAGAAAAAAAAATCCACCGAGATCTTCATTCACATGCAACAATAATTTGTTGAAAATATGTCTTTGCTCATCAGTCATTGTAGATACCAATGTTTCACGTTCATCAGCCAAAGCAACTCTATCATAATTTAATTCATCATGAATAAGTGGATTTTTAGTATTGTCTAATAATGCCATGTCTGGTTGTGTCATTGAAGGGAAGTCTCGCAAAGATCTAATATTGCATTGCAGTAATTTTTCTATTTCAACCAAAGCCAAATTTTGTAATTCTTTTGCACTTAAAAGCATAGCTATAAAAATTAAGAATATCATTAAGAATCAATCCAATGAATGATTAGTAATTAATATAGTGAAATTGGAAGTAATTTTTCTATTTCAACTCAAGAAAGATTTTGTAATTCTTCTGCACTTAAAAACATATATGTCAAAATTAAAAATATCATTAGAACTCAATCCGATGAACGATTAGTAATTAATATAGTAAAATTGAATTACCTGGAATTTGAAGATTTTCTCTTTGTCTATGCAAAAGATCATCGGTCAAATACTCCCAAGTTTTGTTCCAAACCAAATCTGGTTGAGCAAGTTGATTTGATGCCAACAAAATTGTAAAAAGTTTCCGCAAGTAGTGACCAGTGCCCCAATTGATGGCTTCTATAATCCCATCGATATACTCCTTTTCATCATCTAACAACCCTTTTGCATAGCGTGCATCTCTGGAAGATGGGTAGACAACATTGTCAACTGTTCTGATATCACGAAATGACTGTGCTCCTTTTGCGTAATTAAGCAAATTTCTCAAATAGCACAATTCACCACTTCCAGGATGAACATATTGTAGCCTTGCAATAGTTAGTCCCTTCTGCCTTTCCATCCATTCACCATTATCTCTTTTCCATACAAAGTGAGTAGGAAACTGACCATATGTTAGTTCCCTTGCTTGAGAAAACTTTTTATTTGCTTCAAACCATGCTAGCAATTTGGATTTTTGAGACTTAGGTCTCTCAAGCACAACATCTATTGCATCATTGTCTGAAAAAATTACGGTTTGCTCATTTGGCAAGTGGAAACTCAAACGCTCAACGACAGGTTCTCTATAATTGATATCAAAAGCAAAAAGTCTCCAAGCAGATTCACACGAAGATAAATATCTACAATCATAATACAACTTTATTTCATCCACTATCTGAGCATTACGACGTTGCGCAGAACTCTGATAAAAGGTTGCCGTTACACGATCCTGTCCTTTGTTGACATATTTAAAAAGATACTTAATTGAACGGGATTGGTTACACCATTCAACGTTTATATGAGCATTATACCTCAAAAGTAAGTGTCTGTTGTATGGAACTACATATCTATTGTCAATAATAGATTCACCCTTTTTAATAGTTATGCCATTGTCACTTCTTCTATAGTTTGGATATCCCTCATCATCAATTGTAGTCCTTTTAACAAATTTTTTTGGAAAATGTTTTGTACACCTCCCATTTTGCATACACGGAGATCTTCTATTTGCAACTCCACATGGACCGTGTATCATTAGTGAGGACACAATATCATACAAAAATGGATCGCTATCTTTATCTGGTATTTCAGCAGATATAATGTTATCTATATCATTAGCTGTTTGATACCTATATTCAGGATGTAAGAAAACCAATATATGTGCATGCGGCAACCCTCTTTTCTGAAACTCTATTGTGTAAATAACTACAAAATAATATAACTTTATGAGTAGATATTTAACCAAAGTGGTAAGGTTTAAAAAGTGGTACTTGTATTAATTCTTACCTGCCTTCACTTGCCCGAAAATATTGTCTTGCTTGATCTCCTTTATCAAATGATCCAGCTTCATTTTGAAAACACAACAGAGTAAGTCTGGCCTATCTTCAGGTTTGAGTCCATAGAGTGTTAAAAACCTATATAATTCTGGCCACTTTTGGTTGCAAGTAAATGTTATAAATAGATCCGGATAGCCAGCCCATCTGCAAATTGTCATTGCATCTTGATAATTTTGAAAGAGATATCGTGCACTTCTAGTAAAACTCGATGGTAACACAATTCTTTTCCCAGTTGTAGCAGGATCAGTTTCTCCTCGCAACACTGCATCTGCTAAACCCTTGTAGATATCAGCTCTGAGTTGCTTCTGATGAGTTCTTATAAAATGAAGCCTTGATGATTCTACCATACTATATGCATCCACCAAAAATTGTTGGAATAACCTTCTAGCAACTAAAGAGGAGTCTGATTAATCCTTTGTTGGATAATGTAAGCCAAAAATTCTCGAATCGCAACGGACTGTCGTTTTTTTGACTCATTTTTTGTTGATTGCTTTAACTTAATACCCTCCTCCCATCCATCTTCGCCCCTTGGAAATAATAGTGGATACTGTAATGGCAAATAAAGCTTTGTTAATATGGAAACACGTTGTAACATACCCGATTGGGTTTCGACAATAATGTCTCTCTCAGAATCTGCTGCATCAAAGTCACCAACAATTAGAGCATCAACTTTTGATACATTAGGAAGATTGTGAGTTCTAGCATCGCGTCCTCTTTTTCCAATCAGTTTCAGCTTCACATTAGCAAATTCATCTTCAGCTATTTTATCACGAACTATTCTATATATTTTGACATATGGATTACACGAATCCAATGTTTCTTTTAAATCCCTAACAATTGATTCTCTCAAGGAAGAAGAATCTCTTTCCATCCTGTATCAAAGAAAATAATATTAATTATGTAAACCACAATTTTTTATGAATTTTATTAATAAGTGTAAAAAAATTATAGTATTGCATACCCAATAACAGACATTCGATTGCTTATTTCATTGTCCGTATCATATATGTACAATTGGGAAAATTTTGGCGTCGATCCAAGAACTGGAAGTAAGCTACCAATCTGATGGTAGTTTTCCCCGCTCATGACAAACATAGGGGGACCATTACCATCATTTATTGAACTAACAACTTGACCACCCATTGAAGTAAAAGAAAACATCATGTTGAATGCACGAATATTTTTCAAAAAATATTTACTTCTATCATTGTCACCAAAAAATAACTGTCGAATCAATAACGGTGGATCTTCATAAGGAGCAAGTTGAATTTTGCCTTGCAAGCAACATAGAGAAAATTTTGGGACAGTTGCATTTCTATGTTTTTCGCCCCTTTCACCATACCACATCATTGCCCCACAATCTTGACAAATCGAAGACGGATCTCCTATGTCAAAATAATCTGTAAAATAGCATATAATTATGACTTTGCACGACTTTTAATTTTATAAATGAAAAAAATGTGTTTAAATAAGTAAGAAAAAAAATTATAACTTATTGCAAAAATGTTAACAATACCTGCATGACCATGCCCATCAACATGATGACTTAGATCACTATCAGCATCATTTTGAAGGACCGATTGTTGAATATTAGCAGTTGTTATTGGATTTGAATGATTAATTGCTGATAGTTCCAGTAATAAAAGATTAATTAATAATTTTAAAACACTAAAATTTAATAAATAATTAAAGAATAACTTCATGACATTTACTTTATAAGATTAAAAAATTTGTATACCTGTCGAAGCATCATGCTCAAAATGACTGTTATTAGAAGTTTGATTTTTCTGCAGCAACGTTGACGCAATACCATTTCTATTGAAAGCAAATCTTTGACATTTTTTTACATTGGATAAGCCACTCGATAAACAACTTGTTTTCGCTGCATAATAAATATAAATTTAAAATAATAAAACAACATTAGGTTTATTAATAAATAAAAATTGTTATCAATCATAAATGAGTGTATAATTATGTTAATTAGCTTATAATATACCGTTGGTTATATCCCTCAAAGGAGTCATGCTAAGAGTTTGGGGTGGACTAATATTTAATCTGTTATTTTGAACTGCATCTGTATCCAAAGGAATATCAATTGATGCTCCTGAAAAAAGAAGTATAAAATTGACATCGTACGTATACCAAACTGAGCAATGTTCTAAAACACTAAAATTGAATAAATAATCACTACAACAAAAAACCCTTTTAATAACGCTCGATAAGACGTATTGATGACGCCTGATACCTAAGCGTTATCAAAGTTCGAAATACCTTTATTTCTATGACGGTTTTGACTAATTCTGGGCTTTTTATGACGTTTATAAAACAAAGCGTCATTAATAGTTTAGAGCGGTGGCAAACTTGTAATTAATAAACTTCCAATAAATCCTTCAAACACCCGATCTTTTTCGGAGCTTCCCTCCTTCCCCTCTTCCCTCCTCTTCCTGAACCCTAAAATTTTCCATGAACCCTAAAATTTTTCCTAAACTCTAATCTTCTCCCCCTCCTTTTTCCTTTTCCTTTTTCCTTTTCCTTTTCCAATTTCCACTAAGCAGACATCCCCAAATACTCATGATGCCTCTCCCAACTCCATATCACAGCATCACAGCTCCAATGGAAGGATCATCATTATCAGCAGCAGCGGAGATCGCGTTCTTCGACGTGAAGACCACCGTCCCCCTCCGCCCGGGCGCCGGCTACTCCCTCCTCCAGTTCGGCGCCGTCGTCGTCTGCCGCCGGACCCTCGTCGAGCTCGCCAGCTACTCCACCCTTATCCGCCCCCCACGACCCCTCCTCCATCTCCCCAGTCTCCGTCCGCTGCAACGGCATCACCAGGGACACCGTCACCTCCGCCCCCTCCTTCCGCGACGTCGCTCCCAAGGTCTTCGACACCCTCAACGGTCAGTCCCTTTGCCCGCGTCCGTGTCCGCCTATAATTTGGGTTCCTGATTTGGTTTTGGTTTTGGTTTTTTTTTTTTTTTTGTCTTAGGGAGAGTTTGGGCGGGGCACAACATCGTGAGGTTCGACTGCCTGAGGATCAGGGAGGCGTTCGAGGAGGTCGGGTTACCCGAAGCTGATTTCGCCGATTAAAAGATTGTAGCCCACTCCATGTAAGTATCTTCCCTCCCCCTTCCCTTTCTCTGTAGTTATTATTGTGTGGATTGTTTTAATTGTACTCTGTCTCCTATGTGCGGGAAACTTAAGTAGAGATTGTTTTAATAGTGTTGTCAAAGTAGTGTTCTCATGGAACAAGGAACATAGGGAGTAGTGTTCTCGTGGCACAAGGCACATAGAGGCGCAAGGTTCATCTGGAGATCAAGGAGCAAGGCATAGCATGTACCTCAGATGCGCCATGCCACGCCTTGTGCTCGTGCACACACTTCGATATTCCTTTGACAACAACGCTTTCAGTTGGTATATGTTTAATTGGTTTGGTTGCAACCCTTTTAATCGATAATAGGGATAATGCATGTACTGTAATTGTCGATCCTTTTAAGGAGTGTGACCATACATTGTGGAGCCTCTGGGACATTTTTGAGAATAGAGGTAATCAAAGAGGTGGAAGTTGTCTATGTATATATTGTTGTTAAAGCAAATCCTGTTTCTGAAGGAGTGTCTGTTGGGGTGGGTTGGGGGGGTTGGAATCTGGGATGGGTGGTTCTTTTTTGGGGAGGGGTGTCAGTTATTTTAATTACTTTGTTGGAAGATGCCATTTTGGCAAGTTCTTTCAAAGGTTCTATGTATCACAAATGGAATGTGCAAGATTGCTAGTAGCATAGTATATATACAAGTTCCATTAATGTGGATACCACAAGCAACAATAAGTAGAATATAGTGTTTAAAGTTTGCCTCATACCTTCTTAACTACATAATATGCCATGTAGACAAATGCGTAGAGGAGAATGTGCTTTAGAAGGAGGAAATATCTCTTTTCAACGTTGAGTATTCTCGGTTCTCTGCTTCCATGTACTTTATTTTTTCCACTTGAATGTAAATGACTATCTTAACAGGTTTCTACTTGTGGATAGGGGCTTGGGGCAACTACTAGTAATAGCTAAGTAACATTTTTTTCCCCTGCGGTCTAATTTGTTTCCCTAATGATTCATTTCTTTTTCAGTAAGAACCCACAACATTCAAGGAGTAAAGAATTTGACATCTTATTTCTTTTTATTGTTATTATCATGAGAGTGGTAAACATTTGCAAATTTGGCATACATTCACTACTGTTAGATAACAAGTAGTCATAGCATTTCATGTTTTATCCTTCCTTTGATAATATTACTTGGAAGATCCATCTCCATAGCTTTCTATGATTGACACATCACCTTCATAGGGAGATGCTCAGCCTTTATTGGGTTCAGGCAACAGATAGTTGCTGATGTTAGCCCATAGTATGTGACAATGAGATCCACATGACACATGATTTGGTTAAAACGATTTAAGATATGCAATTTTTGTATTATATAATATAATCCTTTTGATTCATGTGTTTCTATTTAAACTTTTACTTTTTCACCGGTAAACCTAATTTTTTCTATTTAAACTTGTGCATAATTTCTTTTTAGAATAAGTATTTGTTGAATTTTTGGATTCTTATTTGTTATATTATCAGCTAGATATTTGCGAGAAAATGGCCAAGAATTGTAAGGGGCATCAGTTAAGTTGGATATGCAGTTTCCTCTCTGCAGCAACGTGGGCAATTGTTCTTTCTCCAATCATAGTAGTTATTATATGGGGAAGTGTTCTGATATTAGTTCTGAACTGGGATTTAGTTGGACTTGCTGCAATTATGGCTGACACAGCTCTCTTGCTAGCTTTCTATTCTATAATGCTTTGGTGGTGGACCCAATGGCAAAGCTCAAGTATGTACTTCATTCCTCTATTGCATCTCGTTCCAAGAATACAGCAAAATCAATTTCACATCTTTATGGTCAATTAAATTTGCATCAGGGTAACTCCTTTTAAGATCTTTAGTTATTCTTACTGCTTTTACAGGCTTATAATTTTTGATTATTTTGGAGGCATGAGAGAACGTTTCAATCACGCCAATTGTTTTTGAGCTGTTTACTTTGTCCATGCATTCTATTTTGCAAATGTTTGCAAAGATATTTAAGGGATTGATCCTGGTAAATGACTCACTTTCTGACCAGATACAAAAGGCCATACATTAATGTGAATTTGGCATCTTATTTCTTTTTATTGCTATTCTAGTGTGGTGTTAAATAGACAAGGGATTATAGGGTATAGGAAATACAAAGTCAAGGAGTTGATGCATGAGAGTGGGATTTGATTAGCCAAACACATAAAGAGAACTCCTTGGTGTATGATTTTTGTTGAGAATATTTTGTTGATGATGGGAGTTAGTTAAGGGTTAGATGTTAAGAATATTTTTGTTGAGAATATTTTGTTTCTATTTTTAATATATCTCCTATTGCTTTAAGTTGCCTTTTCAAAGTTAATTCATGAATGTTCCTTGTCGGTGATTCATACACCTCCAGGTTTTGGTTATTGCTGTGTTGTTAAAGATGATAATGAGAAGGCGTTTTTCCATTATACAAGTAAGCTTTGAATTTCTACACCAAGCTATTTGATACTTTTATCTAGGAAAAACATGGAGTGAAATATTAACAGTTACTGTTGAATATAGCAGTGTACTTGATTGTACTTTGTTCTTTTGGAGGTGTTAATTATGAGTTAAGCTAGTAAATCTGTTTAGCAACCCAGGGTTGAATTCATGCATGTTTATATCCTTTTCTCTTGAATTCTTAGTATTTTCTATGTTTGGTTGGTTGGCAGTGGGAGGCTCTAGCACTCTTGCTTATTGGAATCAGTGTAAATCAACTCCGATCACTTCCTGAGGGTACTACCACCCTTGGTCTTCCAGTTGCAATGGGTGCTTACGTATACACATTGATCTTTGTAAGTTCTGTTACCTGTATCTTCTGATTCTGTTATTGATTTATTTTCTTAATCTTAAATTAAGTTTTCATGTGGTTTGGACTTTGGAGTGACAATTTTAGACTAATACCATCCTCACTCTTGTTCTTGCTTGAGAGATGCATAGTGAGCTTGTTCATTCCCCCTCAAAGTCTGACCTCATTAAAGAATCTGGATTGTGTCAAAATGTTCTGTTACAAATCTAGCATTAAACAGTTTAGATGTTGGAGTTTGCTGCAACCTCGTATCTCTTTAAGTTTTCTGGGATAATCAATTCCCTTGAACATAATTTTCACTTCAAAGTTTTGACATGAAAACTCTACCAATTTCTGACCTGTTTTCAACCAAGGTATCATCAACCAAGCTTTCTTTTGTAAATAGTAATTTAGTTATGTAAATCATGTTTTACATTGTTGGAAATATCGTTTTGATAATGCTTATTTAGCTATATGATGATTTGAAGGAAGGTAGAAGGTGGATAACTGGTTTAGTGATTTTTTTCATTTTGCCGCAATGAAATGAATACTTTAGTGGCTTCACATGTGCTGTATACTCTTGTTCACGTAGCATTTACTTTTCCATCTTGATATATTTTTTCAGGTCACTGTTCCATCAATGGCCTCTGTTTTCAATGAGTACGCAATGAAAAGCCAATTTGATACTAGTATTTATCTTCAGGTGATTCTCCAGAAATGGTGTTGCTTACTTATTTTCATAGGTTAGATAGATGCATAATAATCTTGGGTGTGAAGCATCCTTATTTACCTGTTGCGGATAAAATGCCTTTGTGCTAGTTATTCCCAGCCAGAGTGGTATGGTGAATAAAATTTCACAACCTATAATTCCCTTGCTATATTTTGTGGTCACTATCTTTAAAGTTTGGTTGGTGTCAATATTGGAGAATTTTGTGCCCCTATATTTCAGCCTCCATACCATCGAGAAGAGAAGCTTCTTACATATTCTCAGATACTAACATGGATATGAGAAAATGTTACTCTCATATCTCAATTATGTATTAGCACATTAACCACCATGCTAATTCATTTTCAACCATGTTTTGCCCCCCCCCCCCCTCTTGGAACATATACATGGGCATATCAGAAGTGGTATAGATCAGGATACAGATACTGACATGGATATGGTCCTCTAGAGGATATTCAAGCAATTATACTTGATCATAGAAAAAAGAATCTTCTTACACATTTTTGTTGGTCAAGACTTATTTTTCGGTTTAAACTGAGTTGGATATTTTTGCAACATTTTGTTATTCTGACAAATTGTCAACGTGAATATCTAGGATGTTACTGCAAATGACGTCCCGAATGAAGCCAAAGTAATTACTTGTTTTGAGGATCCATTTAAGTAGTAGTTGTAAATATATGTATTTGGATACCCTATTTTGAGATAATGTAATGAAGATGGTGATATAACATTTCGATGTTTTCTTGTAAATATAGTTCAAAGTGGTTGTTCTAAAATTGAATTGAGAAGTTTTTGGAAAGTAATATATAATGTGCAGTATTAAGCGTTATAAATGTGACGAGTTCAGTAATATGAGTGTTATAAATGTGCTGCATTGAGCCTATACAGATTATCTATTCATGACGTTTTAAAATTGTTCTGAATTGTGCATTATATTTTAACTATTCATAACGCTTTTATAGAAACTATTCATGACGGTTATTTTATGACGCTTTTAAAAAACATTTATAACACCCGTTTTCATAACGGTTGCTGTGGAAAAAAAAAGCGTCATGGTTCGTCATTAATGACGCTTTTTAGCCGTCATTAAAAGGGTTTTTTGTTGTAGTGAATTAAAAGATACCTTCTTGACAGTTACATTATAAGATGAAGAAAATTGTATACCTGTCGAAGCATCATGCTCAAAATGACTGTTATCAGAAGTATGATTTTCTTGCAACAATGTTGACGCAATGCCATTTCTATTGAAAACAAATCTTCGAGATTTCTTTACATTGGCTAAGCCACTCAAAAAATAACTTGATTTTGCTGTATAAAACATAGAAATTAAAAATAGTAAAACAACATTAGATTTATTAATAAATAAATAGTGTTCTCAATCATAAGTGGGTGCATAATTATGATATTAGCTTATAATATACCATTGGTTATATCCCTCAAAGGAGTTCTACTAAGAGTTTGTGGTGGGGTAGCATTTAGTCTGCAATTTTGAACTGCATCCGTATCCAAAGCAATATCAATTGATGCTCCTGGAAAAAAAAGGATGAAAATGATATTATAGATATTAATTATAGTAGTTATAAACTGTATTACTTAATACTTTAATATAAGTTACCTTCATTATTGTTTGAACTTAAATAAGGTGTTGACATTCCAGTAATATCTTCAATTGCAGCAGGCCTCACTAAGTTGGGATTATAAGGAGCACCATTTACATTTTCATCATTTTGAGTGAAATTTTTTTGCTTGTTCATGGACAAAATCCCATCATGCAGTTGAAATTTACCGGGACCAAATCTAAACTTCCTTGAGGAGCAACTCGCATGTGCAATTTCATCACTCAGATCGCAGTAAAGTTCAGGTTGTTTTCTTTTTTGATTAGCACCTGCAGTTTAGTTACAATTAAGATAAGATTAATATATATGAAAATAATATGTGAAGATCGATACATAACTTTCGCATGGATGTCATCCCGTTTTGACAAATGAAGAAACGTTGTTGCACACATGCCTACATAATGTAAATATAATGAAAGTGTCTGCACATTAGATAAAGTGATTACATTGGTAGTTTATTATTGGAAGTTGAAAACAACTATTCTTGGTAGTAGTATAGTTTGTATATGTAATAAATAAAACCTATCACTATTTAACTACGAAAAGTGAATTGTAGTACAAATTTAGAAACAAAATTAATCCAAATAAGATAACAAAATAATAAAATACGATTAAAATACTAAATTTTAAATTCATCATAATATAAATTATCCAACAAATGTAGCAATATTTTTAAAAAAACACCGAGACAATTGTCTTACACATCAACAAACAATAGGAATAACATAATAATGGTAACACGCTGTCATTCGGTTTGGCTCCGTTTTGATTTTCTAAACTTTTGGAAACTTTGTGCTTGAATTCTGAGAACAATTTCCTCCAACAGGGCTGCCAAACTCTTCATCGATATTGATCCGCTTTTCCTTGGTCCTATTAAAATTGGGTGTATTATCACCAATATTAACCTAAAAGAAAAATATATGATTAAGTAATCCATAATTACCTTCAAAAGATAAAAATCATATTATTGCAAAATAATGTACTTACAGTATTTTCCTTATCAAAGTTGTTTCCGTTGTCCAAACTTGTAATTCCATCATTGACAATATGGCCTTGCTTCGAATATTAAATTTTTTAATATGTATGGAACAATAATCTTACAATTTTATTAAAAATATTTTCAAATGTAATAACCTTAATGTTATCATCAACTTCCGGAGAAATTATAGTTTGCACATCAACATCCGCATCCAATTGATCCTGTTGGGTAAGGAACAGTTTAAAAGATGTGCACACCATTGGATTTAAAAAATTACAAATAAAAAAAATGGTAACAAATTACTTGAATTCCATGCTGCTTCTTAAAATCTTTGATAAGATCACTGCTATCAGAAATCCGCTTAAAAGTATAAGTCCGCCAACTATTATAAATACTGTTTTGCGTAGCAAGGATCTTAAAAAGCATATCTTTATTCAAGAGCACGTCAAAAGCAGATGGCCATTTTCCATCATAAGTACCTTGTTAACACATAATATACAATATGTATATTTTTAAAATGTCTTATATTTTTAAAATATATACAATATATATTTTTAAAATGACTTTGCACCTATATATATTTTTAAAATGACTTTGCACCTATATATATTTTTAAAATGACTTTGCACGTATCAACTTGTTTTAAAACGTATTAGTTAAGCAAACATTTTCAACATCAACAAAAAGAGGAGCAACAGCATCACCCAAAAATTGTGTTGCAAGACGATCAAACAGTATAAAGTAGGTGGACCCTGTTTCGTCAATTACTTGAACATGGACTTTGCACCTGCATAATAATAAATTAATATATCACCACATAAATGTTATAAATTAAAAGGTTATGTCATAATTAAATAACTCAAAATTGCACACCTTGGGGAAGCGAGGACCATATTCACATTTACTACAGTAATACAGGTTTCCAACACGCTGGGTCACTTTCTTTGCACATTTTGTGCAAGCATAATAGTACCAACCCACAGAAGTATCAAAATCAATAATTTTTGCGTAAACAACACACTGAAGTTCCTGTTTAAAATGTAAGTTAAAAATTTAACAAAGGTAAATAATGGTGATGTAAAGCATATATATATATATATATATATATATATATATATATATATATATATATATATATATATATATATATATATATATTAAGATATAAATAATAATCACCTTATCCAAATCTATGACATCAGAAATAGTAAGTCTGGGACATTGGAGAAAATCATCAGTCACTGAAATAAAGCTTTGGCTTGAGATATAGCTGACAACTTGGCTACCAGAGCCACTTGTATTTTCCAACCTTTGCAAATTGAAAGATTGAAAGTGGTGTCATAATTTTGACCAAATAATTGACATGTTCCAAATATATTAATTATTTAAAGTATTAGTAAATATGAAATACAAATCAGCTGTTCTTGTATTCGATACACTCCTTAAAATCTGGATTAAGCCAAAGTTTTGTTGCATCAAAGGAGTTAGAAATTCCAACCTTAGCTACAAAATTAGTAAACAATGCAGTTATATAATTACATTAATATGAAATGTAAACAAATAATTATCTGCAATCTCTAATAAAAATTAAAGTACTTACAATTGAAGATCCTCATTTTGCAGCCATGCAAGATAACTATAATAGAACCATCAAAATCCTTGTTTTCAATGTAAGAATTGAAAGCAGTTGCATAATCGCCCCACAAAGTACAGTCTATCTTGTCACCCCTATATTAAAATGACCATGATAATGGTCACATTAAAGATAATTAATAATTGAAAAAGGAATACAAATAAAAAAATAGTATGCATAAATGGAGTGTTTAAAATTTTTTTAATTAACTCACTCTAAGTCCTCTAGAACTAAATCTATCAGCAAGCTCATAACAACATTTTTTTCGTTCTCCCTCAAAGCACTTCTTTGCACAACATGGCCAATAACACCTAAACAATGTAAATAATAACAAAGAAATTAAATTACACCGTATATTTGCATATTTAGGAAAGAATTTAAATTAAATTATGAAAAGTAATACCTATCAGATGTGTTTCATCTAGACCAGATGATATAATAGCAAAATTGACAAAATTAAAAACGCAAATAGGAATACTTGAATCATCTGATTTCATGCACATAGTGGTCCTTATAAAGGTAAATTTATATTTGTGACGGGAAGCACGAAATTTTGAATCAACATTGGCTGCAACCAATAAATTCTGAATGAGATAGCAGGACCCTTCTTGCAGAGTGTTGGCAAACATTTCAAGTAGGTTTTGCTTCACAGAAGCCTGAATCTTTCCACACTGCAGACACGTGAAACAAATATTAAAACAATTAAATATAAATAATTAATTAAATTAAGAGAGACAAATGACCAAAGATAACCTTTTCATCCACCAGTATCATCTCCATTGACTTGGTAACATTGGGCTTATTATATTCAGGAACCTTTCAAATGTGCACTACTCTAACTTTGATCCTATAATCTACTTTCCTGGAAAGAGAAATCTTTATAAAAAAATAGAGAAACACAAAAAAAGTTTACATGGAAACAAATCAAATCAAAAAATAAAATCAAATCAAATACCATGTAACAAATTTTTAAGATTATATTAGCATTGTAATAAAGTTGTAGCTGATGATTTTTCAAAATTGACAGAGGAAAGTAGCGAAATTAGATTATCCAAGCTCGGAAGACGAAGTAAAATCATACAACTTATAAAGTGTCAGGCTCATTCATTTTGTTCCCACATGAAAGCATAGAGTACATAATGAACTATTGAAAATCCTCGGGTGAAAGAAAAAATTATTAGACATGGATTGCTGCTTCAAAGAAAAAATTACCATGTTTTGCTTCCTATCAGGGGTGGGTTTGACACTAACATTTGGAACTAATCATGGAGGATGCGAATTTAATTCTTCCCCATAAAAAATGGGGGCAAGGTGGAAGTTTTGATCTCCCATATCCTCCAACCCGGCAATCGCAGTTGTCTCGCGGCACTTATGTTAATATAAGAGTAATAAAATGTAGTTTTATAACACCGTCTGTGTGTATATCCTGATAATTTCATTCTAACATACACAAATACCAAACGCAAGTGCGTACAGAAATAACCAAATAATACATGTAGATTTCAAAGTTTGGTGTCATGATGTATTCAAAAGATTCAAATGATTTGTTGATGGGTCATGCATTCCGATGTTTTGTTTGATGGGTCATGCTTCTTTGACATAAACTTAGCCTCTTTCTCATGGAAATTTACTTCCTTTAGCCAATATTGGTGTTTCATGTAGCTTTTTTGACATGGATTTTGCTTCAGATTGATGCTTTATGGACTTCTCCTTTCATCTCAATTTTGCCTTTTTTTAACATGGGGTTTACTTATTGCTCAATATGAATTTTCTTTAATCATGAGCATCTAGATTCTGGTGATCTTAAATTTATGAGTTGTTAACTTATATGCTGATTATATAATAGAATTTGACCATATCTTGATTCTTAGATGTAGTTGGTGGATTATTTTAATATATGACCTAATGTGTTGTTACTCTTGTTGCAGCTTCTTCAATCTGTGATCCATTGTTTCCGCTCCTGGAGCAGCATTCATCGTGATTGCCACAATAGTTAACTCATTTTCGTAACTATATATTCATTATATTGTACTTTTATGTGTAATAGCTAAACACTGCATTTAATTTTGCTAATTTGACAAATTAAATCGAATCTTCCATTAGAAAGGGTTGATCCTGTCAAATTGATACCCTATCAAAAAACAATGCTGATCCTGTCAAATTGACAATTTGCAGCGCTAGACGGGTATTCTTTGAAGCATAGCATTCTTTGTTTCTTGGATTAGAGAGATGATTTCTTAGATAATACAAACACTTAAAAAAAACCATCAATTTAATGGCATTTCGCTCCTGCCTCCTCTTATTTGGATATCTTACTTCTTATTTGATGTCAGAGTGAGTAATAGCATCAGTGGATCCAAATATATGCTTTGAGTATCGATTTATTTATTTTGTGAAGAAAGTGATATCTAGTGATCCCAAATGGAAAATATAACCACGTTACTGACTCGCTAATTTGCATCTAAATCCTGAAAAAAATCGATTTGCAACTTGCTATCCAACTATTATTATAACAACATCTAATGAGTTATGGTAGACTATTTTAATTGACAACTAATATCTTTTATAGATTTCTAAAGCTTCTAAAGCTTCTAAAGCCTTATAATGGGTTCGAAACCATCAATAATGGTGTTCTAAATAAATAAGTCCACAATATACATTAATTGAAATCTAAAAAAAAAAAAATCTAAAAATTGGTTATCTCAATTTTATTTAGAAAAACCTATACTTTTAAATGAAGAGGAAGTTTGGATCGTGTCATCTTCAATTAGGGTTGCAAGAAGAAGTAAGAGTTTGAATTGTTTGAAATGGTGTGATGACCTCCAATCAAAGTTCGACATATGCCGGTATATATACTCCAAATCCGAGCGGCTGATTTAGCATTATTGAACCACCCTATATTTCATAAATTGGATTGAAAAAGCTCAATTTCGGAATATGTAGTTAATAAATTTTATGGAAAAACAAAAGTTATCTACCATCTGTAAGCATAGAACAGAAAAACGTAATTGACTTACGAATATAAAATATAACCATGCAGTAAATTAATTTAGTTCCAAGGAAACATGCATATCTCAACCGAAGAAACGTTGGCGATGGCGATAAAATCGCGATAGGAGGAAGAATATGAATACCTCGAATGAAGAAACTTTAGGAATCCTCGATAATGCTTCTTCACTCTCTCTCTCTCTAATTTTTTGCTCGGGATTAAAAATTGAAATAGAATAGAGGAAGAAAAAGAGAGGAGCAAGCTTTATAAAAATCACTATGTACGGGAGATAAGTGTATCCGGAAATACTTTCTCAACTAACCACTATTATTCTGCCACTCCTATTTTTCCTTTATATCCAAAAAAAATCTAATTTGAATTATCAACTAATTCCTATTTTTCATCACTCCTATTATCTTTTTTTTTTTTAAACTTTAAAAAAATAAACTGAAGATTTTCAACTTTATTTCTCTCTGCTGCAATAAATTTAAATAATAAAGTTAAATAAGTTTATTTGAATTATATGATAATGCAGATGAATATTTGGGGATAAAAGTCACTCCTATTTTTCCGCCCAGCTATGGACGGTTACGGGAGAAGAAATTTTGGACGGTTATGGCAGATTCACTTTTGTTTGCAGATATATCCCACATAATCCTTTTATATAAAGTAAAATAATAAAGATGAATAATTGGATATATAATAATGTATATGAATATTTGGATGCATGTTTTGGACGGTTGTTGGCAGATATATCCCACATAATCTTTCTATAAAAAGTAAAATAATATCCAATGAATAATTTGATATATAATAACTTTATTATTATATTTGGATGCATATTTTGGGCGGTTATGTATATGAATAGGGGAAATTTATTAAATGCCCAAAAAATGAAAAAGTTTTATGAAAAATCCACCGCACAATAACATTTCATCGCGTGCCCAGAATTAGCAAAAAATATATAAAGAGGGTTCCGAATGACCTTTTTGCCCTTCCTTCTAATTTATTGAAAACACCCACGAAACTACTCTTAAAAAAACGTTTCGATACTTCATCTTCTTCCATACGCTGCTCACTTTCGAATCTAGGTTTCTTCCTCAAAAGTCTTCAAAAACTCGTCGAAAAATTTCGGAAAGACCGAGACAAACGGCAAAATTGCTAAAACGGAGGTCCAAATATCATTTTTTTTCGATTCTAAAATTTTGGAAGACCGTCTAACGGAGAAGTGGTTACTTTCAGCCCCTCGAAGATACGCTCGTTTTGGGACAAACGGGGCCTCGTTTCGACCTCCCAGTCAAAAGTTATGGCCCTTCAAAGTTTCAACTGACCATAAAATGCAGGAGAATAGTCATTCCCTGTGTAGTAACACGGAGAATGGCATTCTCCGTCTTAATTTACACGGAGAATAGTCATTCCCTGTGTTAATAACACGGAGAATGGCATTCTCCGTCTTAAATTACACGGAGAATGATCATTCTCCGTCTTAATTTACACGGAGAATGGCCATTCTCCGTGTAATTTAGCACGGAGAATGGTCATTACAGTGTTAAAACGCAGGAGAATGGCCATTCTCCGTATTAGAAACACGGAGAATGCCATTCTCCGTGTTAAATAAAACGGAGAATGTCATTTTCCGTGTAATTTAGCACGGAGAATGGTCATTAGAGTGTTAAAACGCAGGAGAATGGCCATTCTCCGTGTTAGAAACACGGAGAATGCCATTCTCCGTGTTAAATAAAACGGAGAATGACCATTCTCCGTGTAATTTAGCACGGAGAATGGTCATTACAGTGTTAAAACGCAGGAGAATGGCCATTCTCCGTGTTAGAAACACGGAGAATGCAATTCTCCGTGTAAATTAACACGGAGAATGTCATTCTCCGTGTTAAATAAAATGGAGAATGGCATTCTCCGTCTTAATTAAAACGGAGAATGACATTCTTCGTGTTAATTTACACGGAGAATGGTTATTCCCAGTGTTAAAACGTAGAAGAATGAACATTCTCCGTGTAATTAGTACGGAGAATGGCATTCTCCGTTTCTAAATTACACGGAGAATGACCATTCTCCGTGCTAAATAACACGGAGAATGTCCTAAATAACACGGAGAATGACATTCTCCGTGTTAAATGACATGGAGAATGGTCATTCAAATGTTAAAACACAGGAGAATGGCCATTCTCCGTGTTAGAAACACGGAGAATGCCATTCAACATGGAGAATGCCATTCTCCTTGTTAAAAATGCAGGAGAATGACTATTCTTCGTGTGATATCGACGGAGAACAGTTGACAGAAACCTAATTTTTTTCGTTTTTTTTTGTTTTGTGGAAAGACATTTGACATGAATAAAGATTCAAGAGTTTTCGTTCTTCTTTCAAAACGATGCTAACTCTTATGGAAAAGAAGAAGAAGATATTCTCTCCATAATTGACCTAATTGTCGGAAAAGAAGGAGAAGAAGAAGAAGAAGAAGATGAGCGATGATCGGAGTTCGACTGAAAAAAAGCATGGTGAACTACGAACGATCTTTGCGATCTCTGCTGAAGATGAGAGCAATGGAATTCAGATCTCTCGTGAAGAAGAAGAAGAGAATCGCAATCCAGATCTGAGTTTGTGCGGAGGGGTAGTTATGGTATTAATTTTGTAAATACAGAACATCTAAAGGGAATCTTTGAATATTTGACGTGGAATTATATAATTCTGGACATTTCATAAAACTCATCATGCGGGTGGGTTTTTCATACAACCCAACCCCGAAATTGGGTTTCTCAGCAATTTCCAGATATGAATATTTGGATGCATATTTTGGACGGTTATGACAGATTATGGCAGATTCACTGGCAGATATATCCCACATAATCTTTTTATAAAAAGTAAAATAATAAAGATGAATATTTAGATATATAATAATGTATATGAATATTTGGATGCATTTTGGCGGAAATCCTTCCCCATTGTATCCTACTTTCAGTAATAAAAGGATATCACAGATAACTTCAGCAATTCTGTTGTGGTTTTGCCAACGAACGTGCTTCCAGTTGTTGATTTTATTGGTTGACCAATTCAAGTTACTCATTCTGAACTTTGTTCTCTTTTTGGTTGTTCCCTAATTATGTTGTGTTCTGGGCACATTGGATTTGAAGTATCTCGAGACTTATTCTTTTATAGAACACTTTGGGGACATTTGGTAAACTAAACATAATTTTTTTAATTCTCCGACAAATTAAGGTGAAAGAATATTTTTCATATTTGGTTTAGGTTATAAAAATTTATTACCAGAAATTGTGAATACCCAGATAAACAATGCCTGTTGTTGTTTCAAGTCTTTATTCGCCCACCCAAACCCCCCCCCCCCCCCCCACCTTTTTTTTTTCTCCTTCATTTAAAGTTTTTTTGTTTTCAGTTTTTTTTATGTTTTTCTTTTATTTATGATTTTTTTTCCTAGTTTTTTCCTTTTTTATTTTTTTTCATGGAATATTTAATTATTAATATATTCACTAAATATAGGAATATAATTTTTCATGGAATTTAATTCTAGAAAATTTCATTTTCGAAAATATAGAATGTTTGGCTATATATTATACTGCATCCCAAACGTTCTCTTAAGGACATTCATATTGTTTATTTTACCATACATTTGAGTGAGAAGCTAACTAAGGCATACTGATTAAGGGTCTAGCCAAGTGGTAGTGTGGGCGGCCTCCTAAGCACAGGTCTTGGGTTTGAATTTTTTTTGGGCGGTTGGATGATTTATATAACCACGTTCCGGCTTGGAGAAAGGACAACTCAAAAAAAAAATAAAAAATAAATAAATAAAATATGGGTATGTTTGGATAGGTTTTCATAAATTTTAATTCTAAAATAATTTTCATAAACAAAGATATGTAGTTGTTTTATACTTTTCAAATTTTACTTTGCGTTCGATGCTTACATCTGAAAATAATTTTAAAAAACAATAGTTTAAAAATTCTGTTTGGTAAAATATTTTTAGAAAGTTATTTTTCGAAATAAAAGTTTGTATGATCTTGTATTTGTGACGGAGAGAGAATTAGAAAATATGGCTTTAAAAAACATTTTTTAGTTGTGTTAAGAAAAAGTCCAATTTTAGGAAATATTTCGCAGAAAAAGATGATGAGTATTTGTACTCTTCCAAAGCTAAGTTTAAACACATATTTTGTAAAATTTTATTAAGGCTACTTAGGAAGGCTTTCGTTACTTAAGTTTATTTCTTTTCCCATACTTTTTGATAACTTGTTTTGTAGAGGCATTTTACTTGAGAGTGTTTAGTACAAGTAGTATGTGTTGCGCTCGTATTAATGACTCAACATATTCCATCCTATCACATATTCCATCCTATCCAATATCGGGACTAAATTTTGTTGTAGTATCCTTTAGAGCATCTCCAACCCTACTATGATTTTCAAAAAAAAAAAAATTGTTACCACATAGGAATAGGAATGACAAGTTTTCATTTAAAAATTCATTCTCCAGTACAAATGTTAAATAAATTATGAAGGTGACATGGCATGACATGGCAAAGACATTGTGAAGTTGGTTGTCTTGTTCTAGACAATGCACTTCACAATGACTTTAGCTCCATATCATCAATTATGAATAAAAATATTTATAGAAAAAGAAAAGAGACGAGAAGTTTCTTGAAAGTTGAAAAAATAGTTTTTATTGTCTTCTCAATACTTTTGTATTGGATAAGATTTTTCAATCTCATTGTCTTTTGTGAATATAATCTTGTTATATATGAAACGAGTAATGTTATCCGTACCTCCAAAATGTTCTTCCAAATTATTCCTCCTTACATGGCAGCTGACGTGGCATCTGACATGTCAGTTGACATAGCAAATTTTAACCCCAAAAATTAATTATCCAGTTTTTTAATTTTAATTTTAATTTTAATTTTAATTTTAATTTTAATTTTAATTTTAATTTAATTTTAATTTTAATTTTAAAATTTGTCTTGACAGCTACAATGTCAGCTAGCATGTCAGATGACACGTAAGTTGCCACATAAGAATGATACTTTGGAGGAATATCTTGGAGGAACAAATAGTATATTTTTTATATAAAAAATATTGCCGTGTGTCTCATACCACCTAAGAATCAGAACACATAACGAGAAGGTTAGGTTGGAGATGCTCTTATCAATCCAATGGATGCGAGACACTCCCACTGGTGCCAAAATCATTGACTAATAATAGTTTTTATATATACAGGGAATTACCTAAAATCATCTCAGTAGACAAAAAGAAGAAAGCTGCATGCTTGTGTCACATTTGTGGCAAGGATAGTGCAGTTAGCAGGAGGCATGGCAGTACATGCCATGCATGATTCTAGAGAAAAAAAGGGGGTTCCTCTGTGTGCAATGCACAGTTGCACACCGGCCTACAGAATGAGCCATGACAAAAGAAAACCCAATTGGCCTCTCAAGAACATTTCTCCATTATATAAATACAGACTGTCCCAGAAATTGAATGGCGCTGTGTCTTGATCAGTGGTGGCCATGTGTAGTCAATATTGGAGACAATTGAATAACCATCTCGATGATTAGTGAAGTACTTGAGAGGGGTATTAGTTGTCTGAACTCGTGTCAGTCATAAGAAATTATGCCTTCGCTTGAAGTTACCAGTATAGTCAAGTGTAACAAACTTCCCAGTTTAGGATGTTTACTTGTTGGCAAATTGTTCTCAAAATGACAGAAAGGGAATGATGGATGGACTGTTACACCATAACTTGATCTATCTATATATTTCATGTACACTGACTTAGCTGGCCTTCAAAGTGGTCCTGTGGATACATGTCATGTGATGCCTAGATCCTTGCTTCTGTCCTTCATCATGAGTTATCTCCCCTTAGTTTACTTGGTAAGCTGGTAACTATCATATAGTACCCACCCCATCATTAGTTATAGACCAACTCTTTTTGGTTATCCATAAGAAAAGAAAACTTACAACTGTACCAATGGGTCCCAGGATAAAGTACAAGTGGAGAAATTATTCTGCGAGCCGATCTCACCATAAGTTTTGATTCTCTTCCACTTGGTGGCTTGAAAGATGAGGAGAACTATCCCATTCTGCCACTGCATGCACTCATCCATGTGCCATCAAGTGGAGGAGAATCAAGATGCACGGTGAGCCCGACTTACTGAATTTCTCGTACAAGTGCTCTATGTGTGTCAGTTCACGACTTTCATACCTTCCATCTGCGGCAAGCTAGCTACTCGCCGATAGAGTTATCATTTAAAGTCTTGTTTATCTTTCATCGTGTTATTGCAGTAATAGTTTTGCAATTGACACTTGTTTTAAATCTTTAATGCAAAAAATGGCGGATTTTATTAATCCCACAGTTTCTATCTCAAAGAAACTATATGTGACAGTTCACATCTTTTCCCATGCACAGAGCTCAATCTGTAAAACCATTCATGTTACAAAATGATCTGTCTTGGTTTGCTACATGTATACCTAATTAAGCTGATTGCAAAACCAACCTGTTGTCAGTGACAACTGTGATCACTGTCCATTAGATCAGAAGTGGAGGCACCATACATATTAACACTTCATAAATATCAACTGACAATCAAACTGATATTTTAGGGACCATCAGTTTTGGAACACAACCTGCCATGGAGAGAGAGAGGAGAAGGGTACCCTTAAAAGAGAGGGCTAATTTGTGACAGCATATATCTAAGAGGATGCAATGCTTGCCCACTTTTGGCAGTGATAAGGATACATGTTATTGTGTGTAATGCTGCAGTAGGACCCTTAGGTAGATGGCAAGTTTATGAACATGACAACAAACATTCTTCACGGAATTGCTCCTTATCAATTATTATTATTATTATTATTATTATTATTATTATTATATATATATATATATATATATATATATATATATATATATATATATATATATATATATATATATATATATATATATACTGTAGCCTAGTGGTTAAGAGTGGTTAAGAGTGATGCATGCGGCCAAGTGGTCGGAAGTTCGAGCCCCAGTGGAGGCGAGTTCACCACAATTATCCATTGCTTCAAAATATATATATATATATATATATATATATATATATATATATATATATATATATTACTGCATTCCTTTGATTCCAACGTAAGGAAATTTCTAGGCACCTATTGTTTGCAAAATATAACTCTAAATCATGGAATTCCCTAATGCCAATATCTCGTAGTGTTTGGTAATATCCAATAACACCAATACAAGCAAAGTGGGAGTGCATGGGATATTGAGATATTTGCAGGAGATATTGGCAACGGATCGAAAATTTGTAAATATTCCATGCATTCTTCCTTATTTGCATTGGCATTATCAGATCCCAATCCCTACAAACAATTGATTTAACACTTTGTTCATTTATGTATGCAATGATATTAAAACGACCACCTAAAGGTGGAAAAGAAACTTGGATAATAATGAATAATTACAACCCCTTACAACTAAGGGGGTTACAATCGCCATGTGCCGGCCTCCATTGGGGGAGAGAGGGGAACTTTGCATTATTCGAAAAGAAACTAAGAATGCTTCCATATTAAGATCCTTGATATCTAGGACTAGCACCAACATGCATTAATTGGTTGAAAAAAGTCTCAAAAAGATTGGAACTTATGAATTCATCTACCTTTAGTGTAAAAATGCCTACCCAAAAAAAAGTAGTACTGTTGCAAGTTGTGTGGTCCACTCTTCATCGGTGGATGGCTTAAAGAGGATATGTTGGTCCCTGGTCTATGTTGTAGCTTCTATTCATGGTTTAATTAGTACACCCACAGGCTCCTAATGTGCATTTACACTTTAAATTTGTGAGGATCACATGAATGCTATTATAATTATATACGCATCTCAAGCTAATGATAGTATTGTAAAGTTCTAGCTACTTCCCACTAATATTTTTTTTGTTTTTGTTTTAGAAGAATAAAATTCACTCAAGTGATGCTAAATCTTATAGTTCAAGTTGAAGTTACAACCCCACATTATTCCTGAGAAATTTATAGATTCAAATATATATATTTCTTCTCTGAGCATAAATTCTACACCCGTAATTTTCTCAAGAAAACAGAAGATGCTATGCTCTCTCTTTTTTTTACTTTCCATGTGAACATAAACTTGGGTAAAATTTACCGAAAATGGGGTAAAACCAACCTACCCTTGGTAAAACAAGGCAGTCGTAGTGCGCGGCCTGAGATGGAAAGGAACACTTGATATCACTACTTGTTCAATTGATTGGTGCAAACATCCACCACACAATAAAACACTGCCTTTCTTCCTTTCTAGGGTTTGTTCAGATCAAGCATCTTTCCTTTCTCATAGTGCACATAGGTTTTCCAGAGGATGTTAGCTCCGGTGCGAATTCGTATAGGCTAATTTCAAGAAGATCTTCGATCAAATTCCTAGGTGTGTGCTACTTGTTGAGCTTTTTCTTCTTCTTTTTGTGCTAAAAGTATTCAGCAGCTCTGATTATTCATATATGTTCGGAAGTATTATTGCACGATCTGCATCGACAAGTAAGTGACAAGTAAGTCATCTGATGTCTGATCTACACTTATTTATCCATCAACGATCGAATGTAGACTAGCTATAATGCTTGAATTCTCTCCCTGTCTCTCTTTTGCGCAATTTTTTTTTTTTTTTTTTGGCTCTTCGGTTAGGGTTTTGCATTCTAGATTCATCAGAGATCTGTTCATGTGGTGATAGATTTTCAGGGGGAAGTTTGAGGTTGATAGATCGATGTGCAAGAAAAATTGCACAATTTCCCATGATTTTATGAGATTTCTTCTTGATGTTCTTCTTTTCATTTTTCTTTTTGATACAATTTGAACTAATATCTGAAGCTGATAATTGTTACCAGATTTATGTTTCTTATAATATGCTATCATCTTCATCGTCATCGTTGCATATATTGTTGGATGTGTTTTTTGTTGTCTGTCATCTTCATTTTTCTTCTTCTTATCCTCTACTGTCTCCACCTCCTCTTCTTGATCTTCTCAATAGAGTGTAGGCTTCATACTAACATAAAAACTTGTGTACAAAGACTAGATGATGGCTAAAACTTCTACATATTTAGGCTATATATGCAAGCTACTTCTTGTTGAGTTCATAATCAAGCAGTAGAGACAGCTAGCATCAGTCATGAGTAACATTAATTAGGATCAAAACTAGCTTCTCAATGATATTATTGTTGTTTTTTCATGATCTAGTATCAAAAATTCGTAGTTAATGTATGTTAAGCATATGCTCTAGTTTATACTTTTTATATTCTTATTACATATACCCACTACTTAATTAATAACCTATATGTGATATTAGGGTTTGGGTCTCCAAATTATCCGGTATTAGTGTTTGGGTCTCATTCTTTTCACGTTATCAATTTTGAAGTCTTGTGGAGACTCAAACACTAATATCGGACAATTTGGAGACCACTCTAATATCAAATATTATATGAGACCATATTACTAATTAACCCTTAAGTATACATAGAGCCCTTTTATATCACTACCTAGCTATAAGGAGCATATTAAGCTTCTTTATTTGATCTTTTCAATTTCTTTCAAGGGATTGTTGTGCTTTTAATTGAGTAAAACTTTTGTATGTAGCAAAAGGAATTCTTGAAGTGAACTTATAGTTGTTGTCAAAGTTTTCATTCAAGATGATGAAAGAGGTCTACAACAAGAAGGTTATTACATTTCTTGTTCTTGCAACTGTCAATTGAGTACTGGTAGCTAGCGAAAGCCTAAAGATGATAAGAAATTCAAGAGACAAGGATCTTCCTACCAAACAAGAAGGCAACGGAGAGAATCACAAGGCTCCCGTAACAAGCTCAAGGCTATGGTCAGGCCTGAGGAACCCGAGAATCGTTCGCGTGTCGCACGCGTTTGGAGGGAAAGACCGACACAGCAAAGTGAGCACGATACGAGGACTGAGGGACCGCCGTGTCAGGCTGTCGGTGTCGACTGCGATTCAGTTGTACGATCTTCAAGACAGGCTGGGGGTGAACCAGCCTAGCAAGGTTGTGGACTGGCTGCTCAATGCTGCCCATCAAGAGATCGACAAGCTCCCCCCTCTCCAGCTTCCACAGGGGAACTTGCTTCAGATCCCGCAATCGCTGCCGCGGTCTCAGGACCCCTCTCATCCTCCTCTGGCGGTCGAAAGCTTCGAGTACACGAACGAACACGAACACGAACCGCGACTTACAACATTCCCCGAATCGACTACATTTTGGAGTTCTGATGTGGCCCAAAGAAGCAAACATGGAGATGGTCAGGAAGACGGACACACTGATCAGAAAGGAGACAGTACTGTGAACGGTTCTAACGCCGATGCTCTCCCGAGACTTGCTGGTCCTTCTTTCGTATCGATGGCGCCGTACTCTTCCTACTACCATTGGGAGGCAACCAATGCATACTTATCCCAGTTTGGAATCCACCCATCGCAGGTCGAAGCTCCCGCTGCGGCGGTATCGGACTCGCAGACGGTTCTGTGTCCACAAGGAGTCGTGCCGCCGACGTCGTCGATGTTCCCCTCCTACTTCTCTGCCTCGACCGACTTCGATCCGAAGCAGCAGTTCATCAATCAGACGAACTCTTCAAAGAGGTCTCTTCACTTGGGTGGCCCATCGGTGAGACCTTTCCAATAGAATTATCATAAACTTATAAATTAAATCCTTCTACATGCAAAGTTTCTTGAGAGTTAATGTTTTGTTTTCTTATATATATATATGGAATTATGCTATTTCATTCCATATACTTCAAGAATCCTTATATGAATGAAGAACAAAACTTTTATTTTATTAATTTACTGTGCTTGATATTGTATGACCACATCTGTGGTCCAACCCTAATTCTTGCGGTTAGCAACATGAATGAAATAGCAGTACTGCATTGCTTATTTTGCATTTGCATGTGAACATTTCCTTTCACAACAGCTTCAATATCCAAGTAAAGATAGCTTCAGCTTTGACAAAGAAAAAAGAAAAGGGAATGACTTTGCTCCTTGACTGCAGCATATATATATAGTCTTCCCTCTAACTTGTATATATATATATATTTTTTTTTCAAGGGATATTGTCTTTAATTTATTTCCTTTTTTTTATAATTGTTATTGTTTTGCTTGCGCAAAAAGGAAAGGAAATAAGCAAGCCTGATGTTCTAAGATAATTTTTCAAGCGATAAACAAGTACTAAAGAGGAAATAAAAACTACTCTACTCAAAAAGGGAAATAGAATGCCTAGATAAAAAAAAAGAAATTAGGGCTATACGGATTAGAACCGCAAGGACGAATCGATGAGAAGTTCATTTTCTCGGTGCATAGAAGAAAGACTTCAGTCCAGCGCTACGGCTTAGTCAGGGGACTAAGATCCCTGCGCTACATGGCCTATGAAGAAGAAATGCGATAAACATGGTTGATTCAATCGTGCGAGAATAATTGTCATGTTCATTTTTTCAGACCACGAGAGTTCAATCCACGTTATCTAACGCAAAATCGAATAGAACAAAACCAACATGTTATATGGGAGTATACATAATCATTATAACGGTTGCTTCTTATCCTTAAAAAACATCCGAAAAATTCGGCTGCAGAACTAAAAAAAGATAATAAGTAGATACATATGATCATGTATTCATATTCATCAAACAAAATAAATAAATAAATCGTGCTTCCATTAAACTACACTACACATATGGATCCACTATGTGGGATGAAATATCATCGAAGACTAAGAATTGAGTTATTTATACTAAACATTCTTCTTAATTATAGAAAAGGACTTATAAAATTTTTATATTCTTTTTTTTTTCTCAATTGGATATGACTAGGGGTGGACACGGGTTGGACCGGGCCCAAATTTTATGGACCCAGACCGGATCTTTTAATTGGCGGGACGGGTCCAAAAAATATTGGAACTGGAACGGGCTCGACCCGTTCGAAGCGGATCCGAACCGGACCGACCCGCAGGTCCAAACGGGTCCAAAAAAGTTAAAAAAATTCTAGAATAGTAAACAATTACATATATTCTATTATCTATAAGAACAAAACAAGTCTTATGTCTTCCCAAATTTCTAGAATTTGTTTGCTAAACAATAACTTGTTCTATTATCTATAAACTATAATAGCAAAAAAAATGCCAAAATTGATAAAAAAAAAGAAATTTTGAGTTCCACCACACTTGCTGTACCCAAATTCAAGGTGCACCCACACAATTTTTATAATGCAAGACACCCCCCACTTTTGACGGTTTTCGTCCTTCGTTAACGGTCAACTCCTTTGACTCATTTTTTTGGACGAAAATGTCATCTTCTTTCCCGCGACCCCCGTTCCAAGACACACCCCGCTGCGCGCATGCTCCCGCCGGCTGCCGCTCCCCCTCCCCCCCGCGCCCCCTTCCCCTCCCCCCCTTTGCTCCCCGCCGCACGCTCCCGGCGGCGGCTGTTGTTGTTGTTGCTGCCGCGCCACACCCTCTCTTCTCCCGCGCCACCCTCTCTCCCCTCCCCGACGCAGCAGCGGTGGCGACCTCAGTAGCAGCAGGGAAGAAGACAGGGGAGGGGGCGGAGCAGGGCAGGAGGGCGGGGGCGGAGCGGGGGAGGGGCAGGGCTAGGGTGCGACAGCCGAGCGGGGACGCGGGGGTGACGGGACGGGGGCGGCGGGGGAGCAGTGGTGGTGTTGGTGAAAGGTGGTGGTGGGGTGATGGTCAAGGTGAAGGTGAAGGTGGTGGTAGTGGTGGTGGTGATAGTGAAGGTGGTGGTAATGATGGTGGTGGTGATGGACGCGGCAGCGACGGGGGTGCGACAGCGGCGGGGCGGGAGGAGGAGGAGGGATTAGAATTTGGGTTTGAGTTTGTGAGTGAGAAGACGAGGGTATTTTCGCCAAAAATTATCGGTCAAAGGGTTTGACCGTCAGCTATGGACGGTTTCCGTCATAAGTGGGAGGATTCATACATTATGGTAAAGCAATGTGGTGCACCTTGTATATGTGTAAAAAAAGTAGGGTGCAACTCAAAAATTTTCTTAAAAATAATACATACCCCTAGAAGCGGATCGGTCCGGAGTCCCGTTTATTTTGAAAATAGGACCCGTTCCGTCCTGTTAGTATTGCACGACCCGTCCTGGCCCATCCCGTTTAAATTTTAAATTTTAGGAACCGACTTGTTTGAACATTTTACAATCCAGACCGGATCGAAACTGCCGGTCTTGAAACCATATGTCCACTCCTAGATATGACAACAAAGGGGAGGGGAGATTGAAGTAATTGTGTGGCAGCACAGCTGTGTGTGAGGAAATGGAAAAGAGCTGTTTACGTAGGTGGGGTTGAAGTGTGCATCAAAAGTTGTAGGATTATATAGCTTGCTGGAGTAGGATGTGGTCCTATATATGTAGAAAAGAGATCCATTCATACATAGGCCTGCACCGGGTCTTTCTTTCATGATATGGAGCTGTGGTCCTCAATCCTTGGGACCAATCTCCTTCACATGCATGCTCCCAGTCCCAAACAAGGGTTTTAGTCAGAAAGTGTATATATGTAAAACCTTGGTTTTAGAGAAACACAATCAAACAAGAATGTGGACAAGATCTAAAGGGATCTTGGATAAAAGCTAGAAGGGAACTTTTCTTTGAATTTAGAAGGGATTTATAAGTGTTGTTATTGGAATATTTTAGCAAATATCTACATTAAAAAAATATAAAAACTAGCATATATCACCACTATTTTTAAAAATTAAGAGATACTCTTATTTTGTACGAAAGAGTCAAAAATTTGATAAAAATAGTAGAGGTATATTTTAATTTTTAACTGTTCCATACAAAGAATGGAGGTATTTCTTAGTTTTTAAAAATAATGAAAGTATATGCTAGTTTCTATATTTTGAACAAGATATTTGCTAAAATATTCTGTTATTATTTTGATTCTAGAATTGAACTTTTATATTATAAGAAAACAACTTAAACCTTTATAAAAAAAAATTGTATTTGAGTTGTTATATATATAAATAATATACTAAATTTAGGAACCTTTTCTTAATAGAAAGTCTTGGACGGTCACTTAGCCCGCCCACCCTCAAGGTCAAGGTCCTGCATATAAAGTTAAGTTCAAGTTCGTATAAAAATATTTACTTAGTTTTAGCAACTCATTTAACTAATATATTGTCATTTATTTTTGTCGGTATTTTTACTGGCATACATGCATTGTACATACATGACTTACCATATAATTAATAGAAAATATCATATGGGAGGAGAAAATTTTGAAAAATGGTAGTGGGAAGGAAAAGTTTAGAAAAAATTGCATTATGAGGGGATGAGGCACAAACTCCCACAAACTCCCGAGACGCATTGGAGTGGGGAAGTTAGACGCCAACTGAGTTGGCGCCCCTAGGAAGGAGGGTTATGGGACGCCAACTCCCGTGACGCCTAGGAGTGGGACGCCAACTCTTTTTTAAATCAAAATTTTCTGATTGGCTGATGGTTGGGGGGTTTGGATCGAAGGAGACTAAAAGCTAACATAAATTCTCAATCGAAGTTGGGGACCCATTTTCGTTCTTCTAGGTGGGGGAATGGGGAGATATACAGAACCAAATTTTCGAAGACGAGAAAGATTTGGTTGATGTCCATATATTAATTGTATAGGAGAGAACTCATGAATAGATATTGCCCTTAACTTGATTAAGGATGCATCATGGTGGATTGCATTTCCCCAAGTACTATTGGATAATCTTGATTGCAATAGAAGATGTCTAGCTATCAATTAAGCATCTTATGATAGGGATTTTGTCAAACCATTCTAGGGATCGTTACATAACCTTCAGTCCTGAAGATTGACTTTGAATCACCTCATTTTCTCTATAGGATTAAAGGAGATATTTGTGAACCAATTATCTATCCCCTTGTGGACCTTCCGGATAATTTATAGTATTACTTGATGCTTCAACTATATGGTCTCATTTTTTTCTTATCCTTAGGAATAGAGGTTGAGCATCCAATTTCTCGTGTCCATATATGGACACGAGAAATTGGATGCTCAACCTCTATTCCTAGGGATAAGAAAAAATTATTAAAGATTTGACAGGTGAATTCAGCTGCATTATTTAATCTTATTGATTTGATAGCTTCATTAGAAAAATAAATTCTAAGCTTTATGATTTGGGTCAAAAGAGTAGAAAAAGCTATGTTCCGGGATGATAGACGGCGGACATGAGACCATTAAAGTATCAAGTAATAGCATAAATTATCTGAAAGGTCACAAATATCTCATTGAATCCTATATATAGAGAAAATGAGATGATTCGAAAGCCATCTTCAGGACCGAAGATTTTGTAATGAGTTACTCCTAGAAACATGGGACACAAAGATGACCATTGGATATGTTGCAAGTTGTTAAAGGATGGTCATTAGAATTTTTTATAATTCTTCTCATCATTCCGGTCCCAGAATGATCCACACGCGGTCTTGTCAAAGTTTAACAATGAGCGAATCCTTTGGTGTCTAGCCTACAATAAACATGCCATTGACTAGTGGTGAGATGGTGGCTCGAGGTGTTATGTGACTCGACTATTCCAATATGAGTGAAGTATATCCTTTTTTTTTTTTCTAGAACGAACTTCTGGTTCCTTGTGCTAGACGTTACACGAATGTATACCTTGTTTCTTTGGGCCAGGGTTTCAACATGATCACTTAAATGACAAACGAACTGAAGGAAGTGTCTGCTAACTCATCTACAACAAGAGCTAAATTTTCATTACTAGAAGAAAACATCAGAACCAAGAAGACTTCACATCCTTCTGAACATCCTAACTAATAGGTCCTCCTCGTTGTCGATAAAACGTTATTGTACTCCTTTGATAAAAGGGATGAAATGTCGACAACCCACCAAACAAACGATGTGAGCTCCTTACCACCTTCTATTACAGGTGTAGATCAATTTCGCCAGTTCTTCTCCCCCTTCAAATATGGAAGATCATCATCGACTGGCATGCTTGCGCTAGAGCACACTCTTCCACTGGACCTCGTCATAATTCTCAAGGTCCCAAAGTTGTATAGCTCTTCCGCGTTTGTTGACAATATGGATCAAATACAAATCATCATCAACTGGTACTAACCAAATGTTGTCCTGCAAAACCCTATGATTGTTCGCACTCGGCAGATTCATCTGCCTAAACTCTTGTGTCGTCAGGCCAACAGGAGAACCGTGCCGAATGTCGGTTATGAGCCAGTGAACGGACTGCCTAGCTAGCACATAAGGCGCCCCTGCACACCCTATATGCATATCTCCATATTGGGATTTTGATCTTGAACTCTAGTACTATAATAATCTCAAATCGTATAGAACTCTAAGTGTGTATTTAATATAAAACTATTCTTTTTTTAACTTGTGCACTTGTCGTGTGGTAGCCTATGTGACTGAGAAGTTGTAATTTTTTCTAGAGCGCAAGGATCAAGACATTATGGAAACATTTACTTTTTTTTTGTTACTCTTTTGTTGGAATTTTTCTTAGAAGCTAGGCCGCTGAGTCGGACACACTTTGATGAGGCACTTTGATCTTTGCATGTACGCATCACTGCGTGGGTGCTTCTGCGAGCGCTCCGTGCAAATATGCTGCTCTGTGCACAAATGCTGCTCTGTGCACAAAATTGACCATTCGTTGCTCCTATAGTATAACCGCCATTTAGTCGATTTAATGGGGAGTTATACTCCGGGTTTAATGTCCATTATGGTAGTGGATTGCTAAGTGGGATTGGTTTCCCTATATATACAAAAGTTCTTTTTTGCAAGAAAGAACAAGTAAATACATGCTACGTGAGAGGAGTTAGCAGCGCCACAAGAAACAAGCGAAGTGTTGTCCCTGCAAAGGAGAGTTCAAGTTCTGCTTGATTGGTGCAAGTGACAAAGGGAGTACTGTTTCAGAAGTTACACCTTTTGAGCTTTTTGGTTCCTGGGAGCATATCGACAAATTCGGATTAAGATCCAATCTTACATTGAGCAACGATGATTTTTAACACCCCGCAAGTTGTCATCTTCGACATTTTCTTTCTCATGTTCATCATCCTAGCGTTTTGTTTGTATTTTGTAATGAGTTTGTTATTAGAAACTTTGTTCTAATTTTGTTAGCTATTAGATCACAACTTCTTTTGTTTTCTATTTGTTTTGTAACATCTTTGTGACCGCGAAAATAACACTATATGTGCTTGTTGTATGCTACGGAACCAAAGAAATTCGGAAGGAGTAGAAGCAGAAATACTGTACTCAAAATAGCCAAGAGTATTACACCGTTGTACTTTCAGCATATGGTAATGCATATGTATTAGTTTCGCAAAAATTTTGGGTCCAAAATTCACTCTCGGTAATTACTGGCAGTATATCAACGGTCGATGAGTCAGGACTGATGGATTCTAGTAACGACTCAAATCTAAAGTTGTTTTTTTCCGATCTGGTGGTGTTGGCCCTCGTGATAACAAGTTCAAGCAATCTCTTGCTTGCAGCTAAGAGTAAAGATGAACAAAAAATAAATAAATTGTAACATACAATATCTAGAAATGAACCCTTATGACTCGAATAAGCATTAATTAATTAAACTGGTAACGTTTAATTTTACAGTGTCTAATAGTGTTGGAATTGTGGTGGACCAACTAGCTAGGAGGAGCAAATTTGAAGTAGGAGAAAATTATAAAGAGAAGATTTGGTGAAAGAGAAGAATAGAAGAGAAGAAATTTTATAATAGCACTAAGCTTCTTAATTTTTGTTGTGTACAAAATGAGGGGAGAGCATCCCTTTTTATAGGGCTCTTGGAAGAGTCTACACACTCATTCTAGACTCTTTTACAATTAATATTAAGATATCTCTAGAACATAGATATTTTTCATGAACTTTCTAGGTAAAGAAGTTCCTAGAACATGGACTAAACTCAAAACTAAAATGGGCCTAATGGACAAAGCCCAATGGTAGTGGATTAATTTGTTGGGCTCAAAATATTATCGCAAAATCAAGTTTATTTCCAACAATTCCCCTTAAACTTGACTTTGCGATTCCAAGTGAACTTCTTGCCTTGAATAGTGCTTCTTTTTTTTATTTGCTTGGTAAAGATCTCGGTAGCTTACTTTTGCATTTTGACGCAGTTCCTTTGCACTTGCTTTCTTATGTTGCACAATTTTTGGGTGGATGAACTTGCTTTTCATAATAGTCGTAGACTTTTGTAGGTAGTCTATGCTTGTACCTCTTGACTTCATCTTCAGCATTGTTCTTTGGCTTGTAGATACTTTTTAATCTAATTTCATTTTGCCACTTTGAAAGTGTCTTTAGCTCCCAAGTGTCGTCCTTCATGATATTCTTGATTTCTTCATCCACTGCGTCTCTCTATTTCTTGTTTTGTGTCGCTTCTTCGAAACCTATTGGTTCACAATCGGCAAAAAGGCAAAAAAGTGTTAGGTCATTTTGATTTTCAGTTACCTCATATACTTCTTGCAGGCTCCTCATGCGTGGGACTCTTCTTCCTTCCGAGGATGATGGTGGAGAATCTTCTCGAGATGGTATTGATGTCACGAGCGGAATAACAGACTCTTGCACTTCTTCACGTGTTTGCACTTTATCTTCTTCTTCCATGAGAGAAATCGAGTCATAACTTGATTCTTGGACATCCGGTTGTGGCGAGCTTTCTTTATTGGACACAATGTCTCCACTAGTATCAATTTCTTGAATGATTTCTGTCACAACCCGCACCCGCTTTTCGGATACGAGACGTGTCCAAGTCCAGCCTATGCCGCAGTGTCGGCGGTAGAACACTGTCTATATATGTAATGCCCCGCTCCGCATGGCGCATTACGCTGAAGCGTTGACTCAACGAGTCGCGTGGACCAAAAGAATGTATCGATGCAAAACGATACGAGAGCTAAGTTGTCCCGAGCAACGCATCGAACTAAGTCGATGCAAAGAGTTGCCTTGTCCCTAAGAATGCATCGAGTGAATCGATGCGAAGCGCCGCGTTGCCCCGAAGGATGAGTGCATTGAATCGGCTCGAAGATTCTAAGAAATCGAATCGACCAAGGCGCAAGTCCGAATCGAAGAAAGTATTGATTTTAGTTGGTTTCGTGTGCAGGTCATACTTTGACGGGAAAATATTAGAGGTCGATCTTTTGCAATATTTAGTAAGGGGTCCGCGAAATCAAATCGTCGCCTTGCGACGGACCGAGACTTGGGCACGCTAAGGCAAATCGGGCGTATGATTCAATGAAAGCACGAAGTGCTCGAATGGCTAAGTCAGGAGAGTGGCCGTGCAACAAAGTTAGGGAATCAAGCCGCATCGGCTCGGCGAAACGACGAAGGCATATCGACTCAAGGTGGGAGGATTGACTTCTTTTTACTCCTTCATTCGATAAGTCAAATATATCATTTGTATGCTAAAAGTTAACCTATCGACGCCACGGGCGTGGCCGATCGGAGATAAAAATCATAGTGTGAGTCGAACACTAAGTTAGAACAATTGAAATGATACGTGCATCCTATGCACGAGTCGCTATGGAACATTGGATATCGCAAAGGCGAGCACCTCGGAGCGCAAGCCATAAGAACATGGGATAACTGTAATCGGCGAGTGCCTTAGTGCACGAACCATACCGTGCCTTTGATGCACGAGTTAGACGGCTAGAACATTGAAAGACAATAGGCGAGCGCCCTAGCGCGCAAGCTCCGAACCTTGAATGCTAAGTTATAGAACATGGGAATATGGTCGGAACGTGCCTACGTGCACGGGATAATAAAAGATGGCTTCGTTGCGAGAGAATACAGTTGCGGTATGAATGTGGCGGAACTGTCGGATATGACATGTTGCCTCAAAAGGTGTTCGAGACCCTCGGGTCGTTCGGTTGACGAGCATTGAGTTGAGGCACGATGCCATTGAATCATCGAAACGAAGTGCGAAACGAAAGAACATAGAAAGCTAAATGGAAGAAATGCGAGACGATAAGTCTGAGTCTCGGACTCAAGACTATGTTTGGTTGTTTGAAATTGATACTTGAATGATAGGGCGTTGCATGGTCGATTGGAATGGGCTCGAGATAAAATGTGATACCGCCCGTGCACGGGTGTTTCCCCCAATCGGATAGATATCGGATGCGCCCCGGAACCGATTGGCCGCGGAGGGATTCGAATAATCTTTGTAGGCGCACATCAAAACTAGATGGGAAAAGCCGCAAATGATGGTATGCAGCGGGAACGTTTCGGTTGTTTTGGGATTGTGACCCAACCCGTGAAACGCCGCGCAGCCCAACCAAATAGAGGAAAAAGAAGGAGAGAAAAGAAAGGAACTCCTTTAGTCCATTCCGGCGCGGATACGCCAACGGCCCTCATATAGTTAAGGAACGATGGGTTGAAAGTGTAGGCGCGAATGCGTCCCGCATATAGATCCTACTTAGAGTTGCACTTATAACATGACAGGGAAGAAATGGGGCGTATTCACCTTGCGTCAGTGCAAGGGACGCAAGGGCGAGTGCGTCGACTTGGTAAGCCACGAATCAAACACGAGAATGCTTGTTTGCTTGCCTATTCAATTCGATAACATGCTGCTACGATAACATGCTTTACGCTTTCAAAGTTGCCATGAAATTGACCCTAAGGAGAACATAGCAAGATCATAAGCTAAGTTGCATGATTCAACGTAAAGATTAAAATGTCGGTTTGGAAAGATGATCTTTGCTTCAGTACATGCGAGGACGAACGTACTGATCCCCCACCAGCTTCATGCAGGATGCAGGGAATGGATGGCTCACGACGAAGCGTTGCTTGAACGTGTTGAGGCTTGGAATGCCGAAGCGCATTGAAGCGTGCTATCGCTTTGACGCTCGGACTACGCAGCTGGATTGATGCGGCCGAGATATAGAAGACATGATGTATGGAACGGTGAAATCCTTTGTGGACAAGAGAGAACCTGAGTGTTGTAGCCAATCTGGCATATATTGTTAGGCTATCGAAAGCTATTGTAATCTCAGTTTCGAATATCAATAAAGAGAATTGTTTCGTATAACTCTGTTTTCCTTTCGTTGTTAATATCGAATCAAAAAGATAACCATTTGAGAACTTGTCATCTTGCCTTGCACGAGCGCAACTCCAGGCTCGTGCGGCATCACGCCCCCTGCGAGGACGATGATTCGGGTGATTCCGGGTCGGGGCGTGACAATATAAGTCACAAAACTTTGTCCAACAAGGTAATCTAGATCTCATCCATAGAAAGTAAAGTCACATCCAAATCCAATAAAAACAACTGAAATAAAGGACTGAATAATATAATTGAATTTCAAGTAGTTCAAGTCTCGTCCGGTGGACACAAATCTACTACCAATAGACGAAATAAAATAAGATAGGAACGATACAACTGAAATCAACTATGCTAAACATCAACGCAACAATACCGTGATCTGAATGCTGGCTCAACCCTGCTCGTCTCCACCTGGCTCAAGTGCGGCTAACCTGAAGAGATCATCAGGTCCTCAGAGGACTAGCAAGATACATAATATACAAGCCTTTCTAACAGTTTATCATGCATGAAAGAAATCCAGGATTCAAACAGGAAAAACTAAATAATCACGAGACACGAATGTATGAACGACTACGCATAAATGAACTGCAGGAAAACAAGTAAACAAGAGATCAATGGGATACCAAACCCTCGCCCCGAATGTGGACTCGCAGGTCAGTTTCAAGATAAGTCATCCTCGCCCCGTGTGTGGACTCGCAGGTGCAAACGATCAACCCTCGCCCCGTGTGTAGACTCGCAGGTTATAAAAAATCAAAATAAGGAAACAGTAGTTCAATTTATAACATGATCGTCCTACGATACAACTCTAACCAGTACAAGTGAAAAGCATGTCCAATAAAGCAATAAGGCTAATTGTGAGCAATGATGAAGCACATGTCAGCAATCAACTGAATAATAAAAGCAGATAAGCATGTAAATAAAGCTGTAACGAAAGGCAAGGTATACTTGCCTGTGGTCATGAGCTGTTGGCACGGCCAAGTGTTGAGTAAAAAGTCCAATGAACCTGTTTATAAATTAATCAAATAAATATTTAGAAGTTAACTCAAAGCTTAACTGGTCACCCTGCTAGGTTTCTAATTAAGTTTGCACCCTACCTATTACCTATTAATCCATAGATTTAACATTACTAAATAGATTTCTATAATATAACCCATAATATGTATATACACACATATATCTTCCTGCCTATGTATTTGTATGCCCATACACAAGTACCTACCTAGATGTTACCTACCATGACATTCTGCTTCTTGTGAACCCTATGCACATGTTTCCCCCTCTCACATTCTCCTATCTGACATGACTTCTAAAACTTTCCCCCTCACATGACTCGATATCCAAGTCCTCTCATATCAGTCTCCTGACTGATACTCGACTCACAACCTGGGGTCAAGTCCCCTCTTATCCCATTTCCTAAGTTAATGAACCATAAAACCCCAAAACCACACAATGTGAACTAGTTCACAAAGGTCAGTTTGTAAACTGATGTAAGATGGCACGTAGCAGGGGAGATGATCTTTCAGTTGCTGAGATCTTGGGTGATTAGCACCCTTTTATAGGATGAATTGAGTCAAAGGACACGTGGCGCATGTACGTAGCTCAAAGATCTAGGATTTGGTGGAGGGTAATCTGATAGGAAGCGCCTGGGATTGGGCGCATGAAAAGACTTTGGCTCGCAACCTTCAAGAGTTACGAACCAGTCTGGGCGTACGGCTTTTGAGGCGCATGCGAAGCTTCGGTAGCGACTTGACCTCTGTCTTTAGGGATCAGAGGAAGGTCAGAGGCGTATGGCTCTTGAAGCGCATGCAGAGGTTGCATGCAGAGGTTTGGGCGCATGGCTGCAGAGGCGCATACGAATGGTTGGGTGGCCATATGGCTTGTAACCGCCGGAAGAGAGTAATGATGACGGTGACGTCAGTGACGCTTCATTTTCTGTAAAAGCTGTTGATGCTCTGTCATCGAGGCATGGCTGCTGTTGTGTCAGGACTTTAGCATTTAATGTTCTTTTACGGGTGATGGACTGTTGAGTGGGCACATTAATCTGCGTTCCACTAGGCGCATGGGTCCATATTGATTAGGACGCATGGATCTGTGCTTTGTTGGGCACATCCATACAGGGTGCTTGGTACCGACGGGTACGTCTGTACGATGTGCGATATCTGACCGGCGCATCCATTTGCATGACGCGTCTTTATTGGTCCGACTGTTGCGTTCCTCGAGTGCTTTAAATAGCCGTTTTGACTTGGCCGAATTCGAAGCGTCAGGTTCATCACCATAAATGCAAATTCATTGCATGGGATTCGAAGAGCCCGCCACTTGGCGCATGGGTTTGATTTGCTCGGCCTATAAATAGCAGCAGGAGAGAGTTTGCTTCTTGTTCTCTCACGTCTTTCCGAATGAACTTATTTGCTCGAGCACATTCTGTTGACAAGATGCTTCCGAGGGTGAAGATGCGATGAATTATCTTCATTCATGCACTTGAAAGTGACTGTTACATCCAAAAGTCAGAATCGCGGGCTTCTAAGGCAGGCGAAAGGTGCCTGTTGCATCCAAAGATTAGAATGTTCAAGCCTCGTCTCCATTATTCCGGAAGAGCCGCAGATCGGAATTGTGGTGCTCCCATCTTCCTTGGGCTTTGGAGAGCTCTTCCTCCTGCTAGAGTGGGGTGTTGCCCACTCTGGTTGTGTTGAAAGCTGCTCCTTTAGCCGCAGATCGGAATTGCGGTGCTCTCCTCTTCCTTGGGCTTTGGAGAGCTCTTCCTCCAGCTAGAGTGGGGTTGATCGCCCACCCTTGTTCTGATCAATAAATGCTTCACACTTGATCGGGTCGAAGTAGAGCGCATATGTTGAGACTTCATGATGCGCATAACTGAGACGCTGAAGAGACGCGCCTAACTGAGACGCTGAAGAGACGCGCCTAACTGAGACATTGAAGAGACGCGCCTGACTGAGACGCTGAAGAGATGCGTCTGACGGATGATGCGCCTGGCATGGGGCGCATGGCTGTTTGCTGCGCCTGACTGTAGTCTTAGGATTCTTTCTTTTTTGTAGAAATTCTCCTTTGTAAAGCCCTTTTTAGACATGTAATAGGCTTTTATATGAAATAAAAATTCTTTTAATGTCTATACTTTTGCTGTTCTTTGCAGTACCAAGTACTTCGTTAGAGCTCCCTGGGCATGTAGTGTTAAGCGCATAGGAATTCTGGCCTGTAGGTGCGCCTGAAATTCTATGCTTCTACAATAGGGATTCCATTGTAGGCCCCCAATAGGACTGTCTCCCTTCATACCTCTGATACTCTAAGTGACACTAATTCCTATAGACCAGTCATTTGTCCACTCCTACCACTCTTAATCCCTTGGGTTCTCTTCTACTTAGTACTTCTGCTGGGTACATGGTTAGCCACCTACTTACTTTAGGGAAAATAGGTACAAGAGCCTACCATGCCACCTCTAGCCTAACACTTAGGCTCAGGCACCTCCTATAGGTAGCCTCCTCTCCACACTTGCATAAATATGGGATTGCATGTCCACTCGAGCTCTGTATTCTGTAAGCAGCCCTGTGCTTCACTTGAAGTCTGATACACCCAAAACCCATGGCCAAGATGGCTACTCTACCATGCTACCTATTGTTCTGCAGGGCTATGGCTTTGCCACATGCTTGTTGTTGCTGTCCATATCATGAATAGTGTCTGCTACTCAAGGTAGGGGTTTGCATCAAGGGAATAAATCTGTAGGTGATCACTGGGTAGCATTAGAGTTATCCACCCCGAAACAGAACACTAGTTCAGCCCAAACCCCATGTTCGAGGATCGATTCCGATCGATCCAGTATAATATTAGAAAAACAATTTGAAGACAGTCCTAGACACCATGTAGGGCTTCACAACCCTTTTTGCGGATTTTGAAACCATCGACTACGCGTTGAGAAATCGAATCCCAAAGTTTTCCAAAAATCTGTTTTCAAAACTTAAAAATTGTTCCACACGACATGCGTCACGCCAATCTGGACGACGTGGTCGTGAACCGAATGCATCAAAAGCTGCATAATGGTTACGTGGTCGTGTGGGATTTGACGGAATTCGAATTGGTCGCGTGTGCGCGACGAATTTGATGCGTATCCGTCAAAAATTACCGTATCGTGCACTTTGCAAATTCTCCAATTACTTTGTGCATGCTCGTCAGATCAAGACAAAACTTATGCCATCATGACCGTATCGTTTTTCTGGTCCTGCATGCCAAGTTTGGTCCAATTCTGAGACCGTTGATAAAATTACCATTTTGCGGGCCCCGCGGTCCGACTCAACGGGTGATTTTGTGCACGGCCTGCCGGAATCCAACTTTGGACATACGGTTGGGTTCGTATCAGAAAATCGAATCCGTAGACATGTAGTTTGACGACTTTAGAGACCATTGACTCTGGCACGCTTTTCGGTGCAAAGCGGATCTAACGGCGGACATATTTTTGCCCAAAATTACCGTTTTGCCCCTGTTTCCAGAATTGGACTTAAGGACAGGCAATCCTAGCTAATTTGGCTATTTTGAGACTGTTGGCATTGTTTGTTTCAGCTTTCGGAGACAATTGTGATGACTTGGACTGTATGGCTTACCAGTTGACGGTATTTTATTGGTTCTTCGCGCTGCCACCAGGCAAGTATACCTTGTCTTTCTCTACAGTTTATTTACATGCATATTTATATTATTATACAGTTTTATTAGTTGATTATTTATATGTGATTTGTATATCATGCATGCTTATTTATATATAGCCTTGTTTATAATTAGCTTTATAGTTCATATTGGATTGGTTTTCTCGTGTATCGTGATTGGGTCGTGTCGTGTCATCTTTTATACTTAGACTGAGTCGCATCGTGTCATAGGATGAATAAGTCATATCGGAACTGCTGTACCTTGAAATTCTTGAAGCTAACCTGCGAGTCCACATTAGGGGCGAGGGTTAGTAGTTAAGCTAACTTGCGAGCCCACACTAGGGGCGAGAGTTAGTAAGCTAATCTGCGAGTCCACATTGGGGACGAGGGTTAGTAGTTAAGCTAACTTGCGAGCCCACACCAGGGGCAAGAGTTAGTAAGCTAATCCGCGAGTCCACATTAGGGGCGAGGGTTAGTAGTTAAGCTAACTTGCGAGCCCACACCAGGGGCGAGAGTTAGTAAGCTAATCCGCGAGTCCACATTAGGGGCGAGGGTTAGTAGTTATATGTCCACACCTGCGAGTCCACACAAGGGACGAGGGTGATGCTAGCCTGCGAGTCCACACTAGGAACGAGGGTTAGTAGTGTATGGTTTACACCTGCGAGTCCACACTAGGGACGAGGGTGATGCTAGCTTGCGAGTCCACACTAGGGACGAGGGCTAGTAGTGTTCAAACCTGTGAGTCCAGACTAGGGACGAGGGTTTGAGTATTCGATTGGTTATCCATTGACATTGTGATATCGTGTTCTCTTGTTCTTCTCCAGCAGTTCGTCCAGGCATAGTGGTTCTTCCAGTCGTGTATAGTCGTATTTTCGTGCGGATTGGTCTTTTTTCGTTTATTTCCTGTATTTTCTTTATTGCATGATAAACTGCTAGATAGGCATGTTTTTATGTATCTTGCTATGTCCCCTGAGGACCTGATGATCTCTTCAGGTTTAGTGAGTGCATGGAGATAGCTATTAGTTCTGGATGGCGGATGGGATGATACGCTTGCAGGATTCAGGTATCGTATTGCATTTATTATCAGCTCGTGCTTTCATACCTATCATGAGATATCATGTTTCCTGATTCAGTTTAGACTCTTGTTACTTTATCAGAGTCTTATCGGACATATATGCTAGTGGGCTACAGACCACGACCCATACTTGTTCATTCATGTTTCGTACATTATTGTGGATTGAGATATAGATTTACCTTTGCCATGATTTGCCAGTATACCATAGCTTTGACAGCATTTACGTATTCGAGTCGGGCTGGAGTCCGCTTCGATACGTAGCTGGCTTGCTCATGAGCTCGTGTCCGAAAAGCGGGTGCGGGTCGTGACAAGTTTTTTTGGTGGCCCATGCAAGTCAGAGCATATCGTATCGGTTACGTAACTGTACTGATACGAGCCTGCGACCTTGACTAAACCTAGAAATCTCAATCCACTCTGCCTTGAAAATTTCCCTAGAAATTCTCTACGCCCTTGAAAACTTCATATTTGCTCTCGATTAAACTTCCTTGCCTTTCGTACCATTGATTCTCGTCCCTTCCTATTTCGGGGTGACGAATAATCGTGCTGTCTAGAATTCGTCAGAAATTCTTAAGTTATAGTATAATATTGCTTGATTATTGAATAATTGGTTGTTTGTAGATATGAGAGATTATATGTACCATATGTCCTAGATATTTTGGTAGAATTATTAGTCACTGGTTAGAAGATTATAAGATTTTAGTGACATGTGTTCCAAGGGAGTAGTGTAACCTAAGGTGGGTAGAAGTCCTCGAGATTTCGCAAATACCAAATGACTAGAGAAGGGCATAAAATATTCTTGAGAAATTATGTTTGAGGAAATTAAGGTAATAGTAGACTTTGATTGTTGAGTGTTGACCTAGAAGGAGTACGACCGACCTAAATTTCGAGGACAAAATTATTTTAAGGTGGGTAGATGTGTAGCTCCCCTTCCCGAAAATTTTTAGAATATTTTTATTATTTTATTTATTTAATTAAAATGGTGAATTATGATTTTATAAATAATTATTTTGTTAATTATTACGGTAGATGATTTTAGCCATGGTTGAGATTTGGAGTACAAGGTGACTAGGAATTATGGCACGGGTAGTGCAGTGGCATGCTTTGACTAGTGTATTAGCCCTGGTAGAGAAGGCCGAGCCATAGTGATGTCCTAACTAGAAAAATCAGGCCAAGTTGCGACGTAAACCTTATCAAAGATTATTTATTTATTAATTATAATATTTAGTTTTAGGGTACCCGGTTGTACCAAACTAGTACAAATTGGACCCAAACCAAGTCCAAGCCTATGTAGACATACTTTTAGGTATGTACAAATATTTTCTAGCTTTTTGGGTAGACTTAACGATATTTCCTAAATATTTGGTTATTTATACAAAATGGGTATTATTATTATTATTATTGTTATTATTTAAATAGAGTTTTAGAATATTGGTACAATTTCCTAAGGCCAGATAGGTCCACCAAGACTCTTTGGATTATCTGTGGATTATTGGTATTATGGAGTTTATTTAGTGGGTTTATTGGTATACGTATATATATAAATATTATATATGTGTGGAAGTGAATGTATGTATATATAAATATTAAATACGTGTATAAGTGTTTGTATATATAGATAAATATATATTATATATGTGTACGTGTATATAAATACTGATATATATATATATATATATATATATATATATATATATATATATATATATATATATATATATATATATATATATATATATATATATATATATATATATATATATATATATATGTGTGGATTTATAGATAATATACAGGTGTATGAGTGTGAATATATATATATAAATATATTATTTAGGTGTGAATATATATATATATATATATATATATATAAAATATATATATATATATATATATATATATAATATATATATATATATATATATATATATATATATATATATATATATATATATATATATATATATATATATATATATATAAAATATATATATATATATATATATATATATATATATATATATATATATATATATATATATATATATATATATATAAATAGATATTGTATATGTATATATGTGTATTTATACATAAATATATATTATACATATATGTATATGTGTATAAATGTGTATACGTGAATATATAGATATATATATATATAAGGTTTGCGTGTATATACATAGGAAATATATCTAGTTAAATTGCATTAATGGAATTATATATATATGTCATTATATAAGTGTATATACATATAAATATATAAGTATACATATATGTATACATATGTTTTTAGAGGAAAGCCCCTAACTCCCCAGCCCATAGAGGGCCCAGACCCCTTCCCAGCTAACCTAACCCGAGCCCAGGAAAAAGCTCAGGCCTATTTCCCCCCCCGATAATCGAACCCAGCAGCAGCGAGTAGTCCCAAACCCGACCCTTGTTTTTTCATACGCGCAGCGTATATAGACAGCGCGAGTTCGAGTTTTCATCGAAACCTCAAACCCTAACCGTACGCCGCACAACCCTGCTCTTGAGCGGCCATCCCGACGGCCTTAAGTCACCGAAGGACGACCGCCGGCCGGCCATGAGGCCGCGCGCACGCCACGCGCAACGGCAAGAGCAGCAGCGACAACAATTCACATGACCGTTTTTACAGCGACATTTTGTTGCGAATGATGGATGGTTCTGCGCGCTACTTTCTCTGGTACATTCATAATATGTACACCTACCTTTCCTTTCAAACACTTCGAATTTAGACGCACTATAGCATCCGTTAAATCGACGCAAAGTCAGGCGAAAAACTACCCCGAAACAGAACACTAGTTCAGCCCAAACCCCATGTTCGAGGATCGATTCTGATCGATCCAGTACAATATTAGAAAAACTATTTGAATACGGTCCTAGACACCATGTAGGGCTTCACAACCCTTTTTGCGGATTTTGAAACCATCGACTACGCATCGAGAAATCGAATCCCAAAGTTTTCCAAAAATCTGTTTTCAAAACTTGAAAATTGTTCCACACGACGTACGTCACGCCAATCCGGACGACGTGGTTGTGAACCGAACGCATCGAAAGCTGCGTAATGGTTACGTGGTCGTGTGGGCTTTGACGGAAATCGAATTGGTCGCGTGTGCGCGACGAATTTGATGCGTATCCGTCGAAATTCACCGTATCGTACACTTTGCAAATTCTCCAATTACTTTGTGCATGCTCGTCAGATCAAGACGAAACTTACGCCATCAGGATCGTATCGTTTTTCTGGTCCTGCATGCCAAGTTTGATCCAATTCTGAGACCGTTGATAAAATCACCATTTTGCGGGTCCCGCGGTCCGACTCAACGGGTGATTTTGTGCACGGCCTGCCGGAATCCAACTTTGGACATACGGTTGGGTTCGTATCAAAAAACCGAATCCGTAGACATGTAGTTTGACGACTTTAGAGACCACTGACTCTGGCACGCTTTTCGGTGCAAAGCGGGTCCAACGGCGGACATCGTTTTTGCCCAAAATTACCGTTTTACTCCTGTGTCCAGAATTGGACTTAAGGACAGACAATCCTAGCTAATTTGGCTATTCTGAGACTGTTGGCATTGTTTGTTTCAGCTTTCGGAGACAATTGTGATGACTTGGACTGTATGGCTTACCAGTTGACGGTATTTTATTGGTTCTTCGCGCTACCACCAGGCAAGTATACCTTGCCTTCCTCTACAGTTTATTTACATGCATATTTATATTATTATACAGTTTTATTAGTTGATTATTTATATGTAATTCGTATATCATGCATGCTTGTTTATATATAGCCTTGTTTATAATTAGCTTTATAGTTCATATTGGATTGGTTTTTTCGTGTATCGTGATTGGGTCGTATCGTGTCATCTTTTGTACTTAGACTGAGTCGCATCGTGTCATAGGATGAATAAGTCATATCGGAACTGTTGTACCTTAAAATTCTTGAAGCTAACCTGCGAGTCCACATTAGGGGCGAGGGTTAGTAGTTAAGCTAACTTGCGAGCCCACACAAGGGGCGAGAGTTAGTAAGCTAATCTGCGAGTCCACATTAGGGACGAGGGTTAGTAGTTAAGCTAACTTGCGAGCCCACACCAGGGGCGAGAGTTAGTAAGCTAATCCGCGAGTCCACATTAGGGGCGAGGGTTAGTAGTTAAGCTAACTTGCGAGCCCACACCAGGGGCGAGAGTTAGTAAGCTAATCTGCGAGTCCACATTAGGGGCGAGGGTTAGTAGTTATATGTCCACACCTGCGAGTCCACACAAGGGACGAGGGTGATGCTAGCCTGCGAGTCCACACTAGGAACGAGGGTTAGTAGTGTATGGTTCACACCTGCGAGTCCACACTAGGGACGAGTGTGATGCTAGATTGCGAGTCCACACTAGGGACGAGGGCTAGTAGTGTTCAAACCTGCGAGTCCACACTAGGGACGAGGGTTTGAGTATTCGATTGGTTATCCATTGACATCGTGATATCGTGTTCTCTTGTTCTTCTCCAGCAGTTCGTCCAGGCATAGTGGTTCTTCCAGTCGTGTATAGTCGTATTTTCGTGCGGATTGGTCTTTTCCCGTTTATTTCCTGTATTTTCTTTATTGCATGATAAACTGCTAGATAGGCATGTTTTTATGTATCTTGCTATGTCCCCTGAGGACCTGATGATCTCTTCAGGTTTAGTGAGTGTATGGAGATAGCTATTAGTTCTGGATGGCGGATGGGATGATACGCTTGCAGGATTCAGGTATCGTATTGCATTTATTATCAGCTCGTGCTTTCATACCTATCATGAGATATCATGTTTCCTGATTCAGTTTAGACTCTTGTTACTTTATCAGAGTCTTATCGAACATATATGCTAGTGGGCTGCAGACCATGACCCATACTTGTTCATTCATGTTTCGTACATTATTGTGGATTGAGATATAGATTTACCTTTGCCATGATTTGCCAGTATACCATAGCTTTGACAGCGTTTACGTATTCGAGTCGGGCTGGAATCCGCTTCGATACGTAGCTGGCTTGCTCACGAGCTCGCGTCCGAAAAGCGGGTGCGGGTCATGACAATGGTTAGCCACCTACTTGCTTTAGGGAAAATAGGTACAAGAGCCTACCATGCCACCTCTAGCCTAACACTTAGGCTCAGGCACCTCCTATAGGTAGCCTTCTCTCCACACTTGCATAAATATGGGACTGTATGTCCACTCGAGCTCTGTATTCTGTAAGCAGCCCTGTGCTTCACTTGAAGTCTGATACACCCAAAACCCATGGCCAAGATGGCTACTCTACCATGCTACCTATTTTTCTGCAGGGCTATGGCTTTGCCACATGCTTGTTGTTGCTGCCCATATCATGAATAGTGTCTGCTACTCAAGGTAGGGGTTTCCATCAAGGGAATAAATCTGTAGGTGATCACTGGGTAGCATTAGAGTTATCCATATGAACATTGGTCTGCTAGTGTTTTAGAACAGAACATTAGTGTACCCAACTTGGATGCACCAAGGCTGGCACTAGGCCACCCTGTATGCAGGCCATGCAACACCACTGATACCCACCCCTTAGTCTATAGGAGGGATTATGCAATTATGAGGAAGGGTTGAAGTGCAGTAGATACAGGGGTATGCAGTGAAGGTTGGAGTGATGCATTGAAGTATCTGATGGGGTTTGGCTTAATGCAGGTGATAGGAAGGCAATGTACCTATGTAATAGAGTGAATCTAAAGTGTAACCAGTAGGGATGTGTGAGGGTGTGACTGATGTAACTCTGTGATGCAATATGATTACAAGACATTTGATGTCTGATACATGAAGGGCATTTATCTCTACAGTATAGTGTAAGGCATAGTTGTCCCCTGTTCTAGAATTGTCTAGTGCATCCAATCTCAATTACCCACTACTGATCCTCCAGTCTAATGAATGCTGGTTGGGTGTCCATATCAGTTAACAGTAGAAGGTAATTACACCTATATCTACTCCTACCATAAATAACAGTACAACATATGATATAGCTATGTATATCTATGCATATTCCTCCATCTATATAATATATTGCTTATATAATATAATACAGTACAAAACTTATATGGTGGTATCTAGCACAGGTATATGACAATCAACCTACCTGGTAATCTGTCCCTGAATATGACAGGTCGTATGACAGTATCCGAGGGGCTCATACCATAGGTTACAAGGGAAATTCCACAAGGGCCCTTCTAAGGAAACACAGAGGGGTTCCTGCCTTGGCAGTACTCCTGATCTGACACATAGATCATTATTCCAGATTCTCTAAGGTCCTGTTTCAGGGACTCTCGACACATGGGGTTGTGTTGAGTCCTCGTACAGCCCGCCATAATACACTTGGTACCTCCTATAATATCCCCTAGTGTGCTAACCATGTAATCTTTGGTTTGACATTAACCAGGAAGAGTTTAATACCCCCCCTCCCAAATTCAATTACACCCTCAACTAGTTCCTCTTAGGACTTTCTTCGACCACCTTACTCCTACTGAGAGCAAGAGCAAGTTAACTAGTTTAAGGAACCAAAAGTCATGGGATGAGGATTACCTGCTTTAGAGTTCAACTGCTACCCTCTACGACCCCCTGGAAACTTGGCTCGAACTGGAGGAAGAAAGAACTTGCGGCAAGGATTAGGGTTTGTAGAGGTTTTGGTACCGATAGCCAATCCCTATATATATATATGCAAATCCTTACAGGTCTTGGGTGTTGATGGGATTGGAAGGAAGATATTTGAATAAGATTTGAATTCACCATGCCAAGTTTGAACAGAGATTTCAAATACAGTGTGGGTTATCAGAGGGATTTGGTTTGGCCGTTTGGATTTTAAAAAGGAATTTAGCAATTAGCCCCCTCCTTTAACCCAATTTGCAAAAAGCTCCCTTCTATTAGTTTAAAGGTTGGTATGTTATTCCTATCATAGCTTATGTGTATATAAAAAAAATGCAATAATAACTATAGTAATGGTAATAATAATATATATAAGAAAATTGGTGCAAGGGTTCACAATTTCTTCTTCACTCTTTTTTCCTTTCACCGGTGTTTCTAGATCATCTTCAAAAGTGATATAATTATCAAAGAACTCATCAAGATCCATAAAGATGTTTATGGTTCCACACATATGGTTGTTTTCCTTCATGTGAAGATACCATGTGTTTATATCTTCTTCTTCTTCTTCTTCTTCTTCTTCTTCTTCTTCTTCTTCTTGTGTGCAAACAATAGAGTTGAGTTCTCTCGTATTTCTTCTTCAACATAGTGAGCTGTTCCTTCAACATTTTTAGTTGTGTTTCTACAATCCGATACATAATGTCCAAGTTTATGACAATTATAGCATTCAACTTGAGATTTATCATACCTTTGGCTTGCATCTTTTCTTGTGAAGCTTCCTCTTTCACGTCCTCTTATGGGATAAGTTTTGTCTCTTTCTCCATAGATGAATGTCTTGTAATGAGTTCTTTCCTCTCTTCCATGACCACGACCTCGATCGCGACCTCTTTGACTTCTTTGATTAGTGAAGCTTTCTTCTTTCTCCTTGAAAGTGAGCTTTGTTTGAAGGACTTGCACCAATGTCTCTTGCTTTTTCTTTTTCCTTTCTTCATAGGCTTATAGTGAGCCCTTAAGTTGCTCAATAGTCATGGTCTCCAAGTCTTTAGTTTCTTTAATAGTTACTACGATATGCTCAAATTGTGGAAGCAAAGAGCGGAGAATTTTCTCCATCACTCAAGTGTTGGTCATGCTTTCACCATTTTTTTCATTTGATTAACAATGGCTAAAACTCTAGCAAAGTAGTCTGGAATAGTTTCGGACTCTTTCATATATAAAGCTTCAAATTCACCTCTTAAAGTTTGGAGGCGTACATTTATCACTTTTTCCTCTCCTTTGCAAGAAATTTGAAGTTTCTCTCATGCTTCTTTGGAGGTTGTTGCACTTGAAATCAACTTGAATGTATCATCATCCACGACTTGGTAGATGAAAAAGAGAGCTTTCTTGTCCCTCTTTCTTGAAGACTTCAACAACTCCTTTTGAGCTTGCGATAATGAAGCCTCATCTTGTGGCTCATTATAACATTTTTCGACGACCTCCCATGCATCTTGTGCTCCTACCAAAGCCTTCATCTTGATGCTCCAATAGGCATAGTTGCTCTTGTTGAGGATGAAAACTTGGAAGGGAGTCATCTCGCTTTCCATCTTCGACCTCGAACAACCTGGCTCTGATATCACTTTGTTGGAATTGTGGTGGACCAACTAGCTAGGAGGAGCAAATTTGGAATGGGAGAAAATTATAGAGAGAAGATTTGGTGGAAGAGAAGAATGGAAGAGAAGAAATTTTATAATAGCACTAAGCTTCTTAATTTTTGTTGTGTACAAAATGAGGGGAGAGCACCCCTTTTTATAGGGCTCTTGGAAGAGTCTACACACTCATTCTAGACTCTTTTACAATTAATATTAAGATATTTCTAGAACATAAATATTTTTCATGAACATAGATATGTTTCATGAACTTTCTAGGTAAAGAAGTTCCTAGAACATGGACTAAACTCAAAACTAAAATAGGCCTAATGGACAGTCCAATGGTAGTAGATTAATTTGTTGGGCTCAAAATATTATCGCAAAATCAAGTTTATTTCCAACAAATAGAACTACAAGACTCTCCTCACTATCCAATAAGCAAAGCAATCAATGTTTGATACTTGGGTCATCTATCAATGTTTTGAGAAGGTGGTGAACACACTATCATCTTAACAAGCACCAAAGATTAACAAATCAACAAAAGATCTACAACTAGCTGATCACGAAGCTGCACGCATAATATGTCTCAAGACATTAACTTGGTAATAGTAACAGATTTTTTCACCTAGAGAGATAAAGTTTACATATATTACGTATAAAGGGACAAGTTTGGAGAAATTTCAAATCCAAGGAAAGGGCCTCCAACTCAAATGGCGGGGAGGGGAGGGAATCCGGTTTGGTGGGGCCCCCAGGAGGTCCACTCCAAAATAAATGGAGTATCCTGGAGCATATGGGGCCCAAAGGAGGAACACTCCATTTCAAATGGCGGATTGTAGTTGGGTGGGGGGGTGGTGGGGGGAATCCGGTTGGTAGTGGGGCCCATCCTCCATTTCTTTTGGCGGATTAGGGGGCCTCCAATTGCGTTGGCGGTGGGAGGGAGGCCCCCTTTATTTCTTCATTATGTGGGAGGGGAGCCACTGTTTGTTTCGTACTGTGGGAGGGGAGGTCGCGGTTTCACGAAAACCACATGCTGCATCTCCCTATATAAACTGAGATCCCTCCCCTCCCTTCTCCACAATTCCAACTCAGATATTCTCCTTCCCTTCTCTACCCGACCAAGATAAGCATTCTTTCTATATATTTTATATATTTTATATATTTTATATTTTTTATATTTGTAGTTTATGTATTAATAATTAATTTTAATTGTAGATGGCTAAGAAAATGATGGTCGTATTCCCAGTGGGCCGACTACGAAGTTGATTAATAAGCAACGTAAAAAGCATATATCCGATAAAATATTTAACGGAAAGGTAATTTATTTTACCTCAAGAAATTTAATAAATAATATATTAGCTAGATTGTCTAGTTTTTCAATAGTTAAATTGTGTAAATATTTATTTTAGTTAATAGATGCCTAGCATAGTTAAAATGTTTTTTTTTTAATTTTCAATAATTATACGATCATGATCTGGAATTACGTCTCCGAGAGCATGAAAATTGGCGGAAAGAGAGACTATATAACACGTGGGTGTTAAATGACGTCCAAAAGGCCTTTCGGGTTTCAATACTTAGACCATATTAAATTTCTCATTCACGATGTTCATCATGTTGTAAGTCTTGTTGAGCATTGGTGGCCCGAACGCAACACTTTTCAACTTCCAGTGGGGGAGATAACGATCACGTTATGTGATGTCGCCAATATATTGGGATTGGCTATTACAGGTGACCCAATATATTTCAAACCAAACCGAACCGAACTAAATCGGTTCGATTTTTAGTTTAGTCGATTTATTCGATTTATTCGTACCTGTTTTTGTTTATATATATATATATATATATTTTTAATATATATATATATATATATATATATATATATATATATATATATATATATATATATATATATATATATATGAGGATGAGGGAAGTGAGGTGCCACCCTATGGAGGGTGGCTACATGTCACCTCCCTATGCTATCATCATGCACCAAAGTGCATGATGATAGCATGGGGGGGGGGGGGGGTGACATGGTGCCACCGCACGGTGAAGTGGCACCTCACCTCCCTTATATATATATATATATATATATATATATATATATATATATATATATATATATATATATATATGCAAATGACCTCTAGCCTAGTGGTTAAGAGAGATGCATGCGGCCTAAGTGGTCGGGAGTTCGAGCCTCAGTGGAGGCGAGTTCGCCACAAGTACCCATTGCTTCAAAAAATATATGTTTCTCATACAGGGTAGGGTGAGCATTCGGTTAATTCGGTTCAAACCGAACCGGATAATTAACTGAATATCGAATTGGACCTAAAACCAAATAAGAAAAACTAAAATCGAACCGAAATGGCCCATAACCGAATCAAAACGAATCGAACTAAATCGGTTCGGTTTTCAATTTAGTCAATTTATTTGTACCTTTTTTTGTTTTATATATATATATATATATATATATATATATATATATATATATATATATATATATATATATAATTTGCTTCAAAAAATTATATATATAAAGTAATTTTTCCTATTCGATTTTCAGTTTTGGACCGAAACCGAATAAGAAAATTTAGTATTTTCACCAAATTTTTTGTAAACCGAACCGAATCTTGTTCGGTTTGGTTCAATTTTCGGTCCAAATCTGAATAATGCTCACCCCATCTCCCACTCCCAAGGCCGCACGGGCTTTATGCGTGTGAAGCTCTTGTTCGACGGATTTCAGAAGTTATAATAATGCTTCGTGCATGGCTTAGTGGGGTTCTCGGCTTTGATGAACAACAGACCGTGCACAAACATAACTCGAGGACGGAAAAGTGTGTGCATCCATACCAGATGCGTTTTCTCGCGGTCGTCGTAGTCGGCGGTCAGGGCCGTCTCAAGTCATTTGGAGACTATAAACAAAAGTCCAAAATATGGACCTTTTTAAAAATTTAAACATGATTAAAGTATATAATTTTATTATATTGATTTTATATGCAAACCCTTATCTTTGATCCGGGCTTCGGACTCACGTTGTATCGTTATAAACGTTACATAGCCGGTTTAACAACTTTTTTTTCATTAATAATTTTTAAAATTTGAATAAAAAGCAGTTGCGCACGCGCACGCACACACATGCACACACACACACACTCATATATATATAGTAGATGAAAATGAAGAGACCAAATTTTTCTCGAGGGAGGAGATGAAGAGGCGTAATGGTTATTGATTTTTTTTCTTCCAAATTTTGATAGATTTAATTATCTCTAAAAAATTTACAAATCGATTGATGGTTTCCTTTTTCAGTTCAGCTCGCCTTTCCTTAAAATATATATATATATATATATATATATATATATATATATATATATATATATATATATATATATATATATATATATCCTAGTGGTTAAGAGAGATGCATGCGGCCCGAGTGGCCAGAAATTCGAATTCCAGTGGGAGCGATTCCAAAAACAATTTATCTGGTTCCAAAATAAGTGGAGTCCTAGACAGGTTCTTCATTTGCCTAAAGGATGAGCCGGAAGAGGACTGTTAGAAACAATTTATCTGGTTCCAAAATAAGTGGGGTCCTAGACAGGTTCTTCATTTGCCTGAAGGATGAGTCGGAAGAGGACTGTGGAAGAGGAGACCGACGCGGCCGGAAAGAAAAGTACATGGCGGCGAGTTCTGGTTGCGACTTAGATCTGGTTGCGACTTGGAAGGGAGGGGTGGAAGGAAGGAGAGGATTTCAGTGAGTACTTGATCACTGAGGGAAGAAGCCATGTTAGAGCTAGACTTCTTCTCCCATCATGTTTGTTTGTTTGTCTTTTCAATAACCGCCCGAGATTTACGTCCAACAAGAATAGGGCTTAACCTAACTGTCCATGTAAATTGTCATATATACATTGGCTCCGCTTGCAGAGTCGATCTCGCCGCCATGTACTAGGCTTCTTTCATTCGGAGAGAGGAACATCACGTTAGCTGATGTGGCACAGATTCTAGGATTATCAATTATTGGTGACTCGGTATATTTTGACGAGCAATTATCTCCTTCCGGTCTTATTAGGATATACCTTCTGGAGCCGCAATCGGATTTAGAAGCAAATAGCAGTGTCAGATTCACTTGGCTATGATCCACTTTCATGTATATTAAGGGTCTGTTTTGATGGGAGTAGCTGCAATGAAAGTGGACCGATTCTCCAATTTGCCTTGCAACTGGACTTTGAAATTGGAAGTTCATGTGTTTGGATACACAATACAACTGCTATGTAAGTGTCCCCTCGCTGACACAAAACAGACTTTTGTCCCCTCCCTTCTTCAATTCTAAGCTCCAACAAAAAAAGGAGCAACTCAGGATGAAACTGCCACTGATTTGTTGCTCCCTGCACTTGCAAGCGTTGGAAGTCCCAGTGATTTCTGGTCACCTCTTTCTCCTTCCGCCATTTTGAAACACCGGATGCTGTTGGACCCGCCTCGCCGCCAGCACAGCGCCCCGTCGCGCATAGCCGTCTGCGCGAGCTTCCTCGCCGGACTGCGTAACCGCTTGCCGTTTGCACGAGCTTCTTTGCCGGACCGCGTAGTCGCTTCCTCGCTGGACCGAAAGCTGCCATCGGTCAGGAATGAAAGAACTGAGAGGAATGAGACAAGTGAGGAGAGAGAGATATATTATTAGATCTATGGATGGGGTTATAATCTGTGGGTGGGATGGAAAATAAGGCTGATTGATTTATTTTATTTTATTTTTTTGGAAAATGATATTCAAACACAGAAACTCCTTACTTGCGGGAGACAAAATCTTACGCATCCAAACACATTTTGAAAAGTGAAATGCATTATAAGTGTCATGTATTACATCATGTGAAAAGTGCCACTTTCATACTTTCGATGACCTTCCGCGATTCAAACAAGCCCTAATTGCATCGGTAATACAATAGTTTCTGCTGAAAATTCACGGGTATCTACTCAATTTTTAGTAATTATTGTTAATGTCTATTTACTATAGCTGATATCAATTTTTAATCATGTTATCAGGTCTATGTTCCACTTGGGCACGCTTACTCAATCTATGTGGTGCCTTTCTATTTTCTGACGCAACGAAAATAAGGTCAATGTGTACCTCCTATCATTTTTAGAATATTTGGATGCTTATAAACGTCACACATGGAATGCAGCTACATTAGCCCATTTATATCACTCAATAACGAATATTTTGGGTACTACACCAGGAGGTAGAATTTCAAAAAATATATGTAATTGTATAACACTAATACCTTTTATCTGTATTTTTCTTTGTATTTATGGTTCTACGAGCATTTTAGTATTAGTATGCCAGTTAACCGATTTAGTGATGATGAGCGGATCTTTTCGACATCCAGCTAGTGGATGAAGGATACTATAGATCCACATCACTCTGTACAAAGTGGTCTCGATTTACCGGACCTTGTTTGACATATTAAATAACTATAAGGTAATTAAGTAAATGTTTAGTCATTTTTTAAAAATTTATCATGCTTATCATTTATTACTTTTTGAACATCAAATAGATCAATGAACTCTATAATGTACATACCATAGGCGATAATGATGGGTTCATATGCCAATAGTATACATAGGTATTATATCATATACCATGGATATATCATGCTTTCAGCTGATCGTGTCATGCGACAGTTTGGATTGAAACAGATGATATCCTAGGAGCCTCTGTCTTCTGTTCGTAGCAGAGCTAATATCGATGCGTGGGTCCATTCCTTGCTTCTAGGTTGGAATTCCAAATTTATGACGCATAGCGTAAAACACATGTTTGAATTTATGACATCGGTTGCAGATGGTAAGTAATTAAAGAGTTAATTTGTAATTAATTTAGCATGTGTGGTATGTTGTGCTCATTTTTTGTTAGAATTATGTAGTAATGGGCACTGATGAATATCTAAGTTGGTACAGGATCTCACGCATGCAAAACCGACAGTATGAATTTTCTTCCACCAATGAGCACTGGACGATCATAGCTTGCATGAAATGAGTGGACGTGTAGATGTACGGTGTTGGCATTTTTCTTTAATTTTCTGTAAATAAAATAACAAAGGGTTAGAACTACTAGTATCTGGGAAGTCGTGTACGAATCTGTCCTAAGAGATTATTCGAAGTCTATGTGCAGACTTATTCTCGAATTCTCCTAAAAGTAAAGCTCTCGTGCTATCGGATTCTCGTCACTGCACACAGCTTCAAAAGAGTGACTCGAACGTAGCGTTGTCCAGAATGAATACGAAGGAGAGCGGACGAACGAACAGTAATTTGCTTTTGGAATAGACGATGGAGAGAGAGTGTGTGTATATATATATATTTTTTTTGGAAAAGAGGGCAAATTTTATTCCAAAGGAAAAGCCATAATCTTACAACATACAATCAGAGTGGGACTCTCACTCATCTCTCATCAATTCTCCATAGCATTAACATCAAACTCGATGTTATGGAGAATGCCTACCGGAGGGGTGACCAGCCCCTCGAAAATCCGACGGTTTCGCTCCCGCCATACATGCCAAACTGAAGCAGCCAGTCGCACTCTGGCGGTCTGGAACCAGTCCTTTCCTCGACCCCTGCTATCACGGGTTACCGTGATGATGTCCCTAATTCCTTTCCTGGAGACGCACACTCCCAATACTCGACTCTGCTCTGACCAGATCTGCCATGCCAGAGTGCACTCGAAGAATATATGCTTTATAGATTCAGGCTCCAAACAGCAAAGCACACACTTGGGATCCGGAACCGGCACTCCAAACGAACTCAGACGATCCCTAGTCAAGAGACGGTCCAGAAGAAGCTTGTAAACACACAACTGTATCTTCCTGGCCAGACCCTTACACCAAACGAACTCGTAGTCCGAACTCAGAGGAAAAGTGCGTCGGATAAGGTTATAGCAGCTTCGGAATTGGAACTCCCTAATTCCCGAGGATGTTCCAGTCGGCTCCCAAATCCACCGATCAGCAGGCAAAGCCAGATCAATGGCTGTAGAAGTAATGATCCCACCCAGCTCCTTAGTGAACCGATAAGATTCTGGCCTCCACTCCCTATTTCGTATGATGCGGCTACATGTCAGACCACACTTATCCTCCTGATGAGTCGGGGCACCCCTGATGTCCAAAAGCGAACGTCGATCTATCCAAGGGTCCCGCCAGAGGTCCGTACCCGACCCATCCTTTATGACCTTCCGGATAGTAGACTTGAGAACCCCCTTGTGTCTCAGGATACTCTTGAACGTGACTGAATGGTTGTTGACGGTAGAACACGTCCAAAAGTTATCCTGCTTCACGTATCTGCTGTGCATCCAGTCCGCCCAGAGAGACCCTCCGCTGATGAATCTCTAGGCCAGCTTAAGCGCGAAGCCTCCCTAGTAACAGCAACGGCCTGACTCCCACTCCTCCCTCCTTCCTGGGACGACAGAGCTGCTCCCAGGAGATCGCATGCATATCCCCCCTCTAAATGAAATCGGCACAGAGCCGCTCTATTTTTCGAATAGTGGCCACATGAAGTAGGATGGACTGCAGCCAGAAATGGGCCACAGCCGAAATCACCGATCTGACCAGCTCAATACGTCCATCAAATGACAGGCCGACAGCTTGCCAACCTTCTACTCTCCTCTGGACATACTCCACCAGACTATGGCAGTCCTGATCTCGCGCATAGTTGACTGTAAGAGGCACTCCTAAGTAACGCACTGGAAGATCACTCCTCACGATACCCAGCACATCGGCCCGCTCCTCCTTCCGGGAACACAGGAAGCTGAAGTAGACCCTACTCTTATCCCTGTTCATCTGGAGACCCGAAAAGGACTTCAAATCTTCCATAATAGCCGCAAGCGTCTGCAACCCCTCCGTCGAAGGCTGGATGAAGACCAGAAGATCATCTGCATAAATAAGGTAGATAACTGGGGGATCCACCCTCCGAAACAAAGGGACCAGCCGCCCACGGTGCACTGCCAGATCCATCAAGCATGTAAAATACTCCATAACAAGCGTGAACAGGTAAGGGGACAATGGGTCACCTTGCCTAATCCCACGGTTGCTCTGGAAGTACCCATAAGGAACGCCCTCGATGAGAACAGAGAAAGTAGGAGACGTGATGCACTCCCAGATCAACGCAACCCAGTGTTCTGTAAAACCCATGGCGGACATCAGATGGCAGAGGAAGTCACGATTGACCATATCATACGCCTTCCTCAGGTCCAGTTTAACACAAGCTTTCTTCCCTCCGGGCCTGCTAAATTCTCTCACCATCTTATGTGCCAGGAGACTGTGCTCTGCGATCGACCTCCCCTTGATGAATGTAGCCTGATTCAGGGATACCAAGTCCTGCATGATCCCCTCCATCTGTCGGCACATAAGGTGTGTAATTATTTTATAAAGGTAATTACAACACGCAATAGGTCTGAAATTCGCCAATGTTGTCGCTCCCTCCTTCTTTAGCACCAAGGTCAGAAAAGTGTGATTCAGCTCTTTTAGAAGCTTTCCTTTGGTGAAGAATTCCTGCACCACCTCCACGACCTGATGCTTCAGAATGTCCCAATGGTGTTTGAAGAAACCACTGTTGAAGCCATCCGGACTAGGAGCCTTGTTGGGATCCGCCACCTTGACAATAGATTCCACCTCCTCCAATGTAACAGGAGCAAGAAGAATGCTATTCTCATACGGAGTCACCAATTTCTTCGTAACAATCTCTGGGAACATAAACAGGTAGTCAGTCTGGAAATATAACTCAGAATAGTACCTGACAGCCTCGTCCTAGATCTCAGTCGATGTCCCCACCAGGATGCCATCCGCATCAAGAAGCTGGGAGATGTGATTCCTATTCTGTCTTGTCCGGGTAACATCATAGAAGAACTTGGAGCAACGGTCGCCATCCTTTAGCCAGGAACATTTGGCTCGCTGAGCCGAGCTAATCTCCTTCTGCAGCCTCAGGATGTTGACTTCTTCGATCAGCTCCTTCTCTCTAGCCGCCAGGTCCCCATTCAGTATATCATCTTGCATATCTTGCTGCAAGATTCGCAGCTCCACCTCCTTATCTTCTAAGATGGACTTGGGCAACCCCTTCACCCAACTCCTGAGAGCTCTCTTCGTGGCCTTGAGGCGACAAACCAAGCAGAATTGAGCCGTCCCCTACTGACCGCTAGTAAGCCCCTCTGCGACAGCCTCTAGGTAGCCCTCCGATAGATACCAACTGTTGTTATACATGAATGGATGGGACTTCTCAAGAGATCGAGCAGTAAAGCCAACCCTGATGGAGGAATGATCGCTCGTCCCAGCGGCCAGGCCCTCAGCCGAAGAGTTAGAAAAGTGACGAAACCACTCCCCATTGCCCAGAGCTCGATCAACCTGACAAGCAACCCTGTTATGAGTTGCTTTGTTGTGCCAAGTCCAGATGAAGCCTGAGCGAGACAATCCCCGAAGCCCCGTAAGCAGGAGGCATCTCTGGAAATCATAGAGGATAGAATCTGGGACCGGACGACCACCCACCTTCTTCCCTTGGTGCAGAAGGGTATTGAAGTCCCCGATCAAGAGAAGAGGAAGGCACGACAAATCAGTAACAGAGGAAACACGGGCGATGTTGCTCCATAGGGACTCTCATCTCCTTCTGTCATTGTGGCCGTAAACCGCCCCCAGCAAGAACCAAAAGCCACCCTTGTTCACGAAGGAGATGGCAATCAACTGCTCCGTCATCAAGATCAGGTCACCATCCCAACTCTTCGAGTTCCAGCGAACCCAAATCTTGGCCATGTCACAGAGAGCCAGGTTGTGCAGCTGGGCCCAATGAGATGGGGTCCGCCGAGAAATAGTCTTCTCACCTTTGATCTTGGATTCTAATAGAACAGAAATGTCATATTTCTCTCTGTGGAGCACCCCACATCTCTCTCTCCACCTCCCTAGCGAACACGCCTCCCTCACATTCCAGGCGATAATAGTTATTAATTAATGAGAGGTAGGGTCCTCCTGGAAAACTTTCGGATCAGCACCTGGGGAAAGTGCCGCATCCGTCGCTAAGGAATCCTCCTCCATCCCAGTCGAAATCGCCTGTTGGGGAGCAACCTGAGATAGAACCAACGCCCAGACAGGGTTGTCAATGTACACTGTCTCATCTCTGTCAGTAGGATGTCCATCCACCCTGGAGGGGCCATCCCTCAACAGGCCGACAGCGCGTCTCTTCCTATAGTAAACCTGCTCCCCAGTCGATCTTCCATCCCCTCGTGCCTCAATCTCCGTCGCCACCATACCTCTAGTAACTATACAACTCTGCCCCTGGCAAGTGGTCATCGCCCCACTCGTGGAAGCAAGCTGAGTAGATACAACGAGGCTCAACCCACCATCACTCACATGATGAGTAACCTTCCCCTCCAAGACCTCCGCTCCACTATCATCTCTGAGATCCATGTTGCATGGTGCTTCTGGAGCCTCACTAAGAGGGATAGTATACTCCACCGGAGGTCCGATCTTCGAACACGTACTGGCCAGATGCCCGAAGCAGGAACAGCGTGAACAGGTAGGTGAAACCCATTCATACACCACCTTCTGGGAAAGTACCTCCCCAGACGGGATCTCATATTCCACCATCGTCGGTAGCTCCCCCCTGCCCGAATCTCCACAAAAATTCTGGCGTACATCAACCGCGACCGAAAGGCAGTAGCTTCATTTGCCTTTATCGGGGTGCCCACCAAGCTGGCTAGCCGCATCAGCAAAGAAATGCTCCAGAACCTGACAGGGAACTCATGGAATCGAATCCATACAGAGATGGCATTCAGAACTTCCCTCTCACACCAAAGCTCCGAGGTCCACTCCTTGAGAATGATAAGTCTGCCGTCAAACGTCCAGGGGCCGCCTTGGAGGATCCTAGCGACATCCTCCGCAAGTCCGAACTTCACATAGTAGAAGCCGTTCTCGCAGGCATAGAACTCCATACTCCCCTTAGGCTGCCAGACCCGTGCTGTATAACCCTGGATCTGACCGTAGAATGACTTGTTGCCCAGGACGTACAAAACCAAAGTGTTCTCCCAGTATGCTGTCACCTTCTCTATCTCCTCCGCCAGGAACGAGGCCCAGAAACCCCTCCCAGCCTTCATTGGCGGCACATACTCCATCGAGGTGGAAGATTTTGGCCCCACAGGTTTGTAGATGTCTGCCCAAGATCGTCCAGCTAAGCGAGGAAACACCCCATGTGGCCTGGTAACCCTCTCCGGTGGGGAAGCCCCAGACCCCTGACCGCCGAGATCCACCGCCTTGCTCTTCCCCTTATCTGTCGCGGTCGCCTTAGGCCGCCAGCCTACTGATCTTCCGGCAGACGTCACAGGGCCACGAGCCGATGACCGCACCCGTGAACCTCCCTGACGTCTAACAGCCGGGTGGCGATCCCTAATATGGCCCTGTTCTACTCCAACCTTTTCGCCGGTCTTTGCCATACGGCGACGTATAACCGTAGTCCATCCTCCTCCCTCCATCTGGCCCCACTGAGAACCAGATCATGTTCCAAATTCAAAAGTCGAGGCATTGGGATCACCCCGCACGATCCGATCCCCATCTGATCCCCTCGTCGGGGCTGCCGTCCACGAACCCGTCTTTCCCGTCCCCCCCACCACCTACCACGGCTCCGGAGGATCCACCCGACCCCTCCCACATCCGATCCAGCCCCCCCCCCCCCCTCCGCCGTCTAAGGGAGCGTTGCCGCTGGCAACCGAACCGGGGGGTCCGCCTGACCCCCCACGGATGATCCCGCACCTTCCCCACCGCCTGGGTGGCCGCCGGAGACGACAGCCGGTCGGAGGAGTTCGCCCGACCCTCCTGCTGCAGATCCCGCCCCTCCCCTTTGGCCCGGGGAAGCGCCGCCGCTGGCCTGGGGGGGGATGCCCCCCTTCCTTCCGATCTTCCTCCCCCCGCCGGCAAGCGGGTCCGGTGGCCGCGGAGGGGGGGGATGTAACTCCACTTTTCCTGAATAATAAATTTTGTTATTTCCTATTAGAATTTAATTTAAGATTTAATCACTGTTTATCATTAAAGTATTTTTTAAATTTTAATCTAGATTGTTATTTTTGAATAAATATTCTTAATTAAATATTTAATTGTTTTCCTGATTTAACTTGGATTATCCTAATTAATGATTAATTTCATTAGTGATTTTTTCAAAGAATATTTATTTTCAAACTATTTTTATTTTCCATTTTCCTATTAATTTCTATGGACTTCTATTCAATGGATCAGCCTATTAAGCCAGCCTATTAACACTCAGCCCGACCCAAATCTGAAGCAAGCCCGACCCACTTACAATTCAGCCGACCCTTAGCTCAGCGGATCCGGGTCCAATCCCAACCCGATAACCCTAAAACCCGCTAACCCGACCCAATACCAACCATTGGTATTTAAAACCCAATCCCTTCATTTCAAACTATTTTACTTCCCTCCACCAATTCCTCTGCTGCTGACAAGACGACGACGACGACGACGACGGCGACCAAGAATTCTAGGTTTCTCTAGAAACTTCTTCCCTAACGGCCTAACTTCATGTTTCATCCCAACCGTCGATCCCCAACAAACAAACTCTTCCCGATCGTCGGATCGTAACGACCGCTGCCCGTCCAACCGTCGGTCAGGTGCCCGGCCAACCGCCTGACCGACGTCTCGCCTATAAATTGGCCCCCGACCCTTCCTCCTTCATCACTACTCCTAGCTGGCGAAGCCCTGCCATTTTCTCCACTGGATTTTCTTCGTCCTCCTTCTCCGGCGAGCTACCGAAGTATTGCCATGGCGATCCGAGTTCAGAGCTTCATAGTGTGGGCGACGACGTGACAAAGAGCTGATGCGTCGAGTTCATCGTCCTTCAAGTCCCTGCGGAAGTGATCGAATCAATGTAAATTCCTTCTTCGTCCTCCGTTCTTCTTCTTCTTGATTTTCTTGGGATGGTTTTGAGTTTTCGATGGAATTCTTGGCAGCATCAATTCGACTCTGTGGATTTTGATTCGGAAATTTGTATTGGTGAGTTTTGGATCTGATTTTGTATATCCTCTCCAATTTTTGGAGTCTTTTCCATTTGAATTGCACTCACGATCGTTCCTTCAATTCGTGCATACTACCTGTTTGACGAAATGCTAGACTCGACCTCAGAATCAGCTGTGGACTCGAGGACACAGTTTCGGACACGCTGGGAGCACGTCCAGTCACTTCAAGCTACAGGTATCTTTCTACGTTCTTCCTGTGGGTTATTTTGTCGAGAGAGGACTCCATGTCGGCGTGTTTAGTTGAGGTATCGTAGTTGACACAAGTTGATTGCACCACTGCGGACACGGGTCTTGTGGACACTGATAGTAGTTAAGGATGGATATCAGAAGATCGGTTTGCACTTAGGTATAATTTGAGATAGCCAGCCGTTAGATTCAAACTCTATACTGCTCTGTACTGGGTTGAGTAATATGGTGAAGCCTTAGCTATTATAGTAACAGGAAGTTGGGATATATTAGAAGCCAGTAAGGATTGGGCTGGATTGATTTATTAGTTTGGGTGTGTTAAGTTGGTTGTTGCTATGTATATGACTTGTTGGACCAATTTTATGGGCCGAGCCATATATATATATGGATTTCTAAGACAAGTTATGTTGAGGATGCCTAAGCCTTGTTGTCACTTAGTTTAAGCAAGGTTGGTTAAAGAATTAGAAATAGTCGAGTAGGAGTCCCTAAATTAGTTGTGGGATAAATAGAATATTTCTAAATATTATTCTCTATTCTAGGTGATCTAAGAAGACTCGGAGAAAACCCCAAAATCAAGGCAAGTACATGTACTCCGTATTACCATCATTGCATGCATTGCACTCACACTTGTTATCGTGTCATTTATTTCACTTGTTCTCGATTGATTGCTTGCATTGTTTTCCGTGTCGGGTGGGGGACGTTCTAGAGACATGTGATTGACTAATATTGGACAAACATTGCCTGATAGCATACTCTGTACGCCTGAGTCCATTTCGTGCGTGACTGATAGCATTGTCGTCAGACATGCCCGATTATTGCGTGACTGATAGCATTGTCGTCAGACATGCCTGATTATATAGTGACTGATAGCATATTCTATATGCCTGATTACATATTAGTCTCCACATGTTGATAACGTCCAATTGCACATGTACACATAGCTAGTGCATACTTTATATTCACATTGCTTCTCTGTCTTTCAGTTATATTTGCTATATTGTTCCATTGATCTCCATGGTGAGTTTTATTGAGTTACATTGTACTTTGCTCCTTTCCTGACTGGATCGTTGATTACAGGTGAGATTGATCATAGATTATCATTCATGGATGGCATTGGAGCTCATTTGATATTGATACATCTAGTTTCATGTATAGAGATTGATAGAATGTATTTGACTGTATATTGTTGTTGTATCATTTATCTTTCACCGGGTTTGTACCCGGATATTCATGTATAAGTTGTATTAATTGTATAGTGGATTGCTGTGATGGTTAGTATAGATTCCGTGACTAGATGCTGTGATGAGATTATTTGTTATTGATGACCAGACGGCTCACTACCGCTGTCAACGACAGTGTAGGCCGGACATGCATCGACCCGTACCCGATTATTCGGAAGCGGGGCGTGACAGGGGAACCCTAGCACGGGTCAGATGGTCGCACGCGGGTCCGGTCACCATCAGAGCAAAAACTATATATATATATATATATATATATATATATATATATATATATATAGGATCCGGATCAAGAGCCCCGCCCGCGGAGCCCCGCCGAAGCCCCGCCCCCCCCTGCACCATCGAATCGAGCGGGGCCCGCGAGGGGCCCACGCGATGCCGCGCGATCCAACGGCCAAGGATCGCGGGGCTTCGGCGGGGCTCCGAAAACGGGGCTCCCGATCCGGACCCATATATATATATATATATATATATATAAAGAAATAAATACATCAACCCTCCCTTGTTTCATGAGTATTACAGAGACTACCCCTATTTGAAAATAATTACACTCACCACCCCTCTCCTTTAGAAATTTTATAAAATATAGGGGTAGTTAGTGTTATATTTTGATAGAAAATAGGAACTATAGGGGTGGTCCGCGTAATTAGTTTCAAAGTAGGAATAATTTCTGTAATAAGTGTAAAACATAGGAATAGTTAACGTAATACATCAACCCCAATAAATACTAGATGATAATTTATTGCTAAAATGTACACATACCATATGTCGCACATTTTACTTGGTTAAAAAAAAAATCAAGTTTTGTCCAGTTCTTTGGCTCCCTTAGGTGGGCATGCCTATAGATATTTATAGTTCTCTTCATGTGAAAACATACGTCAAAGAAAAAAAAGAAGCAATTATGCTATTTGGCTCCCAAAATATTTGGGTAATGTCATCTCTCATTATGTGTGGCATCTGACATGACATTTGACATAACAACTAACATGACAAATTTTAACCCAAAAAATTAATTACCCAAAAAATTTTAATGTTAATTTTAATTTAATATTAATTTTAATGTTAAGGTTAATTTTAATGTTAAAGTTAATCTTAATGTTTATTATCATTTTAATTTAATATTAATATTGATTTTAATATTAATTTTAATGTTAAATTTTGTTATGTCAGCTGTCATGTCAGCAACCATGTCATATGCCACATGATAGAAGATGCATCACCCAAATATTTTGGGAGCCAAATAGCATTTGAAAAGAAAAAAAAAAGTAGATACATGGCCATGACCTCATCATCCCCATTCATTCCTTAAAAATCAGTGATTTTTTTTTCCATCCAATTAATTCACTCACCTTCCCAACCAAGTTCATTCCATACATCTATAAATTGGTCATTCCTTTCCCTTTCCCTTTCCCTTTCCCCATGAACAACAATAAGCTAAGCTGCCATCTCTGTACTCCAATGCAATTTGGACTCTCCAATGCAATTTGGAGCCCAAAATTTAAAAAAAAAAACAATAAGCTAGAGCATCATTAATAGTTGGGACTCTCCAATGCAATTTGGAGCCCAAAATTTCAAAAAAAAAAAAAAAAGGTAAATGTACAATGGGTTGGATTTGTATGAGAATAGTAGGAAATGATAAAGTGAGCTCCGGTCCCAAAAATTGTGTGGTCAAAAATTAATGTAGGAAAAAAATAATATAAATTTTAGAATCTAGAAAGTTGGGCTCCAAATTGGAACTTACTATTCTACAAAACGAGTTTCTACAATCTAGAATCTAAAAATTGGGAGGCCCAACCCTTAGCACCCATGGATGGGTTGGGACCGAAATTGTAGAAATTGGAACTAGGGATGAGACTTATTATTCTACAAAATGAGCTCCTACATTCTAAATTTAGAATCTAGAAAATGGGATGGGCCTTACTAATGATGCTCTTAGGAATCTTTCTTATCCCATCCTCACATGTGCCAGTTGAAAAATTCATCCTGTAACTGTTGAAGGGCTAGTTATACTTTGTAGCTAGTTACACCATTGTGAAGAAAATCGTATCTTTACATGGCATCTGAATAAATCAGGTGGTAGTGATGTCTAGCTAACCCATCCTTTTTCCATCACTGTCGTTTAACAATAAAATCAATACATACTTGAAACTTAATTTAGCCCCTTGATATATATGTGCAAGAACATGATCAGAATACAATCAGGAACATATGCCAAGATTACGTCGCAATCTTATCTTGGTCGATAGTAGTACGCTGTCTATCTTTTCTGGATCACGCTACATCATGGCAAAGGTAGACATGGCCATGATCACCCCCAAGATCCTGATGGAACTTGCTGCTCGTGTAACATCCAGCATCTCAGTGATTCTCAAGCAATGCAGTCAAAAAGAAGGCAACTCCAAAGTAACAAGAGAAGATGTCAAATGCTTATAAAAGTGAAAGATGAGCACCTTACATATGCTACTGCTGGATGAATTTATATAAAACACATCAATGCTACAAACATACCCCCATTGTACCAAAATACACTGCTGTGATCTCAGGTCACTAGTATGTACACGTTACTTGCTACATTTACCTATAAAATTAGAGATTCATGGATTTGAATGTTTTGTAACCTTGACAGCTCAAAAAAAAAAAAAAAAAACTGAACTGTCATGACATTCTATGCCCCGTGAAATCTTCAGGATTAGCTCCAACAGCAGCAAAACGTACACATCAACCTGCTCTTAGCTTCATTTTGGAGGATGACACGGCTTAGTGAAGCCAGGTGGTGTGTCTCCCGCTTGATTATTGTCATTAACTGGAACAGAATTAGCTGATAGCCTCTTGCTGTTGGCTTGGTTTCGTGATGGATGTCGCGAGAAGCCTGGAGCATGTGGTGGATTTTCCCTTGCACTAGGTGTAACCTCTACCATGTTATGTGAAATTTGTTTCTTCTGTCGCAAGTGACGAAAAACACCCCACATGAACTTTTCTTGGATTAGTCCTGCTGTTGAACATTTCCAAATATGTTAGAGTCGAGGAAAACTAGCGCACAAGTATACTTACATACTTCCACATAAGCAACCTTGAGCTAACGCTTGCACAAACTTCTGTCAATATCCAATAAGGTCACATTTTCCGGTAATATATTAGTGATGGAGAACTTAAAAAGCGAACTAACCTGAACCCAGATGCAACTTTGTAGATGTAAATATTAGTAGTTCCACGTCGCCAATCCAACTTTGCATTGCCAAATCACGTTTGTCCATAATCTCCACAAAACACATATACGTCTCTTTAGATCTATTAAAACAAAGACGAATAATATAATAAGAAGTCGTGTCACCAACTAGTTCACTTATACAGATAAGCTGCAGCAGATCACCCTTCCAACATTGACCTTTAACTATATCTTGATATAAATACGTAAGTAGGGAACTATTTCCATTTAAGTGGTAGTCAAACCTTTGCTCATCAAGGGGGAAGAAGAATGATCCAATGTCTTCAACCGTCGGAAGATCTAAGCGGAAAAGTTTGGGCAAAACATCCTTTACGCTGAGGAGTTTCATCTGGATATTCGAAGGCAACTTTTGAAACATATCATAAACATTAAGAGAACCTATGCCAGGAAGATGTGCTTGTATCCCTTGAATTCCTTGATAAACATAAGAAACAGCGTCGAAGATCTCAAAGCTCCCCCTGTCCAAGAAGAAGTAAATGCAAAGGTAATATTAGAGCATATTAGAGAACAATCGTAACTTAGCATTTTGTAGCACATAAAATATCATAATTCCCATATGTTCTGAATATTTCATTATATGCTCTCCAGGACATTACTCATTCGCATAGTGACATTATAAACTCTAAGCATAAGCATGATAAAATCTAAGAACCATTCATCTTTATTTGAAACCAGTGGACATACAATCTAATGTAGGTATTTTAACAAAAACGAAGAAATGTCTCAACTTAAACATGATAAAAAGAAAAGGAGCGGCATTTACTCGAGGAGCCGGTCCTCATGTACCCAACCGCAAACATTTGAGAGAAGAGCATTATCTTCATCTGTTTTTATTCTTTTTTAATTATAGGAAACGTGATTTGCGCTAGTGGAAGTATTGAAGCTGGAACTCATACCTGTGTTGAATATCCTTTTACTGGAAGCTACACTCATAGATAAGTTCCTTGAACTATATGACAACACTATAGCAAAATAGGTTCATAGATCACAACCTAAGGCATTTGGGGGACCATGGTTTCGATTCCCTTTTATTTGTTATACATGTAATGGTTTTTAAGAAAGAGATTACCATTTAGACTGATGACAGAAAAGATTTCCAGGATGTGAAATTGTGTCACAGTACTATGGAAGGTGATAACAGATTTTCAGCATCATGATAGATTTGTTACTGAGGAAAACCGTGCATGTGATTTCCAATCCGGCATTCCATTGTCTTGGTGGAATCATGCACATTTTGATGAGGACAGTATTATTTGACTTTCAGGGTAGGAAGAAATAGACTCTTTAGACACCCATGCAGGAATAGATCACTCACTTCCAAATAGTATCTGGGATTGGCTGGTGTGGAAGCTTGGCATTTGAAACCACAAGCGTTGGTGGTGATAGACCGATGTTCTGACGTCTAGGCTTGTTAAGTTGTGCATCAGAATGCATGGTATTGCCTAACCAAAAACATACATTAGTTTACTAGTAATCCACTATGAGTTATAATGAATGATATTACTCCTAATGAAAAAGACAACTCGTTGAACAAGGTTTACCAGATCATGATTTATGAGGAAAAATGTAATATTTACTTACTTGAGATACCTTCTGGAGAAAGATTTGCAGTTTTCTGATTATGTGCTCTGTGGTTCATGTCCGGTGTATTGCTGCCCGAAGTGCTTCCTGTTATAGCAAGTAGAATGATGATTACGTGAGGTGAGCCATAAGTTAATAACTGGCACCGGCAGCACTAAGAAAAGAAACATTCAGATGATGGCTTCAGGCTGATTAACAGTTGTTTGGTTGATTCCAATATGACAATTACTTCACTAGCATGTAAACTTTTGGCATTTAGTTTAATATGTTGAGCAGTACTGCATGTTTCAGCAGGCTCTTCCTTCACAAATGTTCCATGGCATGCTGCTTCTAAGATTAAAAAAAAAAAGGCATTTCTTTTCAAGAAGTATACAGTAGAAACATAGCCCATGCCAAAAATTTGGGATAAAGGCTTTGCTGTTGTTGTTGTAAACATAGTACTATTAGATAAATATAATATATACTCCTTTTCCAAATTATTAGTAAACAGAACAACAGGGGATTTTTCTTGACAAACTTGTATAATCAAGAACCATCTCAAAGCAATGCAAGCATACCTGAAGCCCTTTTTATTCCCTTTCTTTCTTCATTATTATGCACAGAAGCAGCAGTAGTATAGTTTGTTGCTGCAGGTGCCCTTTCTGCTCCCTTCCTTTCTTCACCATTATGCACAGAAGCAGCAGTTGTATAGTTTGTTGCTGCAGGTGCGGTGTTATTCCGTGGAACGTCCTTGCAGGGTACATCAGAAGCTTTTTCTGGATGGTAGTTTTCGGAAAAGGTAACCATGGCATGCATAAGCTCCAAAATCTAAAATCTACCATCTACCATAAACAAGTGAAATAAAAGAAATCCCATACGACCTGCAACATGCAAAATATACCTGAAGCTTTATCATTCTGTGTGGTTTTTTCCTTCTTAATCGAATCACTTTCTTCAGTTGGCTTTGAGAGATTCTGCTGTATGCCGGAGCTACCCACAGGATTCCTCTGAGCTGTTCTCGTATATGTCCCTTTTGGCGACCCTGATAAAAGAACAAACTTCGCATCAGGTGAGTTTTCATTGTTTCCAAGTGCCAAGAAGCAGATTGTTCCAAGTGTTGTTTTGCCACTATTAACATCTTGGACAAGAGGTTACAGGATAATGGCTGGGTTGCGGTAGTTCCAGAGGGGCCTTCTGTTGATACTCTTTGACTTCTCATATTAGATATCCTTGATGAGTAGCAGTTTCTGTTACGTAGATCCCGAATTCCTCTGCTCTGTTCCGTATTGCCATTACTTTGTTTAGAGGCCCTATTATAGTACCTTTGTCTACCTCTAAGTGGAATTGTGGCTTTTACACCAGGCAAAGTTTCCAACAAAATGCTCGACCTTTTCACTTTCTTAGCAGGTCCTAATGCAGTTGTTACCTGATTGCCAACAACACACTCTTCACAATACCATTGTCTCGGAACAACATCTCGTTGTTTCTGCATGCAGTATCTGGAAATGAGAGAGAAACATGATCACCATTGCATCATTAACGTTACCTGATCATTTTAACATCAAGATGTTGCATAACTCTAGCATGTTAAAGCTCCAAAGAACCAAGGTTGGAAAGAAAAATGCCTGGGTGGGTTCTTATAGGGAATTGTACCAATCTCATATTTTGATACAAGACAGGTAAGCAAGATAAACAGTAGTAATAATCACTATTAAAAATAACTGCAACTTCAATTCCAATCTAACGGCAGATGGCTGTAAACTGGAAGTAAAAGTCCATCAAGTAAAATTAAGAATAAGAAAATAATGATATAAACCTCAGAAATTTGGGTTCAGACTTCCACCCATGTACAGTGAAATGAGTCCTAGAAACCCGCAAAAGCAAGACTTGAGGATTACATCAGATACGGCACTTTTGTATAAGTACTTTCAACAAGGGAAAGCACACAAGTTATGTCAGGGAAAGTATCCAGAGAACCATCATCAGAAAGAAAAGGATGGACCTTTCCAACTTCTGCTTACCGTCCTAGCTTAAAATCACACCCATTTGATTATTTCACGGCATGATCAAGTATAATCAAGTTTTTGGTAAATATCAAAATAGATGATTGCAGATAATTCAGGAGGGGGTATTGTTGGTATATTTGGTATTAGAATAAGTATATTGGAATATCCTGTTGGTATATTTGGTATGTCAGAATATGCCACAGAATATTCCACAGAGGGTTTAATGTAATGAGGATGATTGTAAGGCTATAAATAGCCAAGAGACTATCAATAAAAATTATCACAAATATTCAACATGGGATCAGAGCCATAAAAATTCTAGCCATCGCCACCTTTCCCAAACCCTAACCCTAGTCGTCACGCCATCACCATCCACACCACCACACCGCCGCCGGCACCCGTCGCTGCACGGCCACACGCCGACCATCGCGCAGCGCGAGCCGACCGCTGCTTCCGCGTGCACCTCCGACGCACGCGTGCGGCTGTTGCCGCTGCTGCTGCTCGCGACGGCCGCTATTCAGAGACACCCGTCCGACGACGCCCACTCGCCTGTCAGTTGGTCCACCGGCCCCACCACCACAGAGCCGCGATTTTCGAAGTCTCTCACGGGATCGTTTCGGACGTTGAAGGCCTAGATCCGATAGGAGAGAGACATGATCGGATCTAGGAGGAGGACGAAGAGCGTGAATCGTGGAACGGGTGTGAAATGATCGGAGAAGAGGAGGATTGATGGAGGAGATGATCAAGAAGCTGTACCATGAGGAGGTTGCAACGTTGATGAAGCTAATAAAACTGTCGGCTGGTAAGAGCGCGACACGAACATCGACGAAGTTGGAGCTTTCCTCCATCGATCTGAAGCTTGATGGACCAGCTACCTACCTGAGTTGGTCACAGGGGTAAGGAGAACCCTTGCAGGAAAGAACCTGGAGGATTTTCTATCAGGAGAGAAGAAAAAGCCGGACGAGGGCTCGGCATGACGCAACGAGTGAAAGTCCACTCATATGGTGATCTACATTTGGCTTCTCAATTCTTTAGTCCACTCGATCGCCGCCACAGTGGATGGCATCGAGATGGTGAAGGACGTGTGAGAGAAATTGAGAAGGACCTACGATGGTGTAGGGAACAACTTGCAGATTTTTCAGATCAAGGGAGAGATCGACGACACCGTACAGGAGAGAAGACGGTGCAGGAGTATGCCACGGAGTTGGAGCGTCTGTGGTTGGATTACGATCACTCCTTAGATCGGACAAGCTGCAAGGACCCGAAGTGTAAGGAGAAACAGGTATGTCTGCAGGAGAGGCCGATAAAGTTCCCTAAAGGGCTGGCTGCAGTGTTTGCTCAAAGGACAGCACTACTTCTAGTCCAACCGAAGATCCCCACCCTTGAGGAGGATCTCGGCAATGATCCAGGAGGACTCGCATCAAGCTACATGCAAGAACAAGTGGTCCTCCGGAAGCAAAGTCAGTACTGGCGACTACCAGTTCAAGCGACACAGGACCTAAGGGAGAGTCCTGGTGTAACACCCATTTCTGGAATGAGGTATTTTTTTGAAATTTTGTATTTATAAATATTATTTAATTGTATTTATTTCACATTATGATTTTTGGTATTTTTAATTATTTTTAAAATCAAATCAAAACTGTTTTAAGTCATGGCTTGTGATTTTGATGTCTTGCTAATGTAACCAGAGAGACTGTCTGACCTAGAGCCTGACCATGTCATTAGGATAATTTATTATTACTTTTGAACATGTGGTATTTTGGTCATTTGGCCTCTTTGAATTATTTCATGATTTATTGCATTGGTGATTGTTAATTTTGACTTTTGACTAGTTGTGACTTAAGAGACTAACCTAGAAGCTAACCCTAGTTATGGTTACTTGGTAGACAATGGTGTGATCCTAGTCTAACTTAAGTTAACCTCATCCTAGCCATTAGAATATAGTTTTCAAATAGGAGGAATAGAATAGGTGCATTAATTTCATGACATGATTTTAATTCCATGACTAGTGCAATTAGGCCCATGACTTAAGCCCAAACCCCAACAAGCCCACCCATGGCAGCCAACCTAGGGTTTCCTACCCCTATTTAATGCCTCTTCCATTTGTTCTTGCTTCTTTTATTAATTTTCCAAGTTTTGAAGAAAGAGGTAAAGAGCCATTTTCCCTAATCTCTAACTTTTTATTTCAACTCCTTTTTAACTCTAGTCTTTTGCATTAGGACCTAATTAGTGTTTATTTACTGTTGGTGGAGAGTAATCCCAGATTTTGAGCAATTTGGGGATCCGAGCTAGCAAGGAGGAACACTTCATTTTGGGACTTTTTCTAGCTATTTGCATCTATAGGTAAAACCCCTTAAATTGCATTAATATTTCGTTTTCTTTGCATTTAGGGCTAGATCTAGGAGTCCCCTAGCTGTCCCTGAAGTTTGGGTCAATTTCGTGTCCGTTTGGTGTCCGTATCGGACACGTGTCATAAGTGTTGTGTAGGTGTTTGATTAAATGCCTCTAAGGAATTTATTTTCGATTTTTGTAAATCTAATTAAATGAATTTGTAGATCTAAATATGTACATCAATTTTTGTGAAGAGTGTTTTGTGTTTTGGTGTCTTGTTGTGTCGGATTTTCGTGTTGGACACGCGGGGACTGAACCGTACACAGTGCCCTGCTGCTCGGGCACTGTAGCGGACACGACACTGCACGTCTTGACACGAATTTTTGGGCACACCTAGGACACATGACTGACACGACACAGACAAAATTTCAGGCCATATGGTTGAGCGGTTTGGGAGAAATCCCGACCGCACCGTCTCGACCAACACACACACGTGCACAGCTGTCCACTGATACGGCTTTATATCTCGGACACGACACAACCCCGACTCGATTCAGGCATCCTAAGACCTAGCCCTAGAACTGCCCTAGCCACGTGCATGAGCACGAGACTCCTCGTGCCACGCGTCGGGCTCTATCCTCCTCGACACCTCTGCACGAGGCAGCCCCAACTGCCATTCCTGACAGTATGGGCATTTGATTCTTGGACACTTCGTGTCCCAATTCCTGGACACGAGGGACATGTCCCAATGTTTGTACACCTATTTCAATTATGATTTCGAGTTTTTATTGGAAATTGGATTCGAAAATAAGTGTTCCCTGTTTGACTGATACAGGTTCTTTTTTTTTCAATTCCTGGATTGAATGTGTTCCCACCCATTTTTCATGATTTAGGTTGACATGTTAAGTTCATATACATGTGTATTTAGACTATTACAAAGTCTGTTTACTGATTGTGTTGGGTTTTTAAATTCGAATTTGATTTTAGATTGTTGAATGGATTGGTATCAATGGGATGATGGGATTCAATTTGGTTTGATAAATGAACTGACATTTCCTGAGATTCACTCTACACACACACATGTATCTACATTCCTATTTCTTTTGACACATTACACACTTTTACATTCTGAGACACAATCCTGAGAACTACATTTGGACTATCACTTAATTCTGAGAACTTGAACTGAGATGCTATTCCTACACACTGATAACTGAACCATGTTTTAAATTCCTACATCACCCTCACATTATTTTGAATTCCTAAAACTTCACAAATGTTCACACACATTCCTACTAAATTTCCTATACCTTGTTCTTGGCAACATGGAAACAAATATGAGCTTGACACACAACTGCCCTTGTTTAGCACTCACTCACTCACTCTCTACACACATGTATGCCTAACTGAACACTGTCACTCAAGCACTCACTCATTCACTGATTTTTCTGAGATTGTACACTGGGTTTCCCTACCCAGTTAGCTAACTGGTTGAACTACTCTATTAGACAACTGAGAATTCATTCCTACACATTTCCTGAGAATTGATTGAACTTAACCCTGCATTTTCCTGAGATTCCCATATTCCTGTGCATCCCTACATTGCTCTATGTACACACACATCCTGGAATTGTCACATACCTACACACAATGCACACACACAAATCTGAGCTTGACACACAACTGAGATGCATTTCAGTCCCTTGATATTGTGTCATTTAGATGGGAGTAGGAGCTTTTGGGTTGGGATTTTTCTTTAGTTGTTGTTATTACTGTTAGTGACTGAATGAGATTTATGGTAACAGAACAGTGCAGCAACATGTGCTGCACTCTGCAGGGCAGCAAGCTATGGCAACCCCCTTGCCTTGCCTTGCCTTGCCTTGCCTTGCCTGCCTTGGTTGCTCCTAGCTTGGCTTGACTTGTACAGGCCAGTACATGGCAGAGGGATTGGGGATTTTAGTTTTGAGTTTTGTTTTCAATTTGAGTTATGTTTGGTGTTGGTTTCACATGATCCTGAGAACACAGGAGATAACCTCCCTCCCCCCCCCCCCCCCCCCCAGACTGTCACTTGTTTTACACACACATTATTGGTTATTAAAGCCTGAGGTTCACTCACCTTGACACCCCACAATATGTACACATTTTATCACACATACACACTACACATATAGGATTAATTGGGTGTCGGGTATGTTCACATCTGTCCATGTGTGGACAGCAGTAGCCGAATGCATTCACTGCAAACCCATGGTGCTCTGCCCAACCTTCATTAGCCAAAACCTCAAATCATTCACTGCATTCCCTTCCATTCTTCACTGATAAATAGCCCTGCATTACACCTATCCTTTACTGCATTTCATTACATATCCTGCACCTTCAATACATGCCCTACTATATCAAATAACCTTACATCCTCATGGTATCTTGGTTCAGATTAGTAGCAGTATATATACATATATATATATATGATGTGTGTATATATATTAGATACGGGATATTATATATATATATTATATAATATCTATATGTTAGGATATGAGTTAGGTTTTGAGGTTGAGGGTAAGGTTATATGGGATAAGGTGATGTTATACTATATAGGCATATATGTGATGTACCTTGTATATGTGATATGGTTTGGGTTAGAATTTATGAGTTTAGTTTAATTTAAGTTTGACTAGTACCTAGTTGCCAAGACTTTAGCCTAGCAAAATAGAAGTTGACCATTGGCCAAGAGTTCAATGTTAACCAATACCCCTTAGGCTATACATGATGTAGGTATATGTGATATCTTAGAATAGGTAATGGTATTTGTTTATGAGTATTCATATATATGAGGGTATGGGTTATATATGAGGGTAGCTAAGATTAGCAAGGTAGTTGATTTTACCTTGGTAATTGGGGTGGAATAGCCTAGTTGACCTAATTAGCTAAGTTTGACCAGTTGACCAAGGTAGCCTTGTTGTTGACCTAGTTTGACTAGATGTTGATTGGTTTGACCCAGAGTTGACCAAGTTGGACTTTGACCTAGATTGACTTAGAAATCATGTATATTGCATCGTAAACTTCATTTGTCTTATTTAAACATATTATAACCTGTATTCCTCTGTTTAGGACATTGTGACTCCGGTGCAGGCATCTGATATTACATTACTCTTTTCAGAGTATCAGGCGAGTACATTCTCTGATAGTTCTCTCATTTATTTGTCAATTACTGTACTTCAGTTCTAGTTAGCTGTATGTGATTCTCTGTTACAAACACGTATTGTTATTTCTGAATCCCTGTATACGACACACATACTTACTCGTCTTACCTCTATTATTCGAATCATCGTACGAATCACTATTCAAACCACCTATTCGTATCTTCATTTGCTGGTTGGACTTGTATTCGTCTTATGTGTTGGATTATGGATTCATTTGTATTAGATGGGCGGAAAAATACTTGATTAGACATGAACATTCCCACTATTCGAACCACCCCCTGTGAATGATATTCGAACGATAGCCATCTCTCACCTGATCAGTGCGTGATGTGCCGGATTTACCCATAGCCGTTTACATGTCTATCTAAGTATTTTAAAACACAATTGAAGAATTTATTCGATCATTGTTTGACTACTATTCGAATCACTATTCGTATCACCTTATTCGAATCACCTTATTAGAACAATGATTAGAATCACATTCGACTCATCTTGTATTAGACTCACATTGGGATTACACTCGACTTATATTGTACTGTCTGAACTCATTATGTTACTCTAGTTCAGCTAGATCTTATTTTACAGTCCTCATTGCTATGTTTCTCTTCTTGTTTAGTTACTTACTTTCTTTGTACTTTATCTTCTCTCTATACCATCACCTGAATATAAACTGCCATATTCATCAATACAACTGTCTATAACTGCTTTATAGTTCTCTGTCATTTACTTGGGATTCTTGATGAATTGTACTCGTTCTGTCCTGACTGGACCTGTTGAAATATTACAGATGATTGCCCTGAGGACATTTGCCCTACTTGCCTTGGAGCAGGAGATGGCTTAGCTACCTTTGGCCCCGACACTCATGAGTGATCGGGAGACTAGCTAGTAGACTGGTTTAGTTTTCATGTTTTAGAACTTGAATTGTAATAACTTGATATACGAGTTTGTATTTGAGTTTGTTTGAGATATTATTATTTAGCAGTTTATAATTGTTGTTGTTAGTTTTTAGATATAAACTTCTGTGTTATCTTATCGTGCTTAGACTGTGATTGAGATTTCATTATATTTATACTTGTCCTCCGTTCGGAGTTGAGTTTTGACAAGTACATTATAAAATTGCGTGAGTTGTTGATTAGATAGTAACCTAGGACAGCGTTCTACCGCCGACTGCGGCGTAGGCTGGGCGCTGTTACGTACTCGTACCCTCACAGTGGGTGCGGGTCGTGACACGTGGCAGCACAACCGACAGTGCTACAACTGCGGAGAGATGGGACATCATTGGCATGCTTGCACCAAATCACCTAAGGAGGAAGATCCAGGTGGTGGACGTGGACAGTTCGGCGGACGCGAACATTTTGGAGGATGTGACCGTAGTCGTAGGGGTCGACGGGGTTGTCGAGGAGGTTATCGACGAACCTGCTAATAGCATAAGGATGAGGGAGCTGGTGGTACCTTTACTGAGGAGGATCAGGCACTGATGGACATTCTGGAGGCACTCATGAGGAAGCAGAGAGCGTCAAATGATGGAGACAGGAGTAGAACTGAGGAGGCGTCCACCTCATTCTTCGCTGGAGGCAACGCCGCAATGTATGTCCATCCATCAGAAGGTACTGACGACCCACTCGCACTTGCATCTATATTTTCCCTTAAATCGTCAGACTGGATTATCGACTCGGGGGCCTCTCGGCATGTGACGGAGAATGCTAGTGAGTTCTCCTATACTCACCTAGCATCGGCAGACAGCATTCAAACAGCTGATGGTACTTTCCAACCAGTTGTCGGTAAGGGTACTATAAATTGTACAGGTTCAATAAAATTATCCAATGTTTTGCATGCTCCATTTTTTTCAGTAAACCTTTGTCCATCAGTTCTATAATCCTCAAATTAAAATGCATCGTCTCTTTTGATATTCCTAAGGTAATCTTCCAGGAGAAAGAGACGGGACGAAGACTTGGTTCTGGCATTTGGCGTGAGGGACTGTGGTACCTGGATCGAGAAGAGTTGGATTCAACATTGTTGTCTATGACAGAGAAGGCAGGAATGGGAGGACTGAATATGAGTGTCGAGATACATTAATACTCCACCACATGAGGTTGGGACACTCCTCTTTTGCTACTTTAAGTAAATTGTATCCGACTATTTATGAGAAAACAAATAAGGAACAACTAGTATGTGATGCATGTGATTTAGGCAAACTTACTAGGAGCTCATATGTTAGTACGGGTCATAGGAGCTTGTCTGCTTTTGATGTAATACATTCTGATGTTTGGGGGTCATGCGCCATTACTATTACGAATGGTTACAAGTATTTTGTTTCCTACATTGATTATTCTTCTCGTGTCACTTGGCTGTATTTGATGAAGAATAAGAGTGATGTATCTACATATTTTCTGGACTTTCATAAACATGTCCAGACTCAGTACAGGGCAGTGGTGAAGGTCCTGAGGTCTGACAACGGGACAAAGTATACCAACAGAGCACTTGCATAATACTTGTCAGCCCACGGAATACATCATCAGACCACATGTGCTTACACACCAGCACAAAATAGAGTAGCAGAAAGAAAGAACATACACCTTCTGGAGGTAGCAAGAAGCATGATGATCGATATGAATGTCCCACAGAATCTATGAGGGCATACAGTGTTGACAGCAACTCAACTAATCAATAATGCCTTCGAAGGTACCGGAATGGAAGTCTCCATGTGAAATATTGCAAGAAAATAATAGTGTGATACTTCCACTGAAGGTGTTTGGTTGAGTGTATTTTGTGAAGGACAACAGACCATCAGTTGAAAAACTTGATCCTAGAGCAGTCAAGTGCATCTTCGTGGGCTACTCGACGACTCAGAAGGGGTATATGTGCTGGAGCCCAGTAGAGAAGAAGTTTGTGAGCATGGATGTTCACTTCAGGGAGCATGAGCCATACTACCGTCCGGAGGGAACCTCAAACAACTCACCTGATACTGCGAGAATGAGGCGAGAGGGGGAGATTGGTGAAAGCCTGGTGACCGATTTAAGAGTATGGCATGGAGGCGCGGTTGAGAAAGAACAGGAAGGTGAAGAGGAACATGGGGAGAAGATGAGAGGTGTTAGGCCTACGACTCAGGGGGATACTTACCTACAGTAGGAGAGAGAAGCAAATTGCAGGACCAGTACCTACAGTGCCAGTGCCAAGTCCCTTGCTGCGTCCGTCTTGACTCCTGAGACACCTACACCACTACCAGATTCCTCTTCAGGTAATATCATTCTTCCTACTCCTCCCACACCTAGTCCTCCCACACCATTATCAGTACGGAGGACCACTCAGCAATGCGAGAAATCCTCCTGATAGATATAGTTGGGACCTTGCTCAGTTTGTTTCATATGATCATATCTCTTCTCATGGAACATTCATTGTGTCTTTGGATAGTGTTATTGTACCTAACAATTGGCAGGTTGCTAAGAACGATCCAAAGTGGAAAGCGGCGATGCACGAGAAGTTGGGGGCTCTTGAGAAAAACCACACTTGGGAGCTGGTAAAACTGTCAGAAGGGAAGAGAGCAGTCGGATGCAAGTGGTCTTTACTGTGAAGCATGTAGTGCCCCGTCCCGCTCAGTCAATCGGAGGAATCGGGACGCCGACGGCGTTCGGACTTAGCCTTGCAACGGCTGCTCGAAGACATCGCTTGGTCGAGGCAACTCCTCGCTCAGGTGGGGTAGTTTCGGTGAACTTGCCTCGTCTTAGCCTTCACATAATAAAACACATGTTTTCAACTTGCACGAGTAGGCTTGATAATAAAAGAGACGAATCCACATAGCTAAGGAATAATCCCGACAGGTCGAATTGAGTTAGAATATGAAAGATCCAACGGTCGGCTTAGAGTTGGTGCACGGCGTCCTTTGAAAATGACACTCGGTCCTTCGTCCCGTGACTAGGGAGAAGGAAAGTTGGTCTTCGACACAAAACTATGAAATAGCCTAAGTCATAGGCGTCACCCGCGTAAATGCTCGATAATGCATGCACGCTTCCACGATGTAAGGCTTGGCATAGCCTTTGCTCGCCCCACGAGTAAGTTGCGTCGTGCGACTTGTGGCATAAGTATAGGCACCCAAATAACTTGGTTGTTCAAAGTCGATCGCGTGACGGCACATTCCCTCGACGCAAGGCTTACGCAGCCTTTGCTCGTCAAGTTGATGTACGATTAAGTTAGGCCAAGTGATTCTAGACGATCAAAGACATTCTAAGCATGTCCCATGTTTTCTACGGTTGTCAATATTACTTGGTTTCACGATCAAAAGGCCCGTCATATAGAGTATGACTTGGGCTGTGGCGTCGCATAGAGTTCAAGTTGGTTTACGACACGATGTCACGGACTTAGTGTTTTTAAGGCACAGGCCACGGTTGATTAAATTGAGTTGAGTTGGAAAAAGGGACTTCAAATAGTTGTTTCTGAGTTGAATGAAAAGATAGGACAAGAAAGAAGAATGCTCGCGACCACGGATCGTCGAGGCGGTTTCAGATTTGAGAAGTATTGAACTTGGCCCTGAAAGAGATGGTAACACTAGAGGTAAAATGACTGTGTGACACGTCAGTTTGAGTCGAGTCTTGCATGGTAATGACAACTTGTCGACAAGGTAGAGTTTCCTCGAACGGTGACCCAGGCGGCCAATGGGGCCGATTCTTGAGAAACATATATTAGCATGTTGTTGGATGACCGCACGGGTTAGGCGGGGACTGTCAGCGGGGGGCTCGCTACCTCGCGCTGAAAGAGTGTCCGTCTAACAAAAGCTAAAGGGAGTCCAGGATAGCGCTGGGCGTTAGTGATCAATTCATATAGATGAGTCGCATGACGGCAACCCGCAGTGTGCCTTGGATTGAGTCAAGTTGAATGTGTGTGTACAGTTAGGACACAATGTTGGACCTAAGATTTGGCTTCAACGTAGGCGACATGCTTCGGCACGAGATGTGGCGTCGAGTCTTAAGTTGTTGACATATAAGTTGCATGAGTTGGATTTGAGCCGTTCGAGTTTAAGTCAGGAAACGCCGCAAGGCAAAGTCGGATGGGTAACATTTAGTCCACAAGTCGTGATTTGGGTCAGTTGGTGATTAGAGTAGCAAGGGCCGCGAGGCGGCGATATGGTTATGTCACATTAGTTTGCGAGGCACGGCACTTGTAGCATGGTCACGTGAAAATTGGGTACTATCGCGTAGTTGCGTCTCTGATTATGTGCCGAAAGGCGAGCATAACTTGATAGATTAACGTTGTTGGTGCAAGCACGGATGGTCTAAAGACACAAAATAGGTCAAGGCATCTGTTCTAAAACTGATCCTAAGGCAAGACTAGAAAGACAATTGAAAAGAAGGGACTATGTTGACAAAGTAAATTAACGTGTTGGTTTTGTATGGGTGGACGAGGAGCTCATTCCCAGTACAGTTGAGTATTGACATCCACACAGTTTTCATGTGCAGGCACAGGTAGAAGCTAGTGATGCGGAGCTCGCTTGGATGCGTCGAGGCACGGAGTTCCTTGGCGATTCGTAGCGTGCGGCCGCGTGGAGTCGAGACTTATACGGAACATAATGTATGGACGTCGCCTCTCCGAAACATCCGCTGGTTCAAGACTTGTATTGAGAGATGAGAGAGAGCTGAGTAACTTGTAATGTGAGAAGAGTGAGCTTGAGTGACTTGTAATCTTGGCCTTGCGCCCCTTTGTAATCCTTGTTTCAATATCAATAAAGAGCTTCTTTTGAATGACTTGTGTTTTGTTCTAAATTTCCACTGGCATATTCAATGTCTCTGCTTGGGACTTCTGTGCGACGACCCCGTCGCAGCCGCTGTAATCGACCGTTGTGGAACCCGCCTTGCACGAGCGCAATCTAGGCTCGTGCGGCATCATGCCTTAGCGAGGACGATCGCTCCTACAGGAGCGGGACGTGACAAAGCAGAACCCAGATGGACAGGTTGAGCGCTACAAAGCTCGACTGGTGGCAAAAGGATACAGTCAGACATACGACATTGACTATAACGAAACCTTTGCACCAGTGGCAAAGATGAGCATTATCAGGACCCTGATTTCTCTGACAGCGAATGGTGGATAGAAGCTACACCAACTGGATGTAAGAATGTTTCTTCATGGAGATCTAGTAGAGGAGGTCTACATGGAGATACCACCGGATTCGGCACCAATCAGACAGTGGGTAAGGTATGCAGGTTCAAAAAGTCCCTCTATGGACTAAAGCAGTCTCCTCGAGCGTGATTTGACAGATTCAGGAGGACGATGATAGCAATAGGATAGGAGGACGATGATAGCAATAGGATATCGGCAGATCAATGCTGATCATATTGTGTTCTTCCGACAGAGTGGAGGTCATATCACCATGCTTACGGTGTATGTGGACGATATGATTATCACATGAGACGATGAGCAGGAGATTACCCAACTCAAGAGGAAGCTTGGAAAGGAGTTCGAGGTGAAGGACCTTGGCCTTCTTCGGTACTTCCTTGGTATTGAGATTGCTCGAGAAGCAGAGAGAATTGTTGTTTCTCAAAGGAAGTATGCGCTGGACCTTCTCACAGAGACAGGGATGTTGGAATGCAAATCGACGCCGATCGATCAGAGGTTCAAGCTGAGCGTGAGGCTAGGCCGCTAGAGAACCAATTGACCGGGACAGATACCAGAGACTGGTGGACAAGTTGATCTATTTGAGCCGCACACGTCCTGATATCTGCTTTGCAGTGAGTGTGGTGAGCCGCTACATGCATGACCCACGCAAGGGCCATATGGACGCAGTATACCAGATTCTGAGTTACTTGAAGGGTGCCCCCGGGAAGGGACTGATATTCAGGAAGAATAATCACGTGGACATCGAGGGCTACTGTGATTCTGATTGGGCTAGCTGTGCTAATGACAGGAGGTCTACCTCGGAATACTGCATATTTGTAGGAGGCAACTTGATCTCTTGGAGAAATAAGAAGCAGTCAGTGGTAGCCAGATCGACAGCTGAAGCGGAGTACAAAGCTATGATCTTGGGAGTTACAGAGCTGCTATGGTTGAAGAATATTCTGGTGGAGCTGAAGCTGGATCAAGGAGCCAAGATGAAGCTGTGGTGTGACAACCAGTCAACTATTAGTATCGCCAACAACCCAGTACAGCATGACAGGACCAGACACATCGAGATCAATAGGTTCTTCATCAAGGAGAAGTTGGTTAGTGGACTACTGGAGCTAGGCCACGTTCCAACCAATGATCAGGTAGCAGACGAACTGACCAAGGGACTTAGCTCTGGGAGCATGATTAGAGGATGTGACAAGATGGGCTTAGTGAATATCTTTCGCCCATTTTGAGGGGGAGTGTTGGTATATTTGGTATTAGAATAAGTTTATGGTATATTTGGTATTAGAATAAGTATATTGGAATATCATGTTGGTATATTTGGTATGTCAGAATATGCCAGAGGATATTTCACAGAGGATTTAATGTAATGAGGAGGATTGTAAGAATATAATAGCCAAGAGACTATCAATAAAAATCATCACAAATATTCAACAGGTATCAATAATACAAAGGGAACTACTGTAAAGATCACTGTGATGACTGACTGGAGGTTGTGAGACCTTAGAAGTGAATGTAGAAATTCACTAGCATGAACTCTGTATTCAATTAAGTGAATCACTATCAATTTATTTATGAAGGCAAGCTTTCCAACAAAAACACTTTTAAAAAAAAAACACTACAACCTGGCCAAATTTCTCATAAACTAAGGATTGAAGAATGGGTGTGAACTGAGGTTGAGAAGCATGCCTAGGCAGGCCTCTGTTAAAGCTTAATGGAGTTTTATGAAGGAAGCCAAAATCTGAAACCACCTTTTCATAAACAGCTAAAGTGGTTGCATTAGGTAGTCTGAGGCCTGGTTTTGATTGCTGCTGCTTCCAAAAAGCAGAAGGAGAAGCACTTTTAACAGCAGCCTCCACCTGCTTTCAAAAGCTGCTTCAGAATTGGACTGACTTTTCACTTTCTTTCTGGGAAGCTGCTGTTACCACACAGCTTTTGGGAGTGATTTTCGAAAGCAGCAGCCATGATAAGCATTCCCAACCCAGCCTATGGCTTGATTTGGATTTGCAGCTGCTTTTCAGAAAGCAGTAGCAGAAGCAGCTTCCAAAAGCAGTCTTCCACCTGTTTGCTTCCAAACGTTATCCAAAAATTGAAGTAGCTTTTCATACTTTGCTTTTTAATAAGCTGCTGTTAGCAAACAGATTTTAGGACTGATTTTCATAAATACACTTTAACTCACATCACTTATTCTAGTCTTCTGGATATTCATTTTTAGTTTCACAGTTTGGGTAATTATGCGAGTTTACTTATCTACTCTTGGATAAAAGTAAAACATGACTTCTCAACTTATGCAGGAATACATGCACACTATCACAAAGCAAAGCAGAACAAGTCCTCCTTAAAGCTGTATCTATATTTCATGGACATGACATGACATGACACGGGCACAACCATTGATTTCGGCCTGTCGTAGTTGTCTTTTTGAGTGTCTGTGTCTCGTCTGAAAGTGTCCTACACGATGCAACACGTGTTGACATGTAAATGTTATGCGGATGCTTACATGGCTTATACATGACATGAATAAATTAGGGAGTCCTACAGTCAAGTTATTAGAAGGATTTCTAAAGTCACGAGTTACTAAGGGATGGGGATTTCTAAAGTTACGAGTTACCAAGGCATTCCTAAAGTGGTGAGTTACTTAGTGGTTAGTGGAGAAATGTCTACGGGTGAGTTACAAGGGTCATGACATATCCTAGTTGTTAATGAAGGAATGCATAGTGTCACGAGTTATGAGTTCAAGTGTGGCGGAATCATGAACGATCATGCACCAAATATATAAAACATAGTTTGCAATCTCGGTCAATACCGTTTGGTATGTCCCGATCCGATACCGACTGCTATTGGTACTTACCGATACCGACGTTGAAGGTCTATTTTCCAGTAAATTCGGTTGAGAAAATTGAACGAAAAAGATCAATCAACAAGGGTGTAAAAGCATAGTAAGGTAGAAAACTTATTTATCGTAGGTAAACCAAAACTACAAAGGTCATTATTATTTCATTCAATTTCAGAAGTACTAAGAAACAACAGACAAAATACAAAAAATTCTACCTAAACTTAAAAAATATTTTTCAATTTTTTAGTAACTTATCAATAATTATTTGTTTTCGATACCAAAATATCTGATAATATCTAAAACCGGCGACATTGATGATACCGCCGATCCCGATACTCATAGGAAGGGCCCAATACCAATATTGCAAACCTTGATATAAAGGTGTGCTTTGTATGTTTTTGATACGAGTAAATTAAAAAAAAAAAGCTACGATGTATGTAACGTCCCGCTCCCGCGGTGCATTTGGATGGTTCGTTGGCTTGAAGGCAAGTTTAGACTTGTATTTATACGAAGAAATTATTCAGAGATATGTTCGGTCGAGACAAAATATGTTTCTTCATGGTGGGTGATTTTGATCCTTCTATCATTTACCTTCACATTTAATATAAAGATGTTGCATGTCTTGTTCTATATGCCACAAGTTTGTTAATGCTAATAAAAAGAACCAAGATAAAAGACAGTAATATTTTTGTTATCTTGTATATATACATATAGAACATGAAATATTAACTTCTTGTTATAGACATGGATTTTCGTACTACTGTTATAGACATGAATTTTGTATTGTTATAGTTATGTTACAATGTGGAGTATAGTTTTGTTATTACGTTATCATGTGGAATAGTATTGTGGCTATGTTATCTTGTAGAGTATAGTGTTATGGTTTCAAAGAAAATGGAACTATGGAAATGTTTAGGACTGTCGAGTCGCCAAGGTAGAAATCCTTGAGAATGGAAGTACACGAGCGATGGCCTGAGGCATGCGGTAATGCAGAAGAGATGTATTGTGTAATTATTTCAAATTATGTACAATGTATATGTTTTATAGTTTAATTATTCACGCATTTGCATGGTCATGGACAACTTGTGCACAAGATTTTTGAGTTCCTCGAACGGTCCTCGGGGCACCGGGACCGATTCGGCCTAGGAGGAACAGAGAGGTCGTGCTGACGTACTTGTTTTCCATAAAGAAATTCTCTTTATGTTGTGTATCTGGGAAAATTACAACTGTAGGAATCCGATCTAGAAGACGATCGCTTTATCCCTTGGACTATGCGAAGAAGAAAAGCTCTCAAAATTTTGACACTAGATATCAATGTCTCTGTCCAATGAATAAAAAAAAGAACTCTATTTATAGAGTCAAAACAGTAACTGAAAAGATAACTACCTCACCACTAGTACATTTGAAAAGTCACGCAGACTCTAAATACACGCAGGGTTAGTGAGTAGTTACTGGACGTGGCCCGTAACTGTTGGACACATGGCATTAGTGCATGAGTCGTGTGCAAGTTACTGGGCACGTGAGAGAGAGATCGGTGGCATGGCTGCCACGTACTCCAGTTGAAATGAAATCCACGCTGTCTTGCTGAAGGCAAAAAATCCACGCAGTTTCGTTGACGCAGACTCGTTGAAGGCGAAATCCACGCAAGCTTTGAAGAAGAATACTTCAGAATTCACGCAGGCTTTGAGAAGAACTCAAAAATCCACGCAAACTTGAGGAAGGAGAAGGTTCAGAATCCACGCAAACCGCCAGCTGTCTTGATTTGGCACGCTTCGTCTGACACAGAATCTCTGACATTGATTATATTGTCAGCCGCATTAAATGAAGATAAGACCCAAAGTCACGCCAACTTGGTGAAGAGTGAGTCTTGCTAAGGAAGATTTCGAAAATCACGCAAAAGACGGCGATGATCTCTCGAATTCTGTGCATACGTGGCATACGAGGAGACGTTTCTCGACTGTTGTGTTGTCAGTCATTATGATTCTGACGTATGGCTGAGCTGTCTCTGCGTGACTTCTAAAGGAGATGGCTAGGCAGAACTTAGCGTATCTTTTGTGCTGCTTCTTGGATCACTCTGTGTGACTTGTTCTGATCAACTCAGCGTGACTTTCATTTTTGAGGCCTATAGTACTAGCACGGAATATTGTGAGACCTTCAGTGGTGCTAACTACCCAGACTGGAAGGGTACATCGCAATACAAGATGATTCAGATACTTCAAGTGGAGGCTAGTTATCTGAGCTGAAAGAGAATCGTCTAATCCGAGATAGTTCAATATGTCTTATGGTGTCAGCAACCTTCATATAGTTAGGTTGATGCTAATGTCATTTGCTTGCAGATCTATTAACTTTTCACCTACCATAATTAATTTGTTCCTATCTGCCTCCGGATTTTCCGTTGGCTTTCTGCGAAAATCCGTCGGATTTTTCGCCTGCGTGCTCCGGGCACAGAATTCGAGCGACTGTTGCCCCTTCACTTTTCCAAAAATCCATTTCTCCCTTAACTTCCTCCCACCAACCGGTGCATCCCTTCATCTACCCCCCCCCCTCTACACCCATTAACTCTTATTTAAACCCCTCTTCCTCCTTCAATCCCCCTACCACTCCTTACTCCTTCACAAATCTCCTCAAACTCCCCTCTCCCATTCCCCATGGCTTCCCACAAAGAACTCGCTACGACGGCTCCTCCTCCTCCTCCGCCTTCCGCCTCCTTATTCTCTCCTTCACCCACCCAAGGCTACAACCCTACCATCTTCAAATTTGCAACCCATTTCCGTGAATGGTTCTCCCACTGCCACAAAGCTATCTCCTGGCTCATCTTTCCCAAACACCGAAAATTTTGAGAGTTTGCGGGGATTACAGACCTCCTGGAGCGGCAGGTCAACATCTACCCTCCTGCCATCCTGTTTTACTGCAATCTGGTTCCTGCCAAGGAAGGGCCGGAATTCAAGACCAAAGTCGGCGGGTCAGAATCACTGTCACCGCTTCCTCTCTGACCAACATCCTTGGCCTGAATGAACGGAAATCCTACCGCTCTATCCCCATGACGCTTGAAGATATGGTGATTTCCAGTGATCTTTCCAACGAAGAGTTTCTCTTCAACATCTGCGGTCGGCTTGTTGTTCTGAAGCCGGACGACAAGGACCTCAATCCGTTCTTCCATGACTTCCATCACATCCTTTGCCACACCATCACTCCGAAGCTTGGGATATGGACAGTGTCACCGTGGAGGAGTTAATTGTGATGTATTACCTTGTCTCCAAGCAACCCTTCTCCCATGCCAAAAACATCATCTTCACCATGATTCAAATCCGGGAATCCTTCCATCGTTCTCTCCTCTTTGGAATGTTCATAACCTTGATCCTAGAACCCAATGGGGTCAACCTGACTAACTACCCCATTGGAGAACGGCCCACCCAGCTTGCCAAATTCAAGACCCATGGTCGAGCCATTCAGGCTGCTACTGTTGAACCCTATGCTCAGCCTTCTACGATCCTCACTTCCGAGGTTCGTCGCTACATTGATCGGAAGTTTGAATCTCTCTCCGTCTCCACCACGGAGCGTATTCAGGCAGCAACCGAGGCCTTGGAACCCTTATTCACTACGGCTTCATGGATCAGGCCCATTACTTTCAGCGCATGTTTAAAAAGCGAAACTTGTATGTCAATCCAAACGCTCCCTATCCTGACTACTCCGGACTGCGTTTTACCGATCCTAATATCTATGGCTTCATGTATCCTGGAGGCATAGATCCATATGGTGCTTTTACCCTAGCCCAGGGTGATGATGAGGATCAGACGGCTGATGTTGACCCTCCGGTTGCTCCTGATAGTTGATGGATCTTGGCACTGAGTGGTGGGGTGTATAATGTTTTCTTTTTTTTCTTTTTTTTTGTGCAGTCCTTCCTGGACTTTTGATGGTTGTTGTCTTGTGCAATCCTTCGAGGACTAGTATGAAGTTTTTAAATAGTCTGTCTTGTGTAGTCATTCGGGGACTGGGTTTGAGTAGTACTGTTTTATGCCTACCATGTTTCAACCAAGTTCTAATTATCAAATGCAATGTTATTTCTGTCTTTCTTTACTATATGTTAGTGTACTTCTCTCCTGCTTTCATTTTGTATAAATGCCAAAGGGAGAAAAATTGTATTGAGGGAGAGATATCATATTACAGGGGAGCTATCTCCTAAATCCGACGTTTTGTCAATTATCAAAATGAGAGAAATTGTTGGCACACCGATTTTGATATATTGACTATAATTAACCTCCGAACTGTTTTAGCTCTATTCTTCTACAGGAACAAACAAGTTATTCAAAGATAAAAGGAAAGACGACTCCAACCTCAATAGAAAGAAACAAGTCTCTCAGAGGAAGAAGAAAACGATTCAAACACTTACAAAAGCAAACCTTATCGCACTCAAAGAAGACATGACAAGCAAAAAGAATCCAAGATCAAAAGCTCATCTGTCTCTCAAAGTGTTTGTAAGTGTCTAGGAAATCATGTACACACTTTAGCAAGGATGACAAACTAAAAAGCTATAGCATTCAAATTAAGTTTTATGAAGAGAAGAATAATCCGCCGAATTTCCGGTAATCCGTCGGATAATCCGATCGGAAACATCAAGTATTTTGTCGTAACTTTTGGATCATCTGACGGATCTCCGCAGATATCCGTCAAATAATCCGAACGGAGACAGCAACTATTTTGTTGTCTCTTTCGGATCATCTGTCGGATCTCCAGAATGATCCCTTGGATAATCCGATCACCTTGTTGGCCATAATTCGAATTCAAATCCAACGGCCATCTGTCAGAGCATTTAATGTATCCAACGGCTCTATTTCTAGTCGTTACTGTACAGCGAATAATCCGAAGGATTTTCACAAATTTCTCTCGAATAATTCGGTCGACTGCTGAATGCTTTTTATGACTTTGGATTTGTATAAATAGACTTCCTCTTTCTTCATAAAGACTTATCCACTTTCGCTTTAAATTTTTCATCTACCAAAGAGCTCCACCATTACTCTATCAAGCTTTAAGTTGTCATCCATTAAAGTGTTAGAGTATTCAAGAGTTGTAACTTAGATCTTCCAAGTGTTCAAGAAGATCGAAACATTTTCTCTCAAGTTTGAAGTTGACGAGCCTTCGTAGGAAAATTCGTGTGTAAGAAGTTGACGAGCCTTCGGACGAAAACTCGTGTGTAAGAAGTTGACGAGTTCTTCGGATCCAAACTCGTGTTGTAATTATTTACTCAAATAGTAGATTAAAGCCGGAGAGAGTTCCGGGACTGGAGTGCCCCTTGGAAGGATACCAGGATACATCGAGTGTTTGATTCTCTCTTCTCTAAATTGTCTTTTAGTTTGCATATTATTGTTGGTAATTATTTTATTACCCTATTCACCCCCCCTCTAGGGTTCTACACTGAAGAATGCTGAGGAGCACTAAACTTAGAGCAGTTGTGAACGAAATGACCAAACCCAAAACAGAATCAACATTAGGTCAGAGATGATGATGGAGACCTAGATCAAAGGAGACTAACATTGTGATGGCTGTTTAAAGAACGACCACTTTTCTTGCGTCCCTTGGGACGATAAGAGCAGTGTTGTAAAAATCCCTCTAGGCGGCCGACTAGTCCCCGACTAGTCGCTAGTCGGCCGCCGCCGACTCGACTAGGGGCTAGTCCCCGACTAGTCACTTGTCGGCCACCGTCGACTCGATTAGGGGCTGGTCCATCCAAAAATTAGCTAAATTGGTACTAGTCTGGGCTGCCGTCGACTTCGTCAAGGCAGCCGTCGTCGACTCTTTACTTTGTTGCTGCCTTTTTCTATTTTTGAAAAAAGTGACTAGCCTACTCTTTTTTTATTTTTACTTTTGCTTTGTTATCTCTTTGCTACTGTTGTTGTGGCTCTTTTTTTAATTTTTGCTTGTTACTTTTTTTTGCTTTTGCTTGCTACTGCGGCTGTAACTCTCCGTGCAAAATAGTAAGTTATTAACATATTATTTAAATATTTATCGAAATAGAAATTTATGCAAAATAATGAATAAAAAATGCACTGTAGTTTGCGATAATTAAAAGTTCAACAATTAACATATTATTTTTTAAAATATTTTTATAACATATTACATATATATATATATATTCATTAGAAATTCTAAACCGACTAATCCGACTAGTCCCCGAGTAGTCCCCGAGTAGTCCGATTAATCCGTAGTCCGATTAATCCGTAGTCCCCACGAACCGACTAGCGGCCGACTAGCGATTTTTACAACCTTGGATAAGAGGTACGAGGAGCAAAACCGATGGAAGGGGATGATTCGATAATGATAAAACATTATGAGACTTAGGGTTTGGGAGATATTTAGGGTTAGGGCCTGTAAGAAGGGCAGAAGTTAGGGTAGAGAATTTTTTGAAATGAAGAGGAAAGAGGAGAATTGCCAAGAGGAAGAATGGGGGAGGGCAGCGAGAGAGGGAGATCTGGCAGGGATAGAGAAAGGATCGGTTAGGCTGATACTATCTAAGTTGATAAATTTCTGTGTATTCTTCTCCAATTGGAGTTCTTAATATGTAGGGATTACATAGAGTATAAAATGAAACAAAGATTATACAAGTATTCCAAAAATCACTTCTAACAAATATAGCTAAATCAAATCTTGACATATTCTGCACAACTACATATAGAATGAAATAATTATAAAAATGGTAAGAAATCACAAAGGTTTAACATCTTCTTCTAGTCCAATATAAACCAATCTCTAAATATTGGATTGCCCTTGCTTCCTTTAAATAGTGGATTGCTAAAGTCACAGTAAATTTTTGAAAGAATCTAGTGGGCCTTACATGTGCTCAAAAGTTTTATCACAATGATGACAAGTCGCGAGATCTTTAGCATATCCCACATTTCCGCACGTCCTACAAATTTTGTCCTGCAAGAGTAATGGTACGGGATTTTAGAAGTGCTCAAAACTGACAGAAACTCACAGAAAATTAGCTGATGTCCAGGAAGAAATTTTAGACAAGTAACATAAACAATATGATATTTCCAATGTATATAAATTATGAATGAATTGATTTTGTACTATCAAGGAAGCATGGACACTCCAAAATCTGTCACGTCCGAGTTGCGTAACCAATGTTGCGTCATGTCAGACACGTATCTGACACACGAAACAGACATTCCAAGAATCAATAGGACATGGCAAAATTATTGTGTCAGTATCCTTGTGGTCCTTGACGTGACGTGTTGAACATGAAACAAGACAGTCCAAAAATACGCCCAGGACATGCCAAAATGGGTGCCTTGCCCGTCTCGCCATGCCCTTTCCGCATCGTAAACGCAGTTCAAGACTAGTCCAGCATAACTAAAGAAACCCCCATTCCACATCCACAGGCCCTAATTACAATCAAGAGTAAGTCCAACTCCAAACTCCCATCCCAACTGCAAGGACATTCAAAATCTGCCATGTCCATGTTGGTTCATGTCAGGCACGATAGGAAGGAAGCATGTATGTTCCGAAACCAACATATCAGACACGCGACATAGACACTCCAAGAATCAATAGGACATGCCAAAATCAATGTGGTGTCAGTATCCTTGTTCAGTGTCTGTGTCATCACCGTCATGTTCGTGTCGTGACACGTATTCACGACACTTAGTGAACACGAAACAAGACACTCCAAAAATACACCAGGACGGCCAAAATGGGCATCGTGCCCGTGTCGCCGTGCCTACTTTGTGTCGCAAACTTGGTTAAAAGGGCTAGCTAAAGCACACCCCCACCCCCCCACCCCCGCCCCCCATTTCACACGACTGGCCCTAATTACAATCAAGTGTAAACCCAACTCTAAACACCCCACTCCAACGGACTTCGCATGAGATCAAGGTAACCCACCAACACAAACAAGGTATTTAACTGATTTCTCACGAAATTAAAGAAAACCCACCAAATAAAACTTGACCAAGTTCCAGCATTACTTCACAAACCACAAAAAATGTGGTCATATATCCCTAAACCCCCTGACATTCCAGAGGACCCATTAGAAACCATCTACAAAGCTCTACCAAAACCACCATTGCAAGTGATTTTTTTTTTTTGGGGGGGCCAAGAAACCATAGGAACCCATCATAGAGGAAAATGTAGGAATGCATGCAGTGTTACAAAACCATAGGAACCCATTACATGTGACAAAATGGCATGGCAACCAAAATTTTGTACAAGAAGGATGAGCAATCAACTAACCATGGGGATATTCTTGGAGCAGCTCATCTTTGGGGGGTTTTTTTTTTTTTTTTTTTGAAATGGGGTTCAAGAAGGGGATAGGAGACACCCCAAGGTGAAGTTTTCATTAACACCGATGACAAATGTCAGTCAATTGCTCTCTATAGAACGTAGTGGTGCGTGTACTGAAATTCCATTTTTTTTTTTTTTTCCTTTTTTTTCAGATGGGGTGTTTTTAGTGTGAATATAAGTATGGGTTCCTAATTATTTTCCAATAGCATATGTGCACGTGCCTTGCACGTATTTTAATATTTTTTAATCAGTTTAGGAAAACTTTTTAGGAAGACCAAAGGGTAGTCTTCCTAATTACTAAGTTGTCCTTATTAAAATTAATGAACTATTTTTAATTAGTATAAGTATGTAAGGATATTTTGGAATTCAAAAGTTTCACCATCCAATTTTTTCTATTATATAGTAGAATAGATAGATACTTGGAAAGCTTCTTTCCGAAATGCATCATAAATGGGCAGCGGTAACTGGCAATGTTCTGAAGCCAGGTAGTGGTTCACCCAATTGGTCACCCTCCAGTGATATATGGGGCCCCCAGCTACAAGTATAGGGTTTAGGTTTGAAGTTAATATGCCCACTCTTTTAGGTATTTTTGGTATGCGAAATATATATAGTCATTAATTTTATATTTTAAAAATTTTTTTGGTAACTAAATTTTCTGAAAAATTATCTTTTTATGTTTGATGATCATATAATTTTTTGAAAAAAAATTAAAAACAATCAAAATAAATAAAAGCTAAGAAAGATTATAAAAAAACACAAAAAATCTTGACATTTTGAGAAAATGAAAAGCAAATTCATTCTTAAAAATAAAAAACTTTAAAATATCTTAAAATGAAAAAAAAAATACTGAAAAAAAAACCAAAAAAAATCATGCAAGATGAAAAAGGAACAAAATAAACTGAAAAAAAAATCTTAAAAAATGAAAAAGGATAAAAGAAAGACTAATTAGCATTTAGACCAAGAATTTTATACCATCTTAGAGTCTAAGGCCTGTCATGTCCAATCGAAAATTTTGGATTCTAAATTTTTATTTTTATTCCGTTATACTATCAACATGAGTACAAGCGCAACAACCAACATATGCTAGAAATGAGGATTTATGTATTCATTGGAACTAAATTTTAAACAAGAACTAACATAAAATTGAAAATCATACAGATTTCACTTTCAATAGACAAAAAAAAAAAAAAAAAAAAAAATTACTTTCACACTTTTTAAGCTATTTCACTTTCATATGCTTTGCATGTAACATTTGTTGTTGGGCATGCAAACTAATTACGCATTAGAAAACAATTTCTTATCGTTGTTGTTTTTCGAAAAACAAAGCACAAACAAATTTCATAAGTTGTACCAACCCAACAAAACATACAAAAGAGGTTTACTTAGTAGACTTTGGATCCCAGAAACATAAAAAAAAAAAAAATTAGCCTTTGGGTCATAAAGATGTTCAGTTTAAAGTTTTGGTCCTGAGATGACAGTTGTCCGTGTTGATCAAAAAAAAAATTAATAAATATTTTAGGCTTAATTAGACTTAGGGCCCCAAAAACATTCTCGTCCTTTCTTGAGTTTTAATTCAATTTATTTATTAACATATTTTGTATGGGGTCAACATAGATCAGTACCGTCATCTTAAGATACAAATCCTAAACTGGACATCTTCAAGAATTAAATGCTAATTTTTGAATATTTTTAGGACCCAAAGTCTAATTAACCCAAAGAGAAATTCAGGAAGAACTCGAGAAATATAATAATCATAGGCTTAGAAGCCCATGATATATGCATGGTACACCACCATTACCAATGTTTTTTTGTGAGCAAGACTGATCCAGACCTTGCGACGAGTTTATAAAAGATAGGTTCATGTTGTGGAGAAATTATTCTCTGTGTCGTACTCATCGTACACCCTTCGTCCTTAACCATTAGATTATATGAAAACATGTGATGTTGTGCAACCGTGAGTCCGACACATAAAATAATTTCTAGATGTTGTGGTGCTCAATGACTATTAGCCAAAACCATCTTCAGTATCCACATGCAAGATATAAACTAAGCATGACCAAGACATAGATATAAAGAGTTTTAAGTATGACACAAACCCATAATTAGTAAACTAAACCTAACAGAGGAATCCTGGTCTTACACTCTTGTCCAGATTACTTGATCACTACTACATACCTAGGATTTACAAAAAGAAAAGAGCAGCACTGTCCAAGAACCCAAATAGAATCAATCAAAACTCTTCTCCTTTTTGTTTGCCACAAGCTAACGAACACTGCTTGCTTGCTTGCTTAATAGTGGGAGAATCTCTAGATTGATGATAATCAACCCCTCAACATCACTACGCCGGTGATCATCAGAGATAGGAGAGCAGCCATCCCGGCACTCGGGAACAAGCCTTTGTCGCTGGAGTCGGTGATGCTGTTGCCTGACGGCCCAAGTCCTCCTAGCACGCCGCCGCCTCCTCCTCCGGTTCCAGTGGACGGGGTCAGAGTGTTGGGTGTCGTTGAGCCCGGTGTCGTGCTCGAGCCTGAAGAGTTGGTCGAGGTGGATGGTGTGGTGGATGTGCTGGTGCCTGCACCGCTAAGGAAGGAAAAACAAAAACAAAATTGTAGCATGATTTAGCAACAATTAATTGGATGATAATTGATGTAGGATCATTTGTATCGATCTATTCATACTACAATCTTGTGTGCTACTCCGAATTGAAAAGTCTATAAACTTTTAAGTTATCTTGTTAAATTGGGATGGCGCCCTCCCAGATTAGAGATTTACTAGAAGATATTGCTGATTTACTACAACTGATGTGTACTCCTTTTTTTTCTTACTCCACCATTAATTGTAAGGAATAATCAGTTTTTCCTTGGGATCGAACCCACCCAGCCAACGGTTATGTCTCCATCTGCTAACCATTAATTTCTAAGTTATCTTGAATCTGAATAAGATTGATCAAGATCATCCTACATCAGTCGGTAGAGGGACGGTATTCACAAGCAAATCGTGGAAAGTGGGTTCGGAGATATTCCCACCATTAATTGAAAGGAATAATCAGCTTCCCCGTGGGATCGAACCCACCCAGCCGATGGGTTATGTCGCCACTATCTTGAAACTGAATAAGATTGATCAAGATCATCCTACATCAGTATGTAAACCGGAGGGGCGGGTATTAAACACAAGCAAATCATGGGATGTAGGATGGGAGATATTCTCCACTTCAATAAAGGAGAGGAGAGTGAGCTATAATGTGCAAAGCTTGAGGAGGATATATATATTCTTCATAAAGAGAGAAGTTTCCTTAAAAGCTTCTTGAATGTGGATCCTTTATAGGTAATTTTCAAGGTATTTATTCCCTTTGACATATAGGGCAAGAGCATCATCTTGAGGAATAAAGATAAAGCAGATGGGAAGGAATAGAAGCAAACAAAGAATGGGAAAGCCCCCAGACCCAATAATGCCTCTTAACTTTGTATCCAAAGGTCCAATAAAGATAATATGATAAAGAAGAAGGGAAAAAAAGAAAGAAAGAATGGAAATCTTGGTTGTCCCTATTTTGAATATGACCTTTGAATTCCTACAAGAAAGAACCATATATGTTTACTTTTGGAGTTCGCCTACAGAAACTCGAATAAGAATTCAAAATAAGAACTTACAATATGGACAGGCCGGCCCACGGGATTGGGTTGCTCTATCAAGAGCTAGTTTTGGTTGCTCCTTGACCTTTATTGTGAGACAATCCTGGAGGGTCACCCGCGACCCCGGTCTCGTATGGGGTCATACTGAGTCTGGAGGGTTGCCCCAAGCAGAGGGGAGTTGTCCAAGTCCGAAGTCTTGTCTGACGTACCCCTGGACGGCTGGGCCGGCCCTGAATATGGATGTGACATGTGGACTTCACTAACATTGAAAGTGTGTTTATTTTCTGTTTAGTCCTTTGAAAAAAAAAAATAGGGGACAGGATACGTGTAATCCAAAAGCTTTTGATGGTCGAGTTTTAAAAATTAAGAACTCATGAGTTCCCCTAGGATTTTTGTTTGCTTTTGTCATATGCCATTAGGCTCATATTGGTTACAAATTTACATTACACTAAAGTGTGTGCCACTTTTGTAGGAAAAGTATATATAAAAGCAATTAGGGGGGCTTACCAAGGAAAACATGGCTCACATTTGAAAGGAGATGGAAAGATTAAAAGATTTTTGGTTTCAAATAAAACTCACCTAGAACTTGCAGGATAAGTGCAGGTACTTGCACCTGTGAACAAAGATGAAGAAGAAGAAGGAAACAGTACCAGAGGGTTAACAAATTTCAAGTTCTTGTGATGTAAACATGGAAGAGACTAGACTAGAGAGTGAGCTTACTTGGATCTGAGTTGGTGAGAGTGGCAGCTCCAGAGAAGTCACAGGCCTGCTGGTTCTGGCCCTTCCTCTGGTAGTAGCTGTTGACAGCGTAGGAGCAGTGAGCCCTCACCGAGTTGGGGTTGTAGCAAGACCCTCCCTGGGCGACAGGGGTGCAGTCCGCCCCAGCCCCACAGGCGTAGTCCAGCGCCTTCTGGAGAGAGCTGTCACCCACATCAGATCTGCACACACACCAAGCACCATCTTCCCATTCCCAAAATAAGAAATACAAAATACAAAACAAAATAAAATAGAAGAAAAATATCAGACACGAGAACTATAGATCTAGAGCTTTGAGGTGACATAACACTCTGAACCAACAGAACAAAATACACAAGATTTTTTGATACTCACCTGAGACTCCAACAATGGCCAACATGACCACCAGACAACACACCAGAGCAGCCATGGGAGAGAGGAGCAGTTCAAGTTGTGAGCTAGAGAGAGAGGGAGAGAGTGTGTGTGTTTTTTGGGGGAGCTCTAAAGTTTTATGGGGAGTGTGGTATAGTAATATAGCAGAGAGGTTATAGTGGTGCAGTAAAGCTTGTATGTATTATTGTTTAGGCACTCTACTGTGTTGATCTGTCCTCTTTCTACTCTATAGTCTCTGTCTTTTTGAAGTGTGTTGTGGCCTTTATAAAACGGTCATAAACCCAAGTGTGGGGTTTAGTGAGAGGATCTTTGGTTAGAAGAACATTAACTCAACCAAACCTCAGCTCATGCTTTCTGGTGACTGTCACTATAAGCCAGACGGTGGGTGGTCCTTGTAGCTCGGCTCAGTATTGGCTGCTGCTGTCAAGCCAAAAGCATCAGAATAGAGCTTTGTTATGCCTACAATGCTCATAATTTTCTTACAACCGTCACGTGTCACACTTCGATTGGAGGAGAAAAAAAAGTTGTGGAGTTGGATGGAGTCCATGTAGTAGGGAGAGTAGATGGGATCCGATGGAACTCGTGTGGCTCAATTGCTTTCATGGTACCCCAAGTTAGACCCAAGTAACAATATGGTACCTAATTTATTATTTCTTACTGTGTGGTAACACAACTTTTGATTATGGTGTATTACGGTACCTGTTACCATTTTCCGTCCAATGCCTCACGGAAATGCCAACGTGGCATCCCAACTCAGTTAAGGAGTGTACACGTGTGCAGTCCACGTGTACACTCAACTTAATATAACCTTTCTTCATCTGTCTCTCTCTCTCTCTATTCGCTCGACATACTCCGACGAGAAGCCGATGCCACCGAGACGCGGACGTCGAGGAGACGAGCGGTGCGGCTGAAGGCGAAGCTACCGGAGCATTCGCAGATGGGTACCTAGCCCTCTCTCCCTTGCTCTCTTCTTCTTCTTCTTCTTTATCATTTTCGAATCTCATGTTGTTTCTCCTTATTATCGAAACCCTAAAATTTGAAAAACCTCGAAGTAGAGTAAACAGTAGAGGAAAACCCTAACCAGTAGCTATTATTATGGAAACCCTAAAGTAATTTATTGTGTAATCATGCAATAATTTATTGTAGAAACCCTAAAATAAGAAGAGCCGATCTGAAATATTTATTCTGACAAAATTGCAGCAATCGAAGCAAGTGAAAAGGAATGGGATCTTGCGAAGATCCCATGTTATTGCGAAGGAACTTCTCTGTGCAAATTATTCACTGCAAATACACCTTGGAATCGTGGGCGCCAATTTTTAAAATGTGCAAAAGGTAGGATGTGATTTTTGGTGTTGGACTGATGAACTTCGGTTATGTCGTTGCGAAGCCGGATTTTGCAAAATACGAACATCAAAGGTGCCTAGGAGCTTAGGTCAAAATTCTACTGTTGTCCATTATCTACCAGTGTAAGTGAAACATACTTTTCTTTGTACATTAATATAAATCAATTATTATTTCTTGCCAGTAATGTGTAACTTATAATTGTAATTTCTTTTTCAATACTTGTAGAGGGAAAATCCCGGTTGTGAATACATTGAATGGATGCAAGAAGCTACGGCCTCAAAGACAAAGAACAAAATGGTGGATGATGGAGCTACTACTTCTTCGGGACAAGGCAAGGATATCATGAAGGAGATCATATTGGAAGTTGAAATTGAACACCGTGTAGCGCAACGACAACTTGAAATGTATGGGGCTATTCTGAAGAAATTTGGAAGATTTAAGATGGAGTAATTGTAAACTCGTATTTATCTTGTAATGACTAAAAGTTGTAATGACTAAAAGTTGAAGTTGTAATGACTAGTAAACTTGTAGTTTATGGATCGAAATTGTAATGGCTTTGCAGCTGTAAACAAGCTCTGGATTTTCATCCTGACCCTTTTTGATGTTGTATAGAATGATGTATTGAATGGTGTATTGAATGGTTCTGGATTTTCATGGTGAGAGAGATTCAAGTTTATTGTAATGGTTATCTTTTGTATAATAGAAGTCATCTTTTGAGTCATGTTTTTGTTATCAAACACTACATGGTGGATTTTCATGTTTTTGTTATCAAACACTACATTCACACAAAATATGAAACACACAAAGTAGAACCAGTGACCTGCATTTCAATATGAAACACACAAGTTATATATACATCCATTCCAATTATATATACATCTATTCAATTTTTAACTAATGTTGCAGCAGCATTTTAAAGAGCCACATAAAAGACTGCATTTAAAAGAGCCACATAAAACTGCATTACATAAAAGACCTGCATTTGACACAATACTGAGCTGCATTTAAAAGAGCCAAATACAAGACTGCATTACATAAAAGACCTGCAATTCACACAAGTTATATATCATCCATTCCAATTATATACATCTACAACTACTGTATTTTCAAAACTGCATTACATATTAGCCTTCATGTATATGAGCCACATAAAAGACTGCATTTAGAAGACTGCATAAAAGACAGCATTTAGAAGACTGCATTTGAAAGAGTGTGCAGGTGATAGAAACACACAAATAATTGTCCAGAAACATAATTGTCCTGGTGATACAAACACTGATAATTTAAAAGACTCCAAACTGCATTTAGAAATACACATCCAGTTTGGCATCTCAAGAAACATAATTGTCCAGAAACATAATTGCCATGGTGATATAACACAAATAATTGACCACTTGTCCAGTACATATTAGGCCTTCTTCTATAAGGCCACATAATTGTCCAGAAACATAAATCCAGTACATATTAGGCCTTCTAAATGGCCACACAATTGTCCAGGTGATAGAAACATGGCTCAAAATAATTACATCAAATGTCATTACATGCTTTTTGGTTCACCTATGAAAGAAATAGGACTAAAACAAAATCTTTCAGTTGTGAACCACAAAATTAGTGTTGTCAGTACTGCCTTTTCTCATTTTTCCTGCTTCAACATCCTGCAAGACCCCTTCATCATTAACTTGCCCAGTCTCCATTAAGACTTCCTGCAAGTCCTCATCCCCCTCCATTTCATCAAAATCTGAATCAAATAGATGACCATCAGGAACATGGATTTTGATACCTTCTTCAAAACCATCATCAACAACATCAGCTTCATCTTCTTCAGGGTCAACTTCTTCATGAAGGAATGTGGCAGCTACATCAGCTGCATCTCCTGCCTGTGAGTATGTCATGTCTTCACCTCCATGTGGGTTTGTGGCAGCAACAAGTGGACTCTTCACCTCTGGATTTGCAGACCCCATATCAGGGTCAGAACTATTTTCCCCTTCATCAAGATCAACAACTGCCACTTCTTCATGTTGGTCTATGGCACCAACATCAAAATCAACTGCCACTTCTTCATGTTGGTCTATGGCACCAACATCAAAATCAACTGCCACTTCTTCAGGTTGGTCTGTGGCACCAAAATCAACATCATGTAACTCTTCATCACTGTCATCATGCAACTCAACTGTCTCATTCTCTGAGTCTGCAAGGTACTCAGTTTCTTGATCACATTCTTCATCTCCCATAGCATAACATAGAGATCTACCTCCCCACTACCATGTTCAACAGCATTATGAGCCATTTCAAACACACTTGCATCATTGACAAGTCGTTTTAGACCATAATTAACTTCCTTACCAGCCTCCTTCCATAAATACATCAGCTTTCCTCTATATAAGAACTTAACCCACATATGAATCATCTTGAATGACACAGTATCAACATCAAACCACTTTGAAACTACTTCCCCATCAAAATATTGCAGATTAATTTTAAAACTACCTGTTAGCACAGATGAAGGTTATATATTCATGTCTAGATAAAACCATGTCACATATAATCATGTATTCATGTCTACTCTACATATAATCATATATTCATGTCTATATAAAATCATAAAATCATGTAGATCAATTACATTATATATAATACAAGACTATATATTCATGTCCAGATAAAACCATGTCACATATATTCAAGTCTATATAATTATGTCTATCTAAAATCATGTGCATATAAAATCATATATTCATGCCTATAAAATCAAAACTACCTGTTAGCACATGTCACATATAATCATGTCTATAATAAATC